>VDFB02271358.1:849486741-849525668 GCA_007258455.2 Sequoia sempervirens | reverse complement strand
AACGGAAAGCTGAACGTAACACGGACAAATTGGATATCTGAGATCATCAAAAAGAAGGCATTGAAGGCTTGAAAAGCTCAGGCGCCTTTTTGAAAAAGTGCTCTTTTGCTCATTCCTTGATATTTTGACCAAGATTTGACCCTATGTTTGACCTCTGGCTCCAGGCACTTCTGCAACTTAGATTCACCCACTGACGGATGCGTCGCGAAGCTTGAACAAATGTGAGATAAACATCTTGGGTGGCATTTAGTCAAAAACCTACATTTGACACCTCAAAAGATGGGCCTTTTTTCAAAAGTCAGCATAGCCAATTCTCGTGGTTCTTCCTCGCTTTGCACCATATTCTCCTAACTTGCATGAAACAGGTCTGTTTGATAAGCTTAATAGCTCATTGCGAAGCTGACGTGATACCGGACAAATGTCTGCTAGAGGTGACAAACCTTAAAAACAGGATCTGAGCCCCTAAAAGATAGGGCGCCCTTTTGAAAATGTGCTCCCCTCTTCAGAGAGAAAATTTTGATGATTTTTCTTCAGATTTTCACTTTTCTCAAATTTCTTCAGTAACAGACTGACATGACACTAACACCAACTCCATATTTAGAAACCCCAAAAATGACTTTCTAACATCACTTTAACAAGATTAAGACTCAATTAAGCAAAATGCCTTAGTGAAGCAAAATTTTTGGTTTTGGGTACAACAATGAAGACCTTCCCAATTAAAACCGAACACCTGGACGCTGGGCTCAACCCTTGTGGGAGCCACATTTAATCCACGTGCCGAATTTAAAACATAATTTTCCCCTGATTGAGTCTTAGGGTGAAAATTGGGTAACATTTCTGGCGACCTCAGCTGGATGTTTGCCTGCTAAACATGAAAACCAGTAGCCTAAACTTGTCCATTGGGCATGGAGTCCATTTTTGTGTTCTGCTTTGACTCAGAAAACTGTAACTCAGCTTCAAAACAAACAAACTGAAAAGAAACTACTGCAACTCTGTTGAAGACAGAATTTGAAAAACCAGGAACAACTACACTTTATTGAAAGCAAAACAATACTGGAACGAAAATGTGCCACGGGGCACTTATTGAAAGCAAAAACCGAAAATTCTACCCTACCCTACACTAACCAGTAAGAAATTGGTCAAACAAAACCTTTCACAGGATGATTGAAATAGCTGCCCTTTCTCCTCAATATGCAATGACTCTCAAGCTTAATGGCAGCTGAATAAAGATGGTACACTGAAAAATGTTTAAAAATGCAATGCACTGCCTCATGAAAGAGGGTAAGTAAATTTACCTCTTTAAACTGATCATATGCATTTGTATTCAAAGGAGGATAAGTAAATTGAACACACTCTTTTTCAACTGCAAGTACATCCTTTATGCCACTTTCAGCTGTGGCTCCATGTGTGAGTGCTTGATTAACCATTGGCGCTTTATTAAACTCCATTTGGGCTAAATCTCTGATCGGACAGCCCCTTGTAAAGACAAAAATTGAGCTCTCCTTGCTGGTCTCTTGCCCATTCATTGTTGTTTTATAGCCTTGGTTGTAAAAGTCTAACCCTTGTGACTGACTTAGTGAGAAAAAAGAAGCTTCTTCAGTAAGCTCGAGTTGTTCATGATTAACTTCATCAAGAGGTAATAGTTCAGCACCCAAATTAGTACAGAAAGCTTCTAAATCGTTCCAAAACATATCCTCTTCAATGTCTTCTTTACTTTTTTGAACAGAAAGACTAATTTCAGGCCTAATGCAGTTCTCATCTAGCTTTGATAAAGCATCAAAATCACCCTCTTTGCAAAATAGTAAGTCCAGTTCAGGGACTTGTTCAACTTGATGGGTATTTTCATGCACATCAAAATGTGGCTCTCCCTGAACAGTGCTACTTAAACCTCCTTGTTCGCGAGTAAAGACCTCAAACTCACCTTCACCTTTATGCAACAATAAGTCAACATTACCTCCATCAACCTCATGTTGGTCCAATTCTTCATCCTTGCCAATGAAGTAAGGCAGATCATCAAATGAGAAGATTAACTCTGCCTTTTGATTCTCAGCTATGTTCATTATAGCAAGCTGCTCAACCTGATTCTCCTCACCTTCTTGCAAAAGTTTAGATTCCTCATTTTCTAGTATTGAGGAAAACTCGGCAATTACCTCCTCTCCATCAAGCTGAGAGAATAGAGATAATCCCTTATTCCAAGCTGTAAATTGACCTTTCTCAACAGCTACTTCCGCTTTGTCTTCTTGCTGTTCCTCTAAGTCCAATGCTCCAGTGTCTTGTTGATGACCATTGGTCAGCAACTCACCACACTGTCTGATGTCCTCCTGCTGCTCAATCCTTTGTTGCTACAATTGATAACACCTTATAGCTAGATGTAAAGCATTTGCTTCTTTAATCTTCTCCCAAAGGAGTAAGCTATCTTGATCAACGGGCTGCTCTTCCTCCGCTTTCTTTTCGACAGAAGTTTCATTCTGTTCAAAACTTGGAACATTGAATCTCGGGTAGTGAAGTCCTTCAAAGAAAGGATTTGAAAAGGCAGCAGTTGACTGGGGCATTTGAGAAAGTTGTTCTTCAGGAGAGTTAGACTGACTTTGTTCAAATTCTTGTACTAAATAGGATCCTCTTTGTGTCTCAACCTCCTGTTCATGAATATAAACTTGATAAGCAAGCTCCTCCTGCTGCATATTATACTCATTTTCCCTTTCTATGTCTAACATCCGCCTTTGAAATTGCAGCAACATCTCCTTGATGCTACCCAACTCGGTATTCGCATTGTTAGAATTTTGGGACTGACTCGGGAGGCTACAAGGCTGGCTCAAAGTGGAATTAATATGCTGCGAGGGGAATTGAGCAGGGGTGGGAGGGTGGAAAGCATGATAGGATTGCTGATAATGCTGGTTGCAATGAGGAGAAAGTCTGTTTGGAGACCCAAAACTTAAATTTTCATGAAATGGAGGAGAATAACCACTATATTGCTGATAACTAGACATTGCAAGGTAAAATATGAAGCATAAGCAAGTCTAGATAGCAAACCTCCTTAGCTGTAGGTACCTGGGCTGCTGAAATCAGCTGATATTAAATTGGAGTCGGCATGGTGCTATTCGTGCTGCCTCCAAAGGCTGATATTATTGAGAAAAACACCAAATTTCTCAATATTTTGAATTCCTCAATGATACACTAGTATACAGAGTCGCCATGATATGCTGATGTTAACCTCTGAAAGGCCTGAATCTTACTGGTTGCATATCAAAAACCAATAATAGACATGTAATTTTCAAACTGTCTGTTCGACAGTCCCACTGGGCGTGCCGAAATTGTTCTCTTAGAAATGCACCCTATGCAAAGTTATGAAAACTGAGCTTTCTAGAGAAACATGGGAACTTTTCCAGATTGTGGGTCACCTAAAAATGGAAAAGAACCTCCGGAGAAGGCCGGCTTCCTTTGTGTTACCACCTAACTACTGATCCTTGTAAGGAAAAGGGAGAAGGAGTGCATGAAAATGAAAATGAAATCCTATGGTGATACACCAAATTGACAAGAGCAATGAGACACTCAGGTTACACTTGAATACTGATGATGGATATGGGACTGCACAACGAGTTTTTGTAGATTATGCATAAGTATTTCACAAACAGGTTTGACATGGACACACTTTTAAGAAGGAAAAACAATTTCTCACAAATTAAAAGTTCATGTGCAATTCAGTAAAACACAATTTGTAATCTGCATAATACTACTTTTGCAAAGAGAGGCATGCTAATATGAGACAAAGCTATAAGGAAATAGAAAGATTTCACGAAGTAGCTTGATCAATCACCTGAAAATGCACAATATTTTGCAAGAACCAGAAGGCAAATTGAACCATCAATGGTAACCAAGGTAAATTCTATATATCATGCTCCAAAATGAGTTACAAAAGTTTGCTAATCTGAGAAAGGACTGCAAAAGTCACAAACTTTCGAAAAGCATAAGAACTCTCTACAAAGAGAGGCAAAAATGCCATATGTACAACAAAAAAAAAACCCAAAGTGTCGGCCTCTGCCCTAGGGCTTAGAAAAATGAGTCGGTTGCTGAACACGTCCCCCTCAGATCTTTTGGACTAAAGTTAATGCTGCATTCAATGTGCCTCCTCCGTGTCCATGTCGGTGAAGGATCGCTCTAGAAATGGCCTCCAGATCTTTTGGAATAATCGCATTAACCTCTGGCCTCCGTGTCCATCCTCGAACTTCCATCAAAGCCGCCTTGAATGTGGTTGTTCTGATAATCATAAATGTCAATCTACCCCTCGCCAGTAGACACCACAGCTGTCATTGTGACTTGAGGTTTTTTCCTTTTTTCCTTTTTCCTGCTCAAAATCTTTCTGCAAGTTGACCGTCTTCAAGAAGCAGCATCCGACTTCTCCTGTTAGATCTCTTCACAGACGACACCACTGGACACCGAACCGATCCATCATCCTTTGATCAAAGAGCAGATCCATACCGCTCGCATTCCGTTGATCTTCCACAGGGGCGGTCACAACAGTCAAACATTCAATGGTTCGCCCTCGGCTTTTTTTGATTGGCTGAACACATGCCACTTAGGCTTTCCAGGCGGTCAAAGGTTACTCAAACGGAATCGCATGTCGGTGAGACACTAGCTGTGTCTCCCCGATGCGATCAGACTTCACAGCAACAGTCGGCATAGCATACAACTATCGGCAAGAGTTCATAGCGAGCGGCCAGAGTCATATCGATATCCAAAATTGTCGCCCAAACCATCGCTATCGGCCATACCTCATAGCGAGTCCTCAAGAGTCATATCGCTGTGCTCCTCCATTGGTAAAACATCCGCATTCGGCAAGACACCGTTCAGTCGGCAGGAGGTCACAGCGGGTTCCCATCAGTTACACTGAAGAGTTAAATCGTTGGCGAGACTCCCTTTAGTCGGTAGGACATCACCCCAAAGCCATTCTATTACCCCGAAGGCACAATCCTTCGGTGAGACTTCATCGGGTCGGCAAGACATCATGCCGAATCCTTCATCTTTCGGCGAGACCACAACAAGTTGGCGAGACATCATACTGATTACACCTCCTTTTGGCGAGACCACCTTGTCGGCCAGACATTACACCGACTTACAACATTTCGCCGAGACCCTTCATCGGTCGGCAGGACCTCTCTCTGAGCGCAAACCTTCTCCCCGACGCCAACTCCTTTCGGCGAGACATTACCTCAAAGGCAAACCTTTCGGCGAGACTCCCTCGTGTCGGCAGGGCATCTCCCCGAAACCATCCCACTTCGGCGAGACCTCAGCAGTCGGCTAGACATGACGCCGACACTACCCCCTTTCGCCGAGACTTCTATCAGTCGGGAAGACTTCTCCCCGAACCCAAATTCTTTCGGCGACGCTAGCCTTGTGCACAACGGTCGGCGAGACTTCAGCATGTCGGGGAGACATATAAAAACCCATGGCGATTAAAATGTCTGGCCGACCGGTATATTTCAAATGAATAGAACCACATTGCTAGTCGGCAAGACAATAGGAGGGTCTCAGCGACTTTCTTCTCTGAGGAGTTTTGTGCCAAATTTGATCGAGGCATGCTTTCCAATAGACTTCCTTGTGAAATAGCATTAGATGAAGACCTTCCCAATGAAAACCGAACACTTGCACGCTGGGCTCAACCCTTATGGGAGCCACATTTAATCCATGTGCCGAATTTAAAACATAATTTTCCCCTGATTGAGCCCGCGGGTGAAAATTGGGTAACAGGTCTAGTTCATTTTTTCAGGAAAAAGCTAGGACCTCTGCAGCCATTAATGGCAGATGGCCAGTACCAGGTATCAAAATCTAAGTTTCAAAAGCTTCAATGAACAGTCCATGGTGAAAGATATTCTATGACAGAGAGGATTTTCAAAATTGAGAAATATTGAAAATTGACTAAGTCTGGAAATTGCACGCCAATATTATGGTAGTCAAACATGGGAAAAGTGCCCCTATAGCTCAAGGGTGCCCAAGAACAAGATGATCCAAATGTCAGTTTTTGAGAAAACTTGTCTTCAGGTGATCTCCCCGGCATCAGATCAGCTTTGCAATGACCCTGTTCGCCAGTCTACAAGACACATCAAACGACAACAGTTGTTGATCATTCGAGCATGCAAAATGGAAGGTAAATCAATGCACATCAAGACAAAAGTGCCCCTGCTGGCCTGGGGCGCCCATCATTTTGAACCACCTATTGAGGTTTTCAACAACTGCTTTCTCCAAGGCATCTGTTTAGCATCCTTTCAGCTTCGCGATCAATCTAGTTGCAAGCACATAGGACCTATCAAGCACTCGCAAACAAAGATCAAGCGTAAAACATTGGAAGCAAAGGTAGAATGAAAGACACGAAGAATTGGCTAAGTGTTAAGGAAATTGCACCCTCCTAGAAATAGGTGCCCAACTTTTTGGGAAATCAAATGCAGTTTGCAAGCTCAGTGAACTCCAAGAAGTCCTCCGTCTTGATCAATCTCAGCAATGACACCGTTAGCAGGTTCAATAGATAAATCAAACATTTGATGGCAAAGATCAAACTGGGGCTGTTCGTGAAGGTTTGCAAACTGAAATAACAAGTCAAAAGGTCAAAAGAGCCCCTGCAAGCCAGGGGCGCCCAATCTTTTGAGACACCTAAATCAACTTTCAGGATGCGAAGCCAGTCATCCTTTTCGGGACTGAATTGGTTATCCATCCCATGTTTTAGCAAGATCACCAGACTCATCAGTCATCGGTGATCTCAAATCAGAGCACTGAAGGTCAAACTAGAGGAATTGAAGAACACCCAAGAAATTGACTAAGTTTGGTGAAAAATGCGCCTTCTTGGGAAAATGCGCCCAAGAATTTGAGGCATCAGATTCAGGTTTGAGCTTTGCAACTCTCAAACACAATTCTTCAAAGTTGTTTCATCTTAGCAATGGATTTGATAGTAGCACCTCAGGATCAACCGAACAATTAGAATTAGAGATCAAATGGAGGGATTTCATCATAGAAAAAGAATGAAAATGTTCAACTCCTCAAAAAGGGACACCTAAAGTCAAACTAGGCTTAGCTGACTGAAGTTAACAATTTTGAAAGCCTTTTCATGTCTAAAACGTCCCCAAATTGGTGGAAATCAGTTCAGTGAACTCCAGATCAGGCTAATTGACTCCTCAATCATGTGTTGGCACCCAAACTTGATGCATTCAACATCAAACACTATTAATCAAGTCTAGGCGTCATTATTCAATATCTTTCTTTGCAGGTTGAAGCTCAAGAACAAATATTTTTCTTCTCCAACGTCTTTTGAAGATCTGATAGAGGGTTTTTCAGTGTTCTTCATGATTTTAAGAATAAAGTTGCACAGAGGGATAGTTCATCAAGGTCTACATTTCCAGGCATAATTTTCTTGAAGATCTTGAGAGGCAATTAATAACTTCCAAACTTCTTCTTGTCTTTTTCCTCTATTCTTGTCTTAGATCTTCTTGCATGACCAAGAAAAAGGAGGATTTTCACAGATTTGACCTTCTGAGTATGATCAGCACAACTTTTTCAACAAAACCCATGTGCTAGATTTTACCAGAAAAAGTTGCCCTGCTGCCCCATTTTTAGGGTTTTCTGGAAAAAGTCTCAAATTTAAAAATTCTGGGTTGTTCAGCTTTGAAGTGCCTACAATATCCATGTGTTAGATTTTTTCGGGAAAAATAAGCTTCTTCTGCTTCTGAAACCCCTACCTCGAAAAACTCTTGCATGTACGAGAAAAAGTAACTTTTTGGAATTTTTGACATTTTGGGTCCACTTAGAAAATTATTCTAAGTAAAACCCACATCTCAGATTTTTTCATAAAAATTACCCCTCAGCAATGCTATTTTTAGCAGTTGCAGAAAAGTTGTCCGAACAGTATCGTGTGCCCAGTCAATCTTCAAGGTTTTTAGAATGTAGTTCTCTCAGGTCGAATACAAGACCAAAACGGTCTTGGTTCATGACTTCTTGAAAATGATAGACACTGATCTGCATCAGGTACACCCAAAGGTCGACTCAAAAAAGTTGGAAGGCATTGACCAATGCACATTACAGAACATCGAGCAATCCAGATTGCTTGAGGCAGATCAATCCCCATCACAACACAAAGCGTGGAATTTGTAATAGCTTGTATTAAGCATTACAACTCTACCACACGAGAGATTTGATCAGTGTATGGACAAATGATATGCAGCCTTAAGCCTACGGATATCGAAAGGTGCTTTGCCATTCCACCATGCATGGAAAACGTGATCATATCTATGAGAGAATGCAAAAAGGCATTCGATGAGTCAAAGGACAAGTGTTAGAAGAGGATGGCAAAAAAATGGCTTAAAGGAAAAAAGGCCAACTTGCCCAAGAATGTTGGATGTGGAGAGTTCAGGGATGAGTATGCAGTGATGATCACTCTACTCAACTGCATCACTGGTCAAGAGGAGGCGAACAAATTTCAGTCATGGATGTACTATATTATCGCCAAAATTTTGAGCAATAGAGAACATTATGATTAGCCCGCCTTGATCAGTGATACGCTCCACAAGTAGATGACTGGATTCTTAGAGGCTCACAAGTTTCACATGTGTTCATATCTCGTATATCTGATTGCCTTCCAAGGCCGGTTTAGAGTGTTGAACAATGTGGGAACTTTGGGTGTGCAAAAGGTTCACGAGTATTTCTCTCAGCTTGAGTTCACAAAAGCAGAAAGACATTTCAAGCAAGTAAATGATATCTTCCTGATGCACACTGTGAGAGATCTTGATCATGAGTTGCATATACGCATATCACCAACAACCAAGGAGGCAATGGTAGACTGGGCAGATTGGTTCATCCAGTTCCCCACTTTCACCTACATACACGTGTATGGGTTCTCCGATCATCCCGCCATGTGACCTTGCTATCCATTAGATAGGGTGGTCTTCATGGAATTCTTGTGGCAATTGTTGGAGGTACATTCTCATCTGCGTAACAAACGCAAGACGGCGGCAAACTTTCCTTTTGAGATGGGACTTTACAGGTGCAAGACAACGGCTAATGCTAAGGCCATAGGCCACAAAATGGTGAGACTTAATCTTAAGTATCTCATCGAGAGACGGTTGTATGATCCTTGGGGTCACTATGCAGCACGCCTTGATAAATACTCTTCACATGAGTCTTCCATGGAGGACTATTGGTTCAACTGTGAAGACAAGTTCGAAGTATGAAGACGCAATTATAGCCGGTCCAAACTTCCACAAATTGTTGAATTCATGTCAGAGGACGTGGAAGGCCTATCCGATGATGATGGGGAAGTCATTCTTCCCTCATTCTTCGTAGATTAGGTTAATTCACAACCTCTTCGAACAATGGATTGGTATGCCAAGGAAAGTATGTCTATTGAGGAAAGAATAGGCAGGGTTGTCAGAAACAGTCAACTCTACTTGGACAGTAAAAGGACAAGGAAGGTAGTTATTCCCCGCACAAAGCTGCCACCGGTTCATTCTTCACTACCTTCCACGGCGAGAGTGTTAGAAGATTTGTGATTGATGTCAAGACTTGGTCAGATTATTGGAATAATTCATTGATGAACTTAATGAAAATCATTGTGGAACAAGTTCAGATTGTAAGTAAAGATCAAATACATCTGATGAGTATCATCTATAAGTCGAAATTGAAGGAACATTATTCCATATTGAGTAACTCTCATCTACAGGAAGCATGCCGTATAAAATTTGTCAGCTACAGATTGTATGAGATTAAAAGCTTCATGATATATGATAATCTGAATTGCAGCTTCATGGCAAACTACAAATTGTATGAGATTAAAAGCTTCATGGCATATGATAAATTTGAATCGAAGCAAAGTTCGAAATTAGAAGGATGATTTAATAATGGATATCGGGTCATGTTCAAAAACGTGTTTAGTCAAACTAAAACAGGTTATACTACATCGTTTGTTTAAGAGAAAAACAAACTAACTGTGTTCAGACCCGTCCGTAGTAGGAGATGTGCCTTTTCATGATATCCTTAAACGTCATGCCTTCTCATGAAAGCGCATTTCTTTCTTTCAGACATGTTTCTTGAAAATCGTCTCTTCTATCAAGAGACGTGCCTCTCTTACAGCCACGTTTTTTTTCAAAAGTCACGTCTTCTCTCAAGTGAAAGGATGCGTTGTTTTCAATAGACGTGTTGGTCTCTTAGGGAATATCTCTTTCTAAAAAGGGACGTGTTCATGTCCAAGAGAAACATATCTTTTAAAAATCTGAGTATACGTCTTTTCTCAAAGGACACAGATAACAACTTCAAGAGACATGCGATTTCCTCTAAAATATAATTCTGTTTTATATGCACACAGAAAATTAGTTAGCAAAAGACATATCTAGAAGAGTATGACTGAAGGATGAAAGGGAAAAAATCATGATTATCAATCAATTGGTGCAACCTTTGAGCAATCTATATATTCATCTTCTCATTCAAGGTTGAGTTTGTGTGGTTGTGAAGTTCAAAATGGTTCATATCAGAAACCCATCTTCTTGTGTGGGCTGAGTGTGAGATTTTTCATCACAAAGGCAGATTGGAGGATTGGGAGAGTGCAGATCTGATTGAAGACATTTACTTCATCCATCAAGTCAAGGTTTGGTGCTCCTTGTAGGTTGGTGCCTACTAAAATTCTAAAGGAGTAGATGTTCCTTGTAGATTGTAGCCTACAAAATCATCTCATTGGTAAATCAAGTAGGTTGGTGCCTACTTCCATTTGTAAAATCATTTAATCAATTCAATAAAGTGGTGTCAACTTGTTTTCATTGATCTATATCAAAAGTTGATGTTGGTGAAAGTTTTAAATTGTTGAAAAAGTTGAAAAGATTGTTTTGATTTACTGATTCACCCCCCCCCCTCTTAGTAAATCTTTTGTGCTCTTCAATTGGTATCAGAGCAAGGTCCTTCTTGAAAGCCTAACCGCTTGAAGGAGATCCTTAAGAGCACTTATGGCAGATCATAACAATACAGTGAAAGCACCCATCTTTAATGGGACTAATTATGCATTTTGGAGTATCAAGATGGAAGCATATTTGAATGCACTTGGATTTGATGTATGGCAATCTGTTGTTGATGGGTATACACCTCCAGCAACCCCTCCAATGGATCAAGCCGGGAAGAAGAGAAGTGAGAATAATGCAAAAGCTAAGCATGCTCTTCTTTGTAGCCTAACGGATTCCGAATTCACAAAAGTCATGCATTGTAAATCAGCAAAAGAGATATGGGTCAAGCTTCAAAACATCTATAAAGGAGATGCAAAAGTAAAGAAGGCAAAGTTGCAAACTCATCGAAGGAAGTTAGAAACTCTCAAGATGGAGGATGATGAAGATAATGCTTCATACTTTCTTCGTGTTGATGAAACGGTGAATATCATGAGAGGACTTGGTGAAGAAATCGATGACGCCTTTATTGTTGACAAGATTCTAAGATCTCTTTCTACAAAATTTGAGGCCAAGGTTGCAGCATTGGAAGAATTAGCAAACTTGGATCAGCTATCAAAAGATGAACTACATGGGATCCTTGCTGCCTATGAGATGAGGATTGAAGGAAGATCACCACAAAAGGAAGTCTCATTCAAAGCATCCAAAAAGGGCAAGAACAAGCATGAAGAAAAAGATGAAAAATCAAGTGATGAAGCAGAAGCTTACTTCATGGGAAAACTTAAGAAAGGAAAAGGAAAATATAAAGGAAAGTTCCCCTTTAAGTGCTTCAATTGTGGAAAAGTTGGACATTATGCCTCAAAGTGTCCTCAAGATGATAGCAGCTCTAGTGAAGAAGAAAAAGAAATCAGCAACAAGAAAAAGGGAAAGAAGAATTTCAAAAACAACTCAAAAAAGAAGTCTCAAAAACACAAGAAGAGTTTCTATTCAAAGAAAGATAGCAGCACCTCTGAAGAACAAAGTGAAGATTGTTCAAGCAATGGTGAAGAAGAAATATTGTTTATGGCTGAATGTGAAGAACAAAACGTTGATCAAGAATGTGATGAAGAAGAGGAGATTGATCAAGATTGCAATGAAGAAGAGGAAGTGGATCTTGAAGAAGAATTGCAGTATGCATACAAGAAAAATGAAGATTTGAAGAAAAAGGCTGTCAAGTACAAAATGAAGATCAAATAAATGACAAAAGACTTGGAGAATTCAAGCAAAACTATTGAAGATTTGAGAGCTCTAATCATGGAAGATGAAAGAAATGAAGGAGAAATGAAGACCAAACTTAATACAAAGGAGATGGAATGTGACAAGCTGGAGCAAGAAATAGCAATGCTAAAGATGGAATTGGAGAAGACAAAGGAACAATACACAAAGGTTGATGAAAACTCCAGCAAGTTGATTGAGCTCATGAAGGCTCTAAAATTCTTTCAAAACAAAACAGGGGGCAGTTTTGAAGGACAATCTATGAAGGTTGCTAACTCCAAAGAAGAAACCAAGACCTTCTCAAAGCAAGGTGAGGAAGAATGGATAAGTGCTGATCCTAAAAGAAGATTGAATACTAGGCACTTCTATGCATTTAATGACTATTGTTTTCTATGTAACAAATTTGGCCACAAGGCCTTAAATTGTAAAAATAAAGCAAAGAATATTCCTAGCTACATTAGGAGAGATTATAATCCTTTCACACCCTTAATGGACTTTAATAGCTTATTCTACAATTGTAATAATTTTGGGCACAAAGCTCAAGCTTGTAGGACAGTTTTTAATGATTCTCCAAAGCAAAACAAGAAAGAAGATAAGTCCATTAAAAAGAAAGAAATGCCTATCAAAGTGTGGAGGAAGAAGGAGAAATCCATGTTCATTCAAACAGCCTTACATGCTGAAAGTAAGAAGGATAGATGGTACATTGACAGTGGGTGCTCAAAGCACATGACAGGTGACAAGAGCAAATTCATCTCTCTTGAACCAACTGATAAAGGAACTGTAAGATTTGGTGATAATACAAGAAAAGAGATAAAAGGAAAAAGAATACTTAGTCTAGATAATGGGCTGAGTGTTAGCCAACTTTGTGATCAAGGGCATAGTATCACATTTTATTCTAAAACATGTGAAATCAAGAAAGATGGAAAACTAATTGCTCAAGCTGAAAGAAAACACAATTTGTATGTTCTAAAGGAGATAAGTTGTGAAAGTTGCAACTTAGTACAAGAGGATGAAAGTTGGTTGTGGCACAAAAGGCTAGGCCACTTCAACTTTGATAATATTGTCAAAGTTAGTAAAACAAATGCTGTGAGAGATATGCCAAGAATAACAAAACCTTCTAACATCATTTGTAAAGAGTGTCAACTTGGAAAGCAAACAAGGTCAAGTTTCAAGCCTAAGGAGCACTCTTCATCAAAGCCATTGGAACTCATACATACAGATCTTTATGGACCAACCAAAACCAAGAGCATGAATGGAGAAAGATATTTTATGTTGCTGATTGATGACTTCTCAAGAATGACTTGGGTTGCATTTTTGAAAGAAAAATCTGAAGCCTTTGAGAAATTCAAAGCTTTCAAAGAGTTGGTAGAAAATGAAGCAAACACCAAGATAAAATGTCTTAGATCAGATCGAGGAGGAGAATTCACATCAAACGAATTTGAAATTTTTTGCATAGAACATGGAATTAAGAGGCAATTTTCTACAAGAACCCCTCAACAAAATGGGGTTGTAGAAAGAAAAAATAGAAAGGTTCAAGAAATGGCAAGAGCAATGCTAAATGAGTCAAAGATAGCAGATTCCTTTTGGAAGGAAGCAATTCATACAACAGTTTACATTTTGAATCGTGCACAAATAAGAGTGAACAATGATAAGAAACCCTATGAACTTTGGAAAGGTAGACCAGCAACTGTCAAGTATTTCAAGATTTTTGGAAGTACTTGCTACATTAGAAGGGATGAAGAAGATTTGAGCAAATTTGACACAAGAGCAGATGAGGGAATCTTTCTTGGCTACTCATCAAAGAGTAAGGCATACAAATGTTATAATAAAAGAACTCACAAAATTGTTGAAAGTTCCAATGTAAAAATTGATGAAGGAAAGCAATTCAAAGAAGTTGAACAAAGCTATCATTATGTTCAAACCATGAGTGATGAAGACAAAGAAGAAGAGAACTCCAAAGAGGATGAAAAAGAGGAAGAGACAAAAGAAGAAGAATCTCCACAAAAGACTCCCATGAAGAGACCAAAAACATCTTCAAGGTTCGTGCAAAAGAACCATCCTGAAGAGTTGATTCTTCAAGATAGATGTAGATCTACAAGGAAAATGGTGAATTATAATGAAGATTGTCATGTAGCATTTCTATCTCAAGTTGAGCCCAAAACCTTTGAAGAAGCAAGCAAAGAAAAAAGTTGGATTGGAGCAATGAATGAAGAATTGGATCAAATAGAGAAAAATGAGACTTGGGAACTTGTCCCAAGACCAAAAGATAAAAATGTAATTGGCACAAAATGGGTGTTTAGAAACAAGCTAAATGAATATGGTCAAGTCACAAGGAACAAAGCAAGATTAGTGTGTAAAGGCTATGCTCAAGTTGAAGGAGTGGACTTTGAAGAAACATTTGCACCGGTTGCAAGGATTGAAGCAATTAGAATGTTTCTAGCCTATGCAAGTCACAAGAAATTCAAAGTATATCAAATGGACGTCAAATCTGCATTTCTCAATGGAGATCTAGAAGAAGAGTTTTATATAGAACAACTTGAAGGCTTTCTTTTATCAGAAAACAAGGATTATGTGTGCAGATTGAAGAAAGCTCTCTATGGGCTCAAACAAGCTCCAAGAGCTTGGTATTCTAGACTTGACAAGTATCTCAAAGAGCAAGGATTCAAAAGAGGAGATGTAGATAGCAATCTATACATCAAAGAAGAGGATGGACACTTATTGATTGTGGTGGTGTATGTAGATGACATCATTTTTGGTGGAGATAAGGACATAATGTGCAAAGAATTTTCCTCATGTATGCAAAAGGAGTTTGAGATGTCAATGTTGGGAGAATTATCTTTCTTCCTTGGGCTACAAATTTCACAATCTAGCAAAGGAATTTTCATCTCCCAAACTAAATATGTGAAGGAAATGTTAAAGAAGTTTAGGATGGAAGATTGCAATCCTGTGAGCACTCCCATGGTTACAGGTTGTAAGTTGAGCAAAGATGATGAATCCCAAGAAGTGAATCAAACACTTTATAGATCAATGATTGAGAGTTTGTTGTACCTAACTGCTACAAGACCATACATAATGCAAGCTGTTGGAGTAGTGGCAAGATTTCAAGCAACACCAAAAGAAACACATGTTCACGCAGTAAAACGTATATTCAAGTATTTGAAAGGCACTATGGAGTATGGTCTATGGTACCCTAGCAGCAATGATTTCACTCTTGAAGCATTCACAGATGTTGATTGGGCAGGCAATGTGGATGATAGAAAAAGTACAAGTGGAGGAGCCTTCTTTCTTGGGGGGAACTTAGTGTCATGGATGAGCAAAAAGAAAGAATCAGTCTCTCTATCTACTGCAGAAGCCGAATATATAGCAGCAGTAGCGTGTTGCACTCAACTTCTGTGGATGAGGCAAACTTTAAATGACATCAAGGTGGAATACAATCATCCTTGCACTATCTATTGTGATAACACAAGTGCAATCAACATCTCCAAGAATCCAATGATGCACTCAAGAACTAAGCATATACCTATTAAGTATCACTTTTTAAGAGAGAAAGTAGCAGAAGGACAAGTGTGTTTGGAATATATAGCTAAAAAGAGCAAATTGCTGATATATTCACCAAACCATTACCAAGGGATGCATTTGAGTATCTAAGGGACAAATTGAGAGTTGTCCCACATCCATCAAATTAATTGGTGGAAGCATATATTTAGGGGGAGCTATACACGATGTCTTGTAGGTCCATGAAACAAAAAGAGGCAAAACATTGTTAGAAGACCCCTTGCCATTGATGTCAAAGGGGGAGAAGTTGGACATAGGGGGAGTAATAAGAAGAAGATCAAAATTGCAATTGAAGAAGTTGCCATCAATGACAAAGGGGGAGATTGTTAGAAGATTTGTCATTGATGTCAAGACTTGGTTAGATTATTGGAATAATTCATTGATGAACTTAATGAAAATCATTGTGGAACAAGTTCAAATTGTAAGTAAAGATCAAATACATTTGATGAGTATCATCTATAAGTCAAAATTGAAGGAACATTATTCCATGTCGAGTAACTCTCATCTACAGGAAGCATGCCGTATAAAATTTTTCAGCTACAGATTGTATGAGATTAAAAGCTTCATGATATATGATAATCTGAATTGCAGCTTCATGGCGAACTATAGATTGTATGAGATTAAAAGCTTCATGGCGTATGATAAATCTGAATTAAAGCAAAGTTCGAAATTAGAAGGATGATTTAATAATGGATATCGGGTCATGTTCAAAAACGTGTTTAGTCAAACTAAAACAGGTTATACTACATCGTTTGTTTAAGAGAAAAACAAACTAACTGTGTTCAGACCCGTCCGTAGCAGGAGATGTGTCTTTTCATGATATCCTTAAACGTAATGCCTTCTCATGAAAACGCGTTTCTTTCTTTCAGATGTGTTTCTTTAAAATTGTCTCTTCTATCAAGAGACGTGCCTCTCTTACAGCCACATTTTTTTTTCAAAAGTCATGTCTTCTCTCAAGTGAAAGGATGCATTGTTTTCAAGAGACGTGTTGGTCTCTTAGGGAATATCTCTTTCTAAAAAGGGACGTGTTCATGTCCAAGAGAAACATATCTTTTAAAAATCTGAGTATAAGTCTTTTCTCAAAGGACACAGATAACAACTTCAAGAGACATGCGATTTCCTCTAAAGTATAATTCTGTTTTATATGCACATAGAAAATTAGTTAGCAAAAGACATATCTCAAAGAGTATGACTGAAGGATGAAAGGGAAAAAATCATGATTATCAATTGGTGCAACCTTTGAGCAATCTATATATTCATCTTCTCATTCAAGGTTGAGTTTGTGTGGTTGTGATATTCAAAGTGGTTCATATCAGAAACCCATCTTCTTGTGTGGGCTGAGTGTGAGATTTTTCATCACAAAGGCAGATTGGAGGATTGGGAGAGTGCAGATCTGATTGAAGACATTTACTTCATCCATTAAGTCAAGGTTTGGTGCCTTGCATTAGGGGTTGGTGCTCCTTGTAGGTTGGTGCCTACTAAAATTCTAAAGGAGTAGGTGTTCCTTGTATATTGTAGCCTACAAAATCATCTCATTTGTAAATCAAGTAGGTTGGTGCTTACTTCCATTTGTAAAATCATTTAATCAATTCAATAAAGTGGTGTCAACTTGTTTTCATTGATCTATATCAGAAGTTGATGTTGGTGAAAGTTTTAAATTGTTGAAAAAGTTGAAAAGATTGTTTTGATTTACTGATTCACCCCCCCTCACCCCACCCCCCCTCTCTCAGTAAATCTTTTGTGCTCTTTAGAGAGCTAAGCCTAGATAGAAGAAATGGAGTAACCCTCCTACAGGAGCCAAAATGTTAGGACACACAAGGGGAAGAAAACTGATTGTTGATACAAATCAGCAAGAGGTACATGTGGAGACAACCACAAACACAACTGAGCCAGTGATAGAAGCAGCTACAACTGAAATAGAGCTAGTAATTGAGACAATTACAGCCAAGACAAAGCCAATAATGGAAGAAGTTGTAGCTGATGCAGTACTGGAGATGGAAGCAGAGCCTTCCACTTGGACACCACCGCCACAGTCACCGGTCCCCATTGACTTGGATTCGCCACCATGCGACACTACAACGCAATCCCATTTGTCAGGAATTCAAGGGCCTAACATTCCTCCTAGTGAGGCTAGTCAAGATTCATTTTGGCTTGAGAATCTCCTAGGAAGGAAGAGAGAGAGGCCATCCTACCAACTGGACTTCACAGAATTAGACCATGTCCCTCAAGACATGCCAGTAAAGAAGCTGAAGAAGTAGGTCCATGTAGGAAAGAATGCTAACAATGAAATTGTCATAGAGACAGCTGCGCCACCTGAAGACATGAATGCAAATGAGGTAGAGGTTGATGACTTCACCTTGTTGAAGGTCAACCTCGGTAAGACCACTCATCAGGTGGAGGCAGATCTCCTTGAAGTTGCAACAGTGAGTGTCAAGGAAAGAATGGCAAAGGACAGCAAAGACAAAGCATCCCTAAAGGATGAAAACCAGTAGCTGAGATTATATATATCTAGCTTGATGCATGGTACACCAAACATCTCTGCCTTGGCTTGAGAGATACTAGACCTCCTAGTGGAACAAAATCACCACCAACTAATTCTATATGGAAAACACTTGAGAAATTAAGTGGAAGAATTCATCATCAGGGGCCGGTGTATACTCGCAGAGCTGTACCAGCTACGGTATAGAGCCCATGACCTTCGTGCGGAGATTCAACAATTAGAGCAAGATACAATAGAGAAGAGGCCTGCGGAAGAGATCACTCTCTCAAACTTGCAGATAGCGTACGATTCAATTACCACAAAGGAGAACAAGCAACATCTTTTCTCTTGGAAAGAACAACTTGCATAAAGGTGAAAGCCTATGATACCAACTCTGTGGAATTGATTGAGTATCAACAAATTGTGGCAAGTGTTATCAAGTTCGTGAGAACGTTGGTAACATCTATCCCTTCCCTTTACCAACACGAAGGAGGTGCATACATCGAGCTATATGAGGTGCAAACATAGTTCTAGGATCTCATTTGTGGTAGTTTTTGCAGTGACCTTGCTGGTTGTGAGTTGAGTAAGATTGCAGTCATGTCAACAAGGCTGGATGACACAGCTGGAAAGAATATTGAATAACAACAGCAAATTGCGAGTGGTGAAGAGATGTTGCGGCGACACGTCATCATCTTGCAAAGCATTAATTATCCAGAGGCAGAAGAAGTCAACGACTGGCTAGAGGAATTGTTGACTAGAGGTGATGAGGTGTAAAACACCCAGTTAGGATGTCCTACCCCTCCAAAATAGCATTTATGACAAACAAGAGTTAACTTGATGCCTCTTTCCAAGTTAAATCACTGTCCCACCGATCATGCATGTCTATCTCCACTAATCATGGATGTCTATTTTGGAGGCACTTTTGTAATTGGAGTTCTCTTTTCGTTTAGTTTCAATTAATTGAAGTAGATTTCCAGTTAACTGTTAGGTTACCTACTTTTAGACATAGGAATAATTCTTGCAGATTGGCAAGAACTCATTGTTAACTCAAGGAGATTTTAGGGTTGCCTACTCCTTTGAGCTTCTATAAATAAGAGCCTTTGCTCATTATTTTGTAACTTTTATTACTACACAAAATTGCTGCGCTGTTGTGCCATCAAGCTTGCAAGTCAATATTTGTTCACTCTTGGATGAGAGTTGTTTGGTTTGATAAGCAATTGTGTATGATTTCGTACCTTTGCTGTCCCAAATCTTTGTAAAGCATTGAGTGAGTTTGAAGAAATAAATCAAAAGGCATATGCAATTTGATGTAATGTCCCCATTTTTAGCACTGCACTTCTCAGTGATTGATGGCCTATCCCCGGGGTGCTGTCGGCTAGTCAGAGGCAGAATTAGGGTTTCCGACTGTTTGGTGGGTTCTCTTGAAGATTCAGGGTTTTGCTTGTTGGAGTTTGGGTGTTTGGATTCTGGATTCCTTCTGGGTTTTCAGAGAGCTTCGCAGAGGTATGACTTGCAACCGCGTTGGGCAACCTTTCCGGACTTACTATTTTTAGTAAGTTATGACGGCTACATCCTGGAGTTTGGGATTTTGGATTGCGGATTCTTTCTGGGTTTTCAGAGAGATTCGCAATGGTGGCGCATGCATTGCATTCTGAGCAACTTCTTGAATTTACTATTTTTAGTAAATTCTATATTTAGCAGTGGTCTAGTCAGCACCAGCTCAGTCAACTTTCCTTTACTTGCAGTTCATTGGGTGATTATGATTTTTGGCTTAAGGGGTTCATTTTGGAGAAATAAGTTATTTAAAGTCAATAATGTTTTATTTTATAAAATAACCCCTTGTCCTAGTAATATGACTTTAAGTTGTTCTGAAAAGGGGGACCTCATGGGTGGATGCATCATTAGGGAAAATTTTAATTATTCTAAAGTCAAAATTACTCTTGGAGGTGGGACGCCAACTTTGGAGAGCTTATTATTTTATATAAAAATGATTTATATCCCTCTTGAAATGGGGCGCCAACTTAAGCTTGATCAATGGTCAAAATCAAGCCCTAAAAAGCATCTTGAAATTAGGGCGCACCTTCTGGAAGCTTCTGGAGGGTCTTCTCAAAGTTATAAAAGGAAGCCTTGGGTCTTCATTTTAGGATCTTTTGTCTACAGGAATGTTATGCTGCCGGATTGGCTTTGGGATTGCTTTGAGGAATGTAAGCCTCCTAGCTTGGCATTGCTTCTCGCTTGAGAGATAGCGACTAGTGATGAGGTAGTGTAGTTTGAGTGATTTGTAGTGGGATTTCTGCATTGTAGTCATTGTGTGGCTTTGTAGTTCAGTTTTATGCATATTAGTGAGATTCTGGAATTGCATATTCTTTACAGCAGATTGTTTTTATTCATAAGTCAAAAAATACAAAAAGAATCATTCTGGGCGTTGCATTAATCTCTTTGTCTGTGAGGGGCGACCCTTTTCCCTAAGTTGCAGATTTTTTAGTGAAGTCTTGAATTTTTAAAGGCAAATCGCCCTTCCTTGAGGGCCGTACCATTTGACATTGCCTTGAAATTCGTGCATAATTAATATGGGGTCTTTTGATTAGTTTTCAGTGCTCTATCTTGTTCGCCTTCATCATTAGGGTATATTGCATTTCATTTCACATCAATTGGATGAGTTGTGAGAGAGATATAATCATTTTAGTATGGTGTTAGGTTGTTGGTTTACATTTTAAAGTGCAGATCTGTCTAAAACAAAATCTTCAGTTTGGTATTTGAGTGAAGTAATTGGTCTTGACATTCTTGTTAAGCAAGGAGAATCCTTTTATTTGATGCACGCTAAATTGTTCTAATTCTATGCTCTTGGCAGGCGATTTCTCTTCATATTGTAAGCTGAACAGTAGTACTGTCAGCATTTCTCTAATCTGGCTTATCATGTTTTGTAATGACTACTTTACATTATGAAGTTGCATTGTATTTCTTTATATCTCCGCCATATGGTCGCCTCATTTCCATACTGGATTGGGTAGCACATACTTGGTGTTGAGTTTGCTTTCAGCACTTGTAGTGGTAGAGATCCTCTGACCATATGTTCGTCCATCTTGGACACATTCTTGGTTAGAGTTATATTTCAGTACGCTTTGAGATCCTCTGACCATATGTTCGTCCATCTTGGACACATTCTTGGTTAGAGTTACCTTTAGTTGCAATTTGTTTTAATGCACTGACGATCCTCTTGCCATATGACAGCCTCTCTCTTGTTGAGATTGAGTGCGCATTCTTGGCAACGAGTTATTTGTAACTGCTGGTTTGATTGAACTCACCCTAATGGATTCTTGTTGTTGAGTTGTAAAATTGAAAAATTGACTCGGATTATTACAGTAGTATCAGAGCCATGCATCCTGCCATCCTGTGCCTATCAAGGTTCAGTTGACAGTTGTATGACAGAGAAATTAGTTTCTACACCTGAGGTCAAAACAGAGTTCAGTTTAGCTTTCAGAAGTTTCAAAGATGTTGCGTTTTCTAAGGTCCAGGGATCGTGAGAAGTCAGATTCAATTATGGTATCTGAGGAAGGAAAGGTTAGTGATGCCGTAAGGGATTTCATTGAATATGCTAAACAGTATAAAAGACAATGTGAGCATGAGGCTGCCAAACTCCGTGAGCAATATCAAAACATGCCAGATGATTATAGGTACAATGTTTCATTTGATGTCCATTTGAATTGTGTGGCGTTTCTGAAGCCCGAAAAGTCGGAGATGGTGGACCACATTAGGAAAATGTTAAAAAGGGAAGCAGAACAAGCTTTGGTTGAAGAATCAAAGAAGGAAGAAGATGAAGTGCCTATTTGTGAATTGCAGCCCACAAATATGCAAGTTGAAGAGAAAAATCAGTCATCTAGCAGTGAAGATGGCACAAGCAAGGTGCACCTATCACATCAAATGAACGTGAGCTCGATAAAGATACCTTGGCAAGTGAAGAGTTAAGAGAGTTAAGGGTAGAGTCCCATAACACTTCCCTTGACTTGCATGATAGGAAGTAATGAAGATCAGCTTGGCCGGACAATTTTTTGCGATGAGTTCGTTGAAGAAAATGAAGGACATACTAGTGATATTGGAGGCGAATCCCATGAGTTCATGCATACTCATTTTGAAGATTTGATGAAGAATGATTTTCTTCTTGTTGCTGACCCAACTTCCCAAGAAGTTCCACATGAAGAAATTGGCGACATACTTTTCCATGAAGGTTGCGAAGAAGATAGGGATGGTGAAGTTTTCAAAACAGCAAGTATAGAAGGTTCTTCACTCCATTTCCATGGTGGAGTTATTGGACTTGGGTTTGACCAGCAAACTGAACCATGGGAAAGAAATATTTTTGATGATATCAGCTTAAGTGATTTGGGACTTGACTTATTCAAAGAGTCATCACTACAAAGGGAGCATGATAAGTTTTTTCCGGTTGATCATCCTAATCAACCCACTAGCATTTGGGATCCGGGTGTGTTGGCACCAAGGAATGGAAGAGAACCGTTGTGGGATGAATTTCCCTTTGATCCAGATGTAGATCAGAAATCAGATTGCATTGGAAGTTGTGAGGTGGCTTTTGGAGGAGGTATTTTCGAAGAAGAAGGTTGTTCAACGAAGCTCCATAATGATCTCTTTGAAGTAGTTGCAGCCACTAAAGAAGAGTATGTTGCTACAAAAACTTTCCGAATAGCGGACAATTATGATCCATTGATCAAGTTGGATGCTGCCATAGCCTTTGATCAAGAAGACGGTGAGGTGGATGAAGGGCTAGAAGACCTTATGGCTCTTGAAGACAAAAGGTTCAAAGAGGTTTTGAAACACAAGTCTGATTTACCCATTCAAGAAGCTGATTGCAAACAAAGGATCGAAGAAGTTGTAGAGTATGCTTCTCTTCATAGTATTGAGCATTCTCTGCAAGTTGGTGGTGAAAGACAAGAATGTTGGAACCGCTATGAGAGCAGCAACGACAAGAAACAAAGTTTTGATTTTCAGTTGCAGCCTATCAGCAGTTCACCATCTTTGAATTCTTATGAGTGGGAAAGACAATTCAAGGTGTCCGTTGACAAGGAAGTGCAAGCTCTATCCCTGTTTGATCACACACATAGCTTGGTTGAAGAGCTGTACTGGAAGGCCCAGCTCAAAGAGAGACAAAGAGGAGTGAAAGATGAAGTTGCCCTTCCCAATCTGCAACTTATCAGAAACTCTTTGGTAACCTTGAAGTCCAAGTACATGCACTTGGTTGAAGATCGTGATCACGCCATTGAAGTTGTAAAGAAGACCATTTGTGCTTTTCAAGATAGAGAGGGGAAGTTTGATGAACTTTATCTGGAGTTTGAATCAACAAGAGCTACGCTGGAAGAAACTCAAATGGCATTAATGGAGGTAGGAAATCAGTTTGCTGATTTCAAAATTTTCACAAAGCAAGAGAATGCACATAAAGCCGAAGAAATCAAGCAAGTAATTTGTGAGCTTGACAATCTTCGAGAAGAGTTTGACCTTGAAAGTCTCACAAGAAGGACTGAAGTTACAAGTGCAGATTTAGATCAGCAAGATGGATGGAATAACTTTCAAGTTTTTGACAATCTCCTCTTTGAAGATGGTGATGAGGAAGATTATGACAATCCTCTCTATGAGATGGAAGATGAAACGGAGAATGAGACTGAGCATCGTTTCCAGTGCTTGGATGCTTTGATATCGCTCCATGAGGAAGTGCCACGTCTGTTGATTAGTAATGAATGCATAAGTGGGCTCAAGGGTGAAGATTCCATATGGGAGGTGTCGAAGCAAGGTAATTTCAACATCTATGACATCAAGATGTTGATGAGACAAGTTGTGGTAGCTGCTGGTAACTTCATTACAGCAGCAAGGAGTGATGATTTCAGATCTACTACTCATGAGGAATGGGGGAAGAGCAGACCTAAAACCGGTGTTGGCACTCTTGACAATCTATCCCTTGGGTGGAATGATGTTTGGGCTCAAACTAGTCCGTTTTTGGAGTTCGGAATGAAGACAACATTTGTTTCATGTTCCACAGATGTGAACACTATCAGGGATTGGTTTCAGGGATTCATGAGTATGCACTTGGTTTTGGCTAACATTTGGGAATGTATTGAGTTTTCTTTTCAGTGCGTTGGAAATCATCTTCAGTTGGGTATCCATATTTGGGATCCTCAACTTGGCTTGATAGAGTTTATTACATATGGAAAGGACTTTGGAGGAATAAGGATCAGATTTTCAGATTTGTTGATGTTGTTCCCTTCTTTTCCAGCCACTTGATGGTTCCGTTTGTTCATCAACAATTGGATTGGAGAGAAATTTTGAGTATGGGTTGGAAAGATGAACAGTTGGTTGCTCTTGGCGTTGATCCTTGGCCAAGACAAGGGCAGATTTTGGGACATGAGCTTGCTGGTTGGTGGCAGACCAGCCTCGTTACTTGTGGAGTTACTCTCGTTTGGGAGAGTTTTCCCATCACTACTTGTCAAAGAAGTGGTAATTTTCAGTTGGAAACGGTTCCAGTGTGTTTTCCTGCCATTTTTGAGGCCTAGTAGTGAGGGCGGCTACCCAGCGTGTTAAGGGTGACGACTAGGGAGGAATCTTCCACCACCGAAGCTACCACCGGAGAATCTGGGGTCTTACGCAAGCCCGCTGGACACGTGGCCGCCGGGACGCACCTAGCCGCACACAGGGACATTACAGCCCACCACGCTCCGCGGGTCTTGACCTCGAGACCTCGGCTCTGATACCACTAAGGCCCAACCACTACACCAAAAGACCGGCCTAGTAGTGAGGGCGGCTACCCAGGGTGTTAAGGGTGACGACTAGGGAGGAATCTTCCACCACCGAAGCCACCACCGGAGAATCTGGGGTCTTACGCAAGCCCGCTGGACATGTGGCCGCCGGGACGCACCCAGCCGCACACAGGGACATTACATTTGATCCAAAGTTTCAAGATCTATCAACGTCTGTTTTTATAATCTATTGTTTCAATCTGCCCCTTGGACAGGCGTCGACACCTCCTTGGGAATTTGGAGATTAATGGTTATCGTTTGATGTTGTTTAATGATCTAGATTTTAGCCTACACCTCGGACAAGTGTCGTCACCTCCTCGGGAATGCTGTTATCCATTTCATCGTTCTTTGTTGTTTCTAGTAATCTAAGTCTTAGCCTACACCTCAGACAGGTTCCGTCACCTCCTTGGGAATCCTAAGATCCAGCTTACCGTACAAGTGTTTGCTTGCATAAGACCTTATTCTAGCATAGATCTGAAAGTTCAGAGCCCTCAAACGCATTCTGAGAGACAGTTGGCCCAAGTGATCCAACCATCCCATTCCCGCTCCTATGCCTTTTTGCTCTGTTTATCTTGAGGAAATAGGATAGATTAAAAGTTAGCTTAGTTGTAGTTAAGATCTATAGAAACTAGAGAAAACCTTAGTTGCAACGCATTGTGCTTTATGCACCCTTGTGCCCTACCGCTGAGTAAAAAGATAGGAACATTAGTTTACTTTACTTTTTATGCAAACATCAACAAAAAGAGGGAGCTTCCCCTCCTAATTTGAAGAGCAGTTACTACACACTATGCATAGCTATTCGTTTCCAATAAGCATTCCAGAGGTGCTAATTGAAACGCCAACAAGTGTGTTCTCCAAGAATCTTGGAGAGAGTGTCTATTATAGTAAGTCACTTGGTCAGGTCCGTTAATTATCATTCATCATCGGTATAACTCCTGCGTACTCAATTTTCAATTTTGATGCATTTCAAGTATTTTTGTAATTTGGATGTAATATTGAGTTATATTTAATTAACTTTACAAGGTTGTTATTTTAATTAAAATATCTTAATGGGCACCTTATTGTTATAGGCATAGCCTATTGGAATTGGGATGGAAAGTTTTAATGCTAGGATGTTGTAATGTGACTTTGGGTGCCAAGAATAATTAAATAATGAAATAAATCACTTTTTGGGAATATAAGGCTTATTTAATTAATAAAGTGATTTTATATTGTGTTTTACGGAGAGTTTTTGGAAAAGGTTATAAAAGAGGGTTTGTGAGCTCATTTGGCATTATGTAGATTATTCCATTCTCTTTGGTGAGACCCTTGTGGTTTGGGAGATTGAACTTTGTTCATCTCAGCCTTCTTGAAGATGAAAACCCTCTTGGAGAAGATTAGCCTCAGTGGTGAAAGATCTTCTCTGGTTAATTCGGTGTAGCTCATTTAGAGTTATAGGTTCTGCAGAAAGGAGATTTGTAGATTCGATAGAAGGTAAAATAAATTGTGAAGCCTTGCAAGCAAGACAATTTATTGCTCATTTTCTAGAACAATATATATTTTCATATTTTTGGTGTTGTGGGTGCAAATGAAATTCAAGTGATTACAATAATTATTTATCTGCTAGAAAAAAACCAGCAATGCCATATTCCCTCTAGAGGGAGCCGTACCAAGCTAAGAAGGAGGGCGTATAGTTTTGTGAAGGACCTCTATATCCCATGCAGCCCTTGGAGGGACCCACACAACAAGCTAAGGGCATAGTGAGGTCAGCGCAGCCTTTGGAAGTCCCAACAAAGCATTTAGAGGATAAGGAAGGCCCATGCAACCATCAAGGAGGAGCTTGGGAGTATTAAGGAGCCATTGTACAATTCAGAGGGGCTATCGTACCACCTTTTGCCAGCCATAAAAGCTATGTGAATGACTACAAGTGATAAAGGAAGTTGCTGGTAATCAGGTCAGCATTGTAATAGCACTTTCTTATCATATCTATGGCCACAACAAATTTCTGACCAGCAATTTCTGTAACAGCAATACAAATTGTTATTTGTATATGGTGTTTGCAAAAGAATTAATTTGTAAATGAGTTTTTATACATCAGAAGTTGTAAGAAATTTATGATATCTATGCATTCAATTACCTTCAAAACAAGTGAAAAGAATTCCCAAACAACAAGCAAGCGAACTGTTTGACAAAATGGCTATTCGCATAAAGTGTCAAAATTAAAATTTTTTGTCAAGGAATTTTGTCTGGGATATTTTAGTGGTATTAGAGCACATAGTATCTTGCCAGCCTGTTGGGAAATTAATTGTTGGAATTGTGAGTTGCATGTCAGATTTCAGTGTCAAAAATATGGAAGACAAAATGAACGCTTTGTTAGAATTTATGAGACAAACAAAGGTTAAAATTGAAAAGTGGAAGAAGCTCATGGAGTCACACAATAAAAGGGATGTTGGAGATAGGCTTTATATAGCAGGTATGGATCTTAAGTTCCTACATCAGTCAAAGGAGTTTTTGCTCGATATGCTGGAGGTAGTGGAGGATGGTTTGTCTATGAGAGATCAATCTGATTTTAAGAAATTGCGTTGGGCAGTAGAGCCACCAATGACTTCCTTGATTAAGCCAAGGTTTATGAGACATCCTAATAGAGAGGTAAGACTTGCTATTACTTATTGCCTTAGTGAAATTATAAGGATTATAGCTGTTGAAGTTCCCTACAATGATGAAAAAATGAGAGAGATACTACAATTGATTATTGAAAAATTTCATGGAATGGATGATATCAAAAACCCTTCTTTTGGTGAAAGGGTTAAGATTTTAGAAGTTTTGGCTAAGGTCAGGGCATGTGTATTTTTCTTGATCTCAAATGCAATGATTTAGTTGTCCAAATGTTTCAATGCTTCTTTACTTAAATTAGGAAACATCATGTAGTCAATGCTAAAACAACTATGTGAACTATTGTGCTTGATTTTAAATGAGGATGATGATATCTCCAAGCAACTGCAATCTAACTTGTTGGCCATTTGGAGGAAAGAGCAAGATGTCTCACCTATAGCTTATGAGTTCTCACAAAGATTGGTTGAGCAAAATATTGAGAAGTGTAAAACTAGTTGATTGAAGAGGAATTGATTTCTTTGGGTTTACACATTATTGAACCTCCTAAAATAAGCGAGAACCAATTAAGGATAGAACAACGTTGTTTCACATGTCAAGAAGCATGGAAAACTAGTCATATATGTGGAAACAACAAAGGAGACGAATCTAATACAAATGTTTCAAAAAAGTGTGGCAACATTGTTGCATAGGCCAGCAAGTTGGGACAAAAAGTAAGGAAGATGAAACCAACATAGGTTTATTCGAGTAGAGTGATGAAATGGACAAGGAAAGAATAGATCATAATGAAGAAGAATCACTTGTTGCCTCTACAAGTGAGGTGTATACGATCCTCTACATTGGTGATTTAGAGATTGTTGTTGATGAGCCATATGAAGAATTGGATTCTCTTGATGATACTTTTCTTGATCATAATGTTATCCCACCATTCTTACTTGAGGTTTGCATGACATCAATTAGCGAGTTAGTATTGCCCCTACAAATGAAAGAAAATCAAAAAAATTATTGTATGGCAGCCCAAGTCACTTTGATGAATTTGATCAAAGACCTTTAGCATTGCAAGATTTGAAGGACCAAATTGTAGTTACGGAAGAGAAAGTGGTTCGAGTGTTAACAAGGATTGATAGCACTCATAATTGCATTGAAAACCTCATTTGGAAAGTCCAAATTGAGGAGAGGAAAAACGGAGTTACAAGTGGAGTCACTTTTACACAATTTCACACAATCAAGGGGGCATTAGAAATTATGAAATCTGATTACTTGCAATTGCTCATTGATATGGATCATGCTATCAAGTTTGCTGAAGACAAGGAGAAAGAGGTTGATGAACTTTTCTTACAACTAAGTTTGGTTCAATTTTCATTACACAAAATAGGAATTTAGTCATCTATTGCAACCACACTCAATGAACAAGAAATTAATGCAAGGATTATGGAGATCAAACGAATAGTTAAAGAAATTGATGAAGTATTGCAACATGATTCCAGCATTCCTCATACCAAGGAGATTCGGTATGTACATCAAGATTATGAACTCTTGAATTTTGAAGATCAATTTTCACATGAAAGTGCGGTTTGTAGCCATGAGGGAGATGCTATAGCAGGTAATGAAGGCATTTTTCAGTGTGGTACACTTCATTGATCAACAACTAACAATGAGCATCCAAAATTGGAGGAAGTTATGCATGATACCTATGAAGGTGCCATTGAAAGGGATGAAGAAAATGTGGATTCTAGAGTATTAACAATAGTCTATTGTCTTTGCATGAGCTTGATAATCAGAAGGTGATAGATAAGTTCCATTTGGGTGACTTTGTTAAGGGGCTTTATCATGTTGACACAAGATTTCATAGCTAAGCATGAGATAGTGTTGATGGATTCAAGGTACACAAAAGGTTTGGCATTCCATAATGCGTTTGCTAATTCTTGCTTTATGAAGACATCACCATTTGTCATCACTTTGGAAGGCACTCCCTTGAGAGGGTTATCAAATGAAACATTGAGGGTTCCCAACTTTGAACATGTTCGTTATTCATTAGTAGTCAATGATTAAGTATATCATATCCCTAGTTTGCTGAGTTGACATAATTTTATCAATTTGCAGCAAGTGGGAGAATTTTCAGATTTGGTTCAAAGGTTTTTGTCTTACTCATTGATGAATAGTGGCTTTTCTATTACATTGATTGTTGTACCTGTTGTACCCAAAATAAATTTTTGGCATTCTCTATAAATTGAGCTAAATCTTGTTAAAATGCCGTCCAAAAGTCTGTTTTAGGTCAAACCAAACATAGGGTCTTTGTGGGTTTTTGTCAAGGAACACGTGCAAAATTCTGAAAATTTGAAAATTAGGGTTTTACTCCCCTATTTTCAGGGAAAACCTTGAAAATAGGACCTTCCCAGAAATGATTGAAAATGATTTTGATAGGATTAAAAGGCTTCACGATCACATTAGTCAAGTCAGAATCATCAAAAGACACGTTTTACTCTGGTGGGTCTATTTCTATTTTTCAGGAACAAAGTTAGGAGCTCCGCAGCCATTAATGGCAGATTGGCCAGTACTAGGTGCTGAAAGCTAAGCTTCAAAAGCTTCAACGACGCAACCATGGCGAAAAAAATCTAAAAAGATGCTGTTTGATGAAGGAGATTCTTGAAACCCAAAAAGGTCAAAATTTGACTAACTCTGGAAACGTTACGAAGGAGAGACAAGTTCGCAATGCTGAAAAGAGCCTTTTTCAAGCAGGGGCGCCCATGATCTTTAAAGGTCAAATGCAGCCTATTGAATCATCCAAGACAGTCATCCTCGGCGTTTGCTTGCTAGCTCGACAATGAAACAAACAGCTAGATCATCTGATGAGTTGATCATAAGTAGCTGTCGACGAGGTAAAAAGAGGCAGTTGACGAAGTATCAAGAAACGACTATCAAAAGTGAAGATCAAAGCGAAAAGAGCCTTTTCCAAGGAAAGGCGCCCTTCTCTCTGGACCTCTAGATGCTGTCAAATGACCAAAGGCCTCCCAGGACAATCTTCTCAGCCTAGGTAGATCTCAACAACGCAATTGCAAGCACAGGCATCTGACGAAGCAATCAAAAAATAATCAGGATCACACCAGGGCACATTTCAGATAAAGATAACTAAGCTGAAGGGAAAAAGTGCCATTTTCAATGAGGGGCGCCCTTGAATAAAGGGACCCTAAAATGACTTCTGAGTTTTCCAACTCTAGTCATCTTTGGCCAAACGGAGCTAGCTACCTGACGAGATATCAAACAAGATCATTTGATTCTTCGATCAACGAGATCCAGATCAAAGCACGAGAGGTCGTTTCAAAAGGCTGAAGAACAAAGATTGAAAACTCACTAAGGCAAAAGCAAAAGCGCCCTTTCTTGGAAAAGGCGCCCTTTCTTTTGAAGCCTTGAACTCAGCTTTTTGTCATCATGTCTCCCAGGCACTTCTCTTTAGGTTGGATCCAGCTCAACAGTGAATATGCCAGCAACAGCTCAGGATCAATAGATCAAGCTAGATTCAGGATCAAACTGAGGTCATTCAAGAGAAAATAAAAAAAACTTGCAAAACTCAAAAGGGACGCCTAGAAGAAGTCAAAGGCCAAGTTGTTGACTAAAGTCAAGATATTTTGAGATAAACTTGGCCAACTCACTCCACGATCAGTGGAAATCACCTTTTTGAACTTCAGATCAAGCCAAAACAACTTTTGATCATAAGTTAAGTCCCCAAACTTGTGGATCTAAGGATTGAGTCTATATAATCAAGGTATAGGCGTCATACTTCATTATTTCATTGCAGGTTGATGATCAAGAACAACCATAAGCTCTCAAGGACACCATTTACAAATCTAGATAAGGTTTTCATCCGTTCTTCAATATTTCTTGCAGATTTGAAGCAGAAGAAGATTGCTAATCTGAGGTTGGATTTAGAGACAAATTTTCTCAGGGAGTCGGATAAAAAATTCCAATCCATCTTCTATCTACTTCCTCTCTTCTTGTCTTAGGTTTTCTTGCATAGTACAAAAAAACAACAGGCTACATCAGATTTGATCAACTGGGTAGATTCGGCATAATTTTCCAATGAAACCCATCTCGTCAGATTTTCCAGAATCAACAAACTTGCTGTCCCTATTTTTGGGGGTTTTTCCGAAAAAAGTTTTAGAATCAAAATTTTGAGGAACTGGGCTTGTTCAGCATTGAAGCACGAACAAAACCCATGTGCCAGAATTTTTCCGGAAAAATACTTCTCGGCAGCGCGCTATTTTCAGGGGTTTTCGAAAATTATCAGAACAAGGTCAAGTTTATAGTCAATCTTTAAGTTTTTCAAGATGTAGTACTCTCAGGTACAATATAGGACCAAGACGGCCCTATTTCATGATTACTTGAAAACAGTTGACACAAACTTACATTAGGTAAACCCAGTGGTTGATCTAGAGTAGCTGGAGGGCATGAATCAGATCACATTGCAGAATATTGAAGAATCCGGGTTCCTACAGGCCGCATCCATCCCCATCACATTACAGAGCATGGAGCTTGTAATCGCTTGTGTTAAGCATTACAATCCTACCACTAGAGAAATCAGAGCAGTGGATGGGAGAATTGTTTGCAGTCTAAAGCCTCAGGATATCGAAAAGTGCTTTGATATTCCATCATGTCCTAACAGCAAAGTCATATCAGTGACAGAGTGCGAGAAGGCATTCGAGACGGCCAAAGACAAATGTCAAAGGATAATAGCTGAAAAATGGCTAAAAGTGACAAAGGCTAGCTTGCCTAAGTTGGTGGGACGAGAATGTAAAGATGAGTACGTAGTGTTAATTACTCTACTCAATAGAATCACTGGAGAAGAAGATGGCAATCAATTCTAGTCATGGATGTTATGTCATTGCGAAAATCATTGGCAGAAGGGAACATTATGACTGGGCCACTCTAATTAATGACACGCTCCACCAACAGATCACTGGGTATCTAGAAGCTCATAGGTTCCACATGTGCTCTTACCTAGTATACCTGATTGCCTTCCAAGGTGATTTCAGGATATTGAACAATGTGGGAACCTGTAAGAACCCTGGTGGTTCTCAACCCCGAAACCCTAACTGAGTTGCTGATTTTTGTTTGTTTTTGTATTTTTTTGTGTTTTTGAGGGTTTTTGATAAATAAAGAAGAGCTGCGATTTTTCTCTAAATTGCTAATAAATTCAAAATAAATTAAAATTCTCTAAATAAGCTTTGAAAATGTTCAGAGAAGGTAGGCGCATCATTTTATTTCATTTCCAGAGCATTTGCAATAGCGAACAATAAGATATGAATGAAATATTAATTTATTACGAAGGAACCTGATTTTTTCTTCTTGCTGGCGCCAGAATACAGAGAGAATGGTACGGCTGAATGGAATAATGAATCTCTGGTCTCTGAAAATCAATGCTGAATCTCTGAAAACCCTAGGCGCACCCAAACTGACTGACAGAAGCTGAGATCTGAAGATGTCCACTGGCAAATGAAGAAAGTACGGCTTGCTGGTACATAAATGTACGGCCCCAGCAGCAGCATTAAATAAAGTACGGATTCAATAAATAAATGCCAGATCTCTGTGAGAAGAATTATGTGAAGTCGCCTCAACTGCTAGATGATTATTCTCTGTCAAACCCTGACTAAATTGACCAATAAGCTCAATCTGTAACCTCTGTGTGAAGTCACCAAGAAGACAGGCTTCAACTAATATTGCACAGTCTCAGTATGCCAAATTCTGAAGAGGTATTGTTCTCCAGAATCGATTCGTCTGCTGAAACCCTAGGTTTTGCAAACTCCAATGCTCAGAGCAAATACAAGACAAATTTGAATAACATATCATAATGGTTCGATTTGTCCTTTCCTGAGAATATATACTTCCTTGTGAAAATTCGACCCAAGACTCATTTAATAATCATTTAAATTAAATGATTAAATATGGCGCTTTTGACTTAGGAGAAATACATTTAATAATTGGCGCCTCATTAATGAATAATAATTATTCACTATATCCAATATCAACCCCTTTATTATAAAGTATAATAAATACTTTATAACACGCCCTTTTTATTAAATATTTAAATAATTAATAAAGTGACTTTAATATAAAGTCAAAAGTATTAATTATTCATTAAATCATTAAATACTCCAATATTTCTCCGTCTGACTGTCAAACTGAAGAACTGGGTCGACTCTGAGCTGAACAGCTGAACCAGGTGCCCTGCCCAAAATAGCAGCTTCCGCCTGTCCGACTTTCTAAAAATAGAAAGTCTCTGAAAAACTACTCTGAAGGATTCTGCGAAGGCCCAACCTGAAACAACTGCAACACTGAAGCTACAGAACACTGAGTAACTGCCTCAGATGATCCTCTGCACACATCTGTCAGCCTACGAGGATCGAAATAATAGGCTAACCATATAACCAGCTGCGCTGACTAGGATGGGGACATCACAGTCAGCCCTCCCTGAAATTGCTTGTCCTCAAGCAATCTCAACTCTGGATGCTGTAAAATCTCCTCTGACTCCCATGTAGCATCCTCAACTGGCAAATCTCTCCACTTGATCAAATATTCCCTGATCACCCGCCTCCGAAGGTGTCTCTCTCTCATCTCAAGGATGGTCTCAGGTACTAGTATCAATTTCCCTTCGTCATCAAGGGGTGGCAAAACTGGAGAGGGTATCACATGCTGACCCAATGCCTTTTTCAGGCGAGAAACGTGAAACACATTGTGAACCTTGCTATCAGCTGGCAAGTCCAACTCATAAGCAACCTCGCCCACTCGTCTGACAACACGAAATGGACCATAGTAGCGAGGCTTCAGCTTCTCCGCCCCACTCTTCCGCAGAGTAGACTGACGATACGGCTGCAACATAAGGTACACCATATCACCCACATCAAAAGTACGCTCAACCCTCTTCTGATCAGCATACTGCTTCTGCTGATTCTGTGCCCGCTGGATATTGTCTCGGAGAGACCTCAAAATGTCCTGCTGACTCTGCATCATATCCCCTGCACTCGGCACTCTGCTATCGCTCAATATCAAATCCAAAAGGTTGGGCGCCTCATACCCGTACAAAGCCATGAAGGGTGTCATCTGTATCGTCATGTGGTGAGTCGAGTTATAACAATACTTGCAGAGATATATCCACCTCACCCAAGCCCTCTGCTGTCCAGCTATGTAATTGCGTAAGTAACCTTCCACCCACTTGACAATCTATGTCTGCCCATCTATCTGCGGATGGTAGGCGAATTACTGATGTCGGTTTGGTCCCATAGAGCACGAACAACTCGCGCCAAAAGGTTGCTCATGAGCCATTTGTCTCTCTATCGCTGACTATCGTCCGAGGCAACCCATGCAGTCGGAATACCTCTCTGAAAAACAACTCTGCAGTCTGCGATGCTGTGAAGGTAGTAGTAATCGGGAAAAAGTGTGCGTATTTAGTCAACCGATCAACCACTACGTAGATGCAATCTTTACCCTGGGCTTTCGGCAAACCCATGATAAAGTCCATCGATAAGCACTCCCACTTCCTGTAAGGTATCGGAAGTGGCTGGAGCAATCTGGCAGGATATGTGTGCTCCTGCTTGTTCTGCTGGCAAACAGAACACTCACGGACATACTGTAACACATCAGTTTTCAGCCCTTTCCAAGTAAACCGTTCCCGAACCATTTTATATGTCTTATAGTACCCGGGATGGCCCGCCATAGGAAAATTATGAAAGGCTCTCAAAACTGTAACCCTCACCTCAGAGTCAGGAACCAGAAAAATCCACCCCTTGTAAATGATCAAGTCATCTACAATAGTGTACCTATCATCCTGCTCTGTCCTGTCAACAATGCTAGAAGCCCATGGGTTCTTAGCATACTCTGCAATAATCCGATGCCTCCAATCCTCTGTGATCTGTGCCATGGCATTGAACTGAGGTCTACGAGACAAGGCGTCAGCTACAACGATACTTCCCCTTAATGAAGGTGATGTCAAAGTCATACGACTCTAGTTTGCTGACCCATTTTTGCTGCCTCTCATTTAGGTCTCGCTGTCCAAGGAAGTGTTTCAGGCTATTGTGGTCTGTACGCACACTAAATTTGCTGCCCACCAAGTATTGCCTGAACTTAGCCAAGGCATGCATAATGGCTAACATCTCGCTTATGCATTATATCTTTGTAGAATCTCGGGACCCTAAACTTTGCATACCGAAGCAATGGGATGTAAACTCCTACATCAAAAGCGGCACCAATGCCCTCTCACGAAGCATCCGGGAATAAATCGGAAATGACTTACGTAAAATTCGAGGGCAATGCGGTAGCGGACATGAAGTCATGATCACCTTAAACCTGTCAAAGCACTCCTGCGCCTGCGGTGACCAAGTAAAAGCCCCCTTCTTTGTCAAGTCAGTAAGGGGTGCGGCGTGACGTGAGAACCCACTAACAAATCTCCTGTAGAAAGCACACAACCCGATGAAGCCTCTGAGCTGCGTAAGGTTCTCAGGTACCGGCCACTCAACTATAGCTCGGACCTTTTCAGGGTCCATACTCACCCCCTTGGCACTGATGATGTGCCCCAAATATAACAACTCCTCCATACTGAGCTCACACTTGGATTCCTTAGCATAGAAAGACTCATCTACTAAGATACCCAAAACTGCATCTAAGTGAGCCAGATGCTCCTCCCCATGACCTGCTATAAACCAGAATGTCGTCAAAGAAGACCAACACAAATCTCCTCAACTGAGAATTGAAAACCCTGTTCATAGTCGCCTGAAAGGTGGCAGGTGCATTGGTTAAACCGAAGGGCATAACCAAGAACTCGAAGTGACCGCAATGACATCTGAAAGCAGTTTTCTCAATATCCTGCTCCCTCATCTAAATCTGGTGGTACCCGGACCTCAAATCAATCTTCGTGAAGAAGATAGCACCGTGTAACTCATCAATCAACTCATCGATGCGTGGTATAGGGTACCTATTCTTAATTGTCCTTTTGTTGAGCTTCCTGTAGTCTATGCACATCCGAAGTGATCCATCCTTCTTCTTCACCAATACAACCGATGAAGCAAAAGGTGACTTGCTAGGTCTAATATGCCCCATAGCTAACAACTCGTTGATGGTCTTCTCTATCTCATCCTTGAGTCGTTTCGGATGTCTGTAGGGAGTGATCATAATGGGCTTTGCGCCCTCCTCCAACTCAATGATATGCTCCGTGCCTCTGTCTGGAGGTCTACCAGGTGGAATGTCACTAAACACTTTGGAGTGTTTAGTCCTCAAGATCTGAATGTCAGGGTGGTACTCACCCTTCTGCTGCTCCTGTTGGGCTGGCATCAACATGCACTCTGCTGCCCAATCAACCATATTATGACGAATGAGCCTCTCCATCCACCTGAATGAAACCATCCTTAGATTACTGTCTCGAATAGCCTTGATGACATGAGGTCTCCCATCAACCTTGAACTTCATCTCCATGTCACGCAAATTGAGTGTGAACTCACCCAAATCGTGCAACCATGCCATCCCTAACACCACATCAGTATCTCCCATGTTAACAACATAGAATTCAGTCTTGAATTCATAGTTGTTCAGTCGCATCGGAAGATCGGTGATCTTTCGGTCACATCTGAGAGTGTACCCATCAGCCACCTTGACTCGAATACCCTCAAATGCCTCTGTATGAATGCCACGTCTCTCCACCAATCGTGCATCAATGAAATTATGTGTAGCACCCGTATCCAGTAAGGTAATCACCTTCTGACCTGCTAGGAGCCCGCGAAGTCTAAATGACCCATCTCTCTGAAGGCTAGTCAAATGGGCTTCCTGTAGCTTCCTTCCACCTTCGTTTTCACCCTCATTTTCGGAGTTGTCATCATCTGAATGCTTGGAATCAGCTTGCTGGTCTGACAGATCAGATTGCTCTTTGTCCTCATAAAACCATTCCATCTGATTGTTTTTGACCTTAGGACGAAGTGGGCATACATGTTTTTCATCGTAGGGTGCCTTGCACCAAAAACACAACTTTTTCTTCTGCAATTCATTCAGTGTTTCTCTGTCAAAGGGTGGTGCATTCTGTCTCTTAGGATCCGGTTGATCCCTCCTTCTATCAAAGGGCTTATTTCTGTCAAAGGACCTATTAGGCCTCGTGTAGGGTGTCGGACCTGAATTGAACTTGCTGCGAGGTGCTGCAAGCTCCATGTTTCGCGCCTTCCTCATGGCCTCCTGAAGGGTAGGAGGGTCAAAAGCCTTTACCCAACCTCTCATAGGTTCTGTCAAACCCTCAACGAAGAGTATAATGAGTCTCCGTTCTGAAATACCAGTCACCATGACTGCAACTCTCTGAAACTCACCAATATAAGAATCCAAACTACCTGTCTGCCTGAGCTGAGCTAGCTCCCTGAAGTATAGTTCCGGATCCTTCTTATCAAAGCGCTCTATGAGCCTGCTGGTGAACTCCTGGTAAGTATTGACTGCATGATGGCCAAGTGTATACATGCCGTGATGCCACCAATCATGCGCTATTCCATCAAGATGCAAAGTAGCAAACTTAATGGCCTCGTCCTCCTGCATAGGCCTCAATGATATATAGTTGTTCAATTTCTGGACCCAAGACCTCGCTGACGTCTTGTCAGACCCATCAAAGTATGGCAAGGTGATCTTGCTAACTGCATACTGCAAGTCCCTGTTCACCTGTGGCTGTGGCTGCTGATGCTGAGGGGCTCTACGGTCAAATCTGCCTCCTCCTCTAGGTTTATGAACATCCATAAACTCATGAAATGATAATGCCTGCCTGATCTCAGGTGCCAATGATAGGTACTCACCATGAAACCTCGTCACATCTGCTACTGACATGCCATTATGTGGCTAAAACTCCTGATGCTGCCCCTGCTGCTCTGCCCCCGGAGTCGGAGGTGGAGTCTCTCTAGGTAAGAATGTAGGCTGTCCAGGACTACGCTCCTGATGGATCGGTGACGGCTGTCGTGGTACTAATGCCAAAGGCTGATCTAATGGTGCAGTCCCGCTCGTCTGTCAAATCTGTATATAATGTGGCTGTGATGGAGTATACTGCCTAATAGTGCCCATCAACTGGGACATCATATCCATCATGTTATCATGCCTGCATCTGAACTCCTCATCGGTAATGTCGCCCTCTGCATGTGCTTTCCCTGAATCCCTAAGTGTCTCTGTAGGAATCTCACAGTCTGCAATTAGGGTTGCAACACTGTTCTCGCTGCTGTTGGAGCTAGATCTGTGAATACCAAGTATTCCTGACACTGTCTCACCTTCAGGAATAGGTGGACCTGTCCAATCCTCGGCTTTGCCTGTTCCTACACCCTTGGTATACTGAATGATGTTCTTACTCATGAAAAA
>VDFB02271358.1:849433693-849486721 GCA_007258455.2 Sequoia sempervirens | reverse complement strand
GCTTGCTGGTACATAAATGTACGGCCCCAGCAGCAGCATTAAATAAAGTACGGATTCAATAAATAAATGCCAGATCTCTGTGAGAAGAATTATGTGAAGTCGCCTCAACTGCTAGATGATTATTCTCTGTCAAACCCTGACTAAATTGACCAATAAGCTCAATCTGTAACCTCTGTGTGAAGTCACCAAGAAGACAGGCTTCAACTAATATTGCACAGTCTCAGTATGCCAAATTCTGAAGAGGTATTGTTCTCCAGAATCGATTCGTCTGCTGAAACCCTAGGTTTTGCAAACTCCAATGCTCAGAGCAAATACAAGACAAATTTGAATAACATATCATAATGGTTCGATTTGTCCTTTCCTGAGAATATATACTTCCTTGTGAAAATTCGACCCAAGACTCATTTAATAATCATTTAAATTAAATGATTAAATATGGCGCTTTTGACTTAGGAGAAATACATTTAATAATTGGCGCCTCATTAATGAATAATAATTATTCACTATATCCAATATCAACCCCTATTATAAAGTATAATAAATACTTTATAACACGCCCTTTTTATTAAATATTTAAATAATTAATAAAGTGACTTTAATATAAAGTCAAAAGTATTAATTATTCATTAAATCATTAAATACTCCAATATTTCTCCGTCTGACTGTCAAACTGAAGAACTGGGTCGACTCTGAGCTGAACAGCTGAACCAGGTGCCCTGCCCAAAATAGCAGCTTCCGCTTGTCCGACTTTCTAAAAATAGAAAGTCTCTGAGAAACTACTCTGAAGGATTCTGCGAAGGCCCAACCTGAAACAACTGCAACACTGAAGCTACAGAACACTGAGTAACTGCCTCAGATGATCCTCTGCACAGATCTGTCAGCCTACGAGGATCGAAATAATAGGCTAACCATATAACCAGCTGCGCTGACTAGGATGGGGACATCACAGGACCTTAGGTGTGTAGAAGGTTCATGAGCATTTTACACGTCTTGAGTTTACTCAAGCGGAGCGACACTTCAAAAGAACGAGTGATCACTTCATTATGCACACCGTACGTGAGCTAGACCATGAGATGCATGTGCGTATTTCACAGACAGCCAGAGAGGCAATGGCGGATTGGGCGGATTGGTTCATCCAATTCCCTACGTTCTCCTACATACGCGTGTATGGTTACATTGGTCACCCCGCCATGCTACCAAGATACCCTTTAGATAGGGTAGTCTTCATGGAATTCCTGAGACAGTTGTCAGAAGTCCATGTCTACTTGCGCTTGAAGAATAAGACAGCTGTAAACTTTCCCGTTGGAATGGGACTCTATAGATGCAGGTTCGCAGTAGATGCTAAGATGACGAGTCAGGAAACGGTGAGGCTTAATCTCAAGTACCTCATTGAGAGGTCCTATGATCCTAGAGGGCTCTATGTAGCGCATCTCGAGCAACACTCGTCACATAAGTCTTCTATGGAAGATTATTGGGTAAATTGTCAAGACGAGTATGAAGTGCGAAGAAGGAACTACAGCAGGTTCAAGCTCCCGCAAATTGCTGATTTTATGTTAGTAGACATCGAGGGCTTATCCGACGATGAAGGGGAAGTCATTCTCCCCTCATTCTTCGCAGATTCAGTTGACTCCCAACCGCTCCCAAGAGTGGATTGGTATGCCAAGGAAAACACGTCTATAGAGGAAAGAACGAGTAGAGTGGTTAGAAATAGCCAACTCTATCTCGACAGCAAGAAATCAAGGAAGGTGATACTTCATAGAACAGAGCCGCCATAGGTTCAGTCTACACCACCTTCCACTTCAAGAAAGAAGCCTAGGCAAAAGCAATGGTGCAATCCTCCCCAAGGGATGAGGATGTCGAAGCCTACAAACCCCAGAACACAGAGGACACCTATGGAGAAAGCCACACATAGTCCTGAAATAGTCATGGGTATTGCTGCCCTAGAGCAAGGAATAGAGACTGCTACCCTTGAACCAGCAGAAGTTGTTGCTGAGGAGCCAGCAACAATAGTTGCTGAAGAGCCAGTAGCAGAAACGGTGCCTGTTATGGAAACAGAGCCACCAATATCACCACCATCACAGTAGTCACAAGTCCTCATTGACTTGGATTCGCCACCAAGAGACATTGCTCCAGCATAGTCTCACACATCGGGCATTCAAGGGCCTCATATTCCTCCTAGTGAAGTTAGTCGAGATTCCATTTGGCTTGAAGGCTTCCTAGGAAGAAAGAGGGATAAACCCTCCTATGAACTTGACTTCACTGAATTCGACCACGTCCCACGAGACATGCTGGCGAAGAAGTTGAAGAAGCAAGTTCACATAGAAAGGAATGCAGAGTGTGAAATTATTATAGAGACTGCTGCCCCACCAGTAGAGAAAAGCATACACGAAGTACAAGTAGAAGACTATACATTGTCTAAACTTAACCTCGGGAAGACTACACGACAAGTGGAGGTAGATCTTCTTAGAATAGCTTCGGTGAGCGCACAAGAAAGAATGACAAAGGATGGAAAAGAAAAAGCAGCCTTAAAGGCTGAAAATCAGCAAATGAGGTCATACATTTCCAGCTTGATGCATGGCACCTCGAACGTCTCAGCCTTACTAGTAGGATTGCTAGATCTCCCTGCAGAACAAAATCATCAACAATTGATAACATACGGCAAACACTTGAGAAATCAAGTGGAAGAGTTTGTTCTCAAGGGTAGATGTATACTGAAAAATCTATACCAGTTACGGGATAGAGCACATGGACTTCGTGTAGAGATCCAACAATCAGAACAAAGAATTGTAGAGAAGAGGCTAGAAGACGAGAGCACAATTGCAGACTTGCAATTGGCGTATCAATCAGTCTACTCCGAGGAAAACAAGCAACATCTCTTTGCTTGGAAAGAATAGTTGGCGTACAAGGTGAAAGCCTATGACGCCCATTCAGTAGAGTTGATTGACTACAGACGGGTGGTCTCCACTATTATCAACTTCGCAAGAATGTTGGTAATATCATTCCCTTGCATGGAATATCAACATGAGGGAGGAGAATACATCGAGATGGTCACTATATAGAATTAGTTCAGAGACGTCATCCGCAGTACCTTTCTTGATAATCCAGATGGTTGCAAGCTGGCTAAGGTGGCAGCTTTATCAACCAAGTTCGAAGAGGCAACATCTCAGTGTATAGACTTCGGAAATCAACTCACAACGGGTGAAGTAATGCTCAGACGCCACGTCATCATTCTATAGAGCATTAACTCCCTAGAGGATGATGAAGTCAACGAATGGATAGAGACATTGTTGATTAATGGTGAGCTGTAAAGGCACCAAAGAAGGACGTCCTACACCCTCCAAGTGGCATTTATGATACTTTTGTTTGACTTGATGCTTCTTTCCAAGTCAACTCAAGATGACATTAAATGTAATTGGAGTTAACTTGATGTCCCTTTCCAAGTTAACTCTATATCTCTTAAATCATGCATTGTCAGATCCCACTAATTAAGGATGTCTAATCGGCTTCCATAATTTGTGGATCTTAGATCTCCACTAAATGTGGATGTCTATTTTGGAGGGATACTTTACATTAAAGTTCACTTTTAGTTTACTTTCAGTCAACTGAAGTAGTTTCCAGTTGACTCTTTGTTTACTTTCAATTAACTGAAGTAGTCTTCCAGTTAACTGCTTGTTCCCGCTTTTTAGGAATAAATCTTGCTAATTGATTGGCAAGAACTCATGGTTAACTCAAGGAGATTTTGGGGTTGCCCACTCCTTTGAGTTCTATAAATAAGAGCCTTGGGCTCATTGTTTGTTTAACTTTTACTTGCTGTGCAAAATTGTTGCGCCATTGTTGCCAACAGCTTTCAAAGCGAATATTTGTTCACTCTTGGATGAGAGTTCATTGGTTGATTGTAATTGTGCATGATTTCGTGCCTTTGCTATCCCAACCTTTGTAATTCGTTGATGAAGCTTGAAGAAGAATATCAGAAGGCACTTGCATTTTGATCTACCTATTTGAGTTATTTCCACGTCTTGTATCAAATAACTTGTTGTTTCATTTCCCTCCTCAGATAGGGGTTCCTCCTCCTTGGATATTTGTCATTGACAGTTATCGTTTGTTGTTGTTTAATGTATTGTCCTTCAATCTATACTTCGGATAGGGGTTCCTCCTCCTTAGCAAGTTTGTCGGCCAAGGCATCGTTAATTTGTTGTTTCTTTTAAACCGTTTCCTAGCCCATACCTCTGATAGGGGTTCCTCCTCCTTGGCAGGTCTTAGATCTAGTTTACTGTAAAGAGTGTTTGCTTGTACCAACCTTATCCCGGCATATATTCGAGAGTTCAGAGCCTCGGCCATATTCTTAGGAGACGGCAAATTCAGGTGATCCAACCAATCCATTCCCGCTCCTATACCCTCATGCTCTGTTTACCTTGAAGGTATTGGATAGATTAAAAGCTATAATAGTTGTAGTTAAGATTTGCAGAAACCAAAAAAAAAGCTTAGCTGCAGCGCATTGTGTTTGTGCACCCTTGTGTCCTACCGCTGAAGTACAAAAAGATAAGAACCTTAGTTTATCATTCCCTTCCTTATGCATTGCTTTCAGCAAAGAGGGACTTCTCCTCTTTAAATAATGAAGTGTTGCAAAACATTTGAAATAGCTGAACGTTTACAATCAGTACTCCAGAGGTGCTAATTTAAATGCCAACAGTACCCCAAATTAAAATTTTTGCTACAATTAGGCATTTTGAAAAAATGGTCAAAAGTCTTGTAAAAAAACTGTCAAAATGTCAAAAAATGGGATTTTGCATGTCATGCATGTTGGTCAAAAACTCAAAATTTTCAAAATTTGAGGATTTGGGTTTGCTTAGAGCGACCTTGTCTACAAAACCCAGATCTTAGTTTTCAGCCCTAAATTTTAGGAAATTTTCTAAATATAGATTTTTTTGGGTTTCTTCTCAAATGGATGTTGGAAATTTTTTCTAAAAATAGAAAATTTCTAAAAATAGAAAGTCTAACTCCAAGGGTTCAAATTGATTTTGATTGGCTTAAAATACTTCCTCATCAGGCTGGTCCGATCAACATTGTCAAAAGATCAGTTTTTCCCTAGTGGGTCTATTTTGCTTTTTCAGAAGCTAAATAGGAGCTCTGAGGTCATCAATGGAGGTTGGTCAAATTGCCGGGTGTCACATTCAAAGTCTCAAACACTACATAGAAGATGAGAAATGATGAACATGCACACAAAACGGAGAATGAAGGAGGGATGCTGTGAATTCATGAAAATTACAAAATTTTGACTAGGTTTGGAAAGTTGAAAAATGCAAAATAAAAACTTTGGAGAGTAAAGGTGCCCCTGCTAGCCAGGGGTGCCCATCATTTCAAGCTATTAGATGCAGTTGTTAGGGTTTGTGCTTCTAAAGTATCTTGCTCAAAATTCCTCCGGCTCCGCAGTGAATCTATCATCAAGTTCATTGGATCAATCAGTCAGCCAGGATCGTGGGTTGAACGGAGAAGTTTCATCAAAAGGTTTGGAAAGTTGAAAAATGCAAAATAAAAACTATCTTTGGAGAGTAAAGGTGCCCCTGCTAGCCAGGGGCGCCCATCATTTCAAGCTATCAGATGCAGTTGTTAGGGTTTGTTTTTCTAAAGTATCTTGCTCAAAATTCCTCCGGCTCCGCAGTGAATCTATCATCAAGTTCATTGGATCAATCAGTCAGCCAGGATCGTAGGTTGAACGGAGAAGTTTCATCAAAGGGCAAGAATGCAAATCATGAAAAACATAAAAAATATTGCGAGTCTGGGAACTTTGGGCGCCCCTGGCTATCTGGGGCGCCTAGGGTTTTGGAGGACCTAATCTAGTTGTTAGGGTTTGCAGTCTTCATAACATTCCTTCAGATTCTGACAGACTCTTCAATGAAATCAACTGTGAACTCATTAGGTTTGCCAATCATCGGATATTGCAGATCAAACGGGCAGAGAAAAGTCAAAAGAAAGATAAAAATCTCAGAAAATATTCAAACTCTAGAGGAGTTGGGCGCCCCAACTAGCAAGGGGAGCCCAAGCTCTTGACCCCTCAAATTCAGTTTTCAGGAGATGTCACCTCCAGAAGATCTTTCACATAATACTTTAGGCTATCCAACGCATCTGACAGCCAGTTCATCGGGTCATTCAAACTGCCGGAATTGAGAATTCATCAGAAGATCACAAATCATTAACAAATTGAAGAATGCCAAAAAATGGCTAACACTGGTGATCATGGGCACCCCAGGTAGCCAAGGGCGCCCAAAATTTTAAGGCCTCAGATGACGTTTTTATCAAATGTTGCCTCTAAGACAATCATCTCAGATTCAATCAATCTCCGCAACAAGATCATCAGCCAGTTCACAAGATTCACCGAGTGCCCAAAGTCGAAGATCAAACTGAGGTCAAAATCAAGCAAAAAGTTGAAAATGGTGAAAATTTTGGCTAAGTTTTCCAAGTAAAAGCGCCCTAGTCCAAGAGAGGCACCCAAGAATCCATGCCTTAGTCAAATTTTTGAATGTTCATTGTACATCCTCCAAACAACGTCCACATTCGACGAACTTGCTCAAGATTGGCATCAAAGACTTAAAGCTGGAGAATAAAGCGTTTTATTTATCCTCAAAACCTATAAAAGAAGGCTTTGGATTTCATTATTCACTTTTTGCAGGTTGGCCTCTAGAGGAAGAAAAGTATCTTTTTCTTCTCATCAAGATTTGAAGGCCAAAACGTGGTGCTTTTTTGAAGTTATTCATATTTTCATGATTAGTATACACAGAGGCTCGCTTTTTCATGCGTTATTTTTCCAGGGCATCACTGTTCAGAAGAAGGGGGTCATCTTTTTCAAAATTCATTCATCTGGGTCCGCTTGATATCTACTTTTTCCACACTTTTTCGGGAAATCCCCAACTTTTTCAAAATTTGATGAACTGGGTTTCTTCGGAACGAGATTCTCTACAAAACCCAGGTCCTAGCTTTTTTCGGAGAAATTGCTTTTTCAAGGCAAATCAGCATTCTATTTTCAGCAATCTGTGCAAAAAGTTTCCAAATCTAGCCGAGTTTGCAGTCAAAAATAAAAAATTTCAGCTGCAACACTCTCCATTTGAAATCAAGAACAAATCAGCTTTTTGGTGGATTGAGTTTCCTAAATGAGTCACCTCTTTGGGGCAGCAATATTTTCCGAGAATAGAACTAAAAAGCAGTAGTGAACTTGAAGCTTTCTCCAAGCTTTCTTTCTATTCTTGTCTCATCCTGATCCATTCCTTGTAAAAGAAAAATATTAAGTTGTAATAGTTGGCACTTTCCCTATTTTTTGCTTTCATAGGTTGTTAGATAATTATCTTGTTTTACTTTTAGAAATAAAGCTTGCATGTTGGCAAGTCTTAGTTGTAAAAAGCAAGGAGATTTTAAGGTTCCCTACTCCTCTGCTTGTGTATAAAGAAGGGCAGCCTTGCCCATTTTTCCTAATGGTTATTGTGATAGCAAATTGCTGAGCCTATTTTGCCTACAAGTTGTTATTCGGCGTCGGTTCAATCTATGTAAGAGCAAGCTTGCAAGATATTGTTCAGTTCATGTGTTTCTTCTGTCAATGTATTTTGGTTGATCGCTAAACTGTAAGCCTATTAGTGCTACAATCTTGCTGTCCCAGAAGTGTAATCTTTGTTATTTGAAATTTGAGAAAAGGAAATCTTATGCCTGCTTTCCTGCCTTGATCTACTGTCTCAAGTTTCTGTGTTATGTGTTTCACTTATATAATCTTTATTTCAGCTTGCATCTAAAGTACAACAAGTCTTAAGATGTGTGTTGGGAGTGAGTTTATGTGAGTTTTGTGTCAAAGAATCATTCCTTGTTTACTTTTAACTCTTGAGCTCTAAGTTTACTTGAATTGTTAAAAGCATCATTAGAGTAGGCTTAGTCATAGTTGAAGTTCAAAAAGAGAAAATCTTAGCTACGACGCTAGAGTTTTATAACCTTGTGCTCTTAGCTAAACAAAAATATTGGCAATTAGTTTTAGTTTACTTTCTTTAAGCAACATCAGCGAAGAGGGAGCTTACCCTCGTAATTTGAACAGCAATTAATCTGTGAATAGCTGTCCGTTTCTAATTCGCATACTACAGTGTAATGTCCCCATTTTTAGCACTGCACTTCTCAGTGATTGATGGCCTATCCCCGGGGTGCTGTCGGCTAGTCAGAGGCAAAATTAGGGTTTTCGACTGTTTGGCGGGTTCTCTTGAAGATTCAGGGTTTTGTTTGTTGGAGTTTGGGTGTTTGGATTCTAGATTCCTTCTGGGTTTTCAGAGAGCTTCGCAATGGTGGCGCATGCATTGCATTCCGAGCAACTTTCCGAATTTACTATTTTTAGTAAATTCTATTTTTGGCAGTGGTCCAGTCAGCACCAGCTCGTCAACTTTCCTCTTCTGGCAGTTCATTGGGTAATTCTGAATTTTGGCGTAAGGGGTTCATTTTGGAGGAATAAGTATTTTAAAGACAATGTTTTATTTTATAAAATAACCCCTTGTCCTAGTATTATGACTTTAAGTTGTTTTAAAGAAGGGGACCTTGAGGGGTATTGTCTCATGAAGGAAATATTTTATATTTCTAAAGTCAAAAAATATTACTTGGAGAAAAGGATGCCTTTTTATGAAGGAAAATATTTTAAAATAAAGAAATATTAACTTCATGAAAGGGGGTGCCCAAATTGGAGGGAAAAGAAGATAGTTACAAAATTGAAAATTAGTGTTTCTTTCTAGAAGCTTCCGGAGGGTCCTCTCAAAATTATAAAAGGGATTTTTGGGTCTTCATTTAGACATCTTATGACTTCTATATTGTTATGCTGCCGAAATGGTAACAGGATTGCTTCGAGGAATGAATGCCTCCTAGCCTTGGCTCGACTTCGTGCTTGAGAGATAGCACCTAGTGGAGAGGTTTGCTTGTTTGAGTGACATTTTGTAGTGAGGTTTTCATTTGTAGTTTGGGTTTACTTATGTAGTTCAGTTTATTGCATTTTATGTCATTTTTTGGAGTTGCTGATAACAGGGCTGAATCTATAGTTTCACTCATAAATCAAAAAATACAAAAAGAGTTGTTCTGGGTATTGTCTCATTGGTTTTCTCTGTTGGAAGTGACCCTTCATGAATATTTGCAGATTTTAATATGAAGTTTATGATTTTATAAAGCAAATTCGTCATTCCTTGTAGGGCGCCCTTTCTGGAGTGCTTTGGGATCCGTGCCATTAATTAATAGCCTCTTTTAGCTGTCCTTTCTCATAACTAAACTAGGCGCCATCATTTTAAGAGTATTTTGCATCAGTTTTCATGTAATTTGAGTGAGAAATGAGTGAGTTGTGAGCTTTTCATTGAGTTTATGTATTGCTGGTTCTGTAATTCGTGTTGCCGGTCTGTCAGATCAGACTTGAGAAAATTGCATATTAGTGAAGGACGGGTGTTAGGAATTCATTATTGACCTAGTGGATGACATCTTTACTATTGCAGCAACTTGTAGAGCTTAAATCCTTGATCTTGCAGGCATTCTACTTCTCATTGTAAGCTGAACAGTAGTACTGTCAGCATTTCTCTCAGTTTTGCTTATCATGTTTATAATTGCCCACTGAATAAGTGGAAGAGGCTGGCTTGCCGACTATTTACTTTGATTTGCATTGTAATATCTTACATCTCCGCCCTATGGTAGCTCCATTCCCACTCCGGGTTTGAAAGCACATTCTGGGTGTTGAGTTTATTTCGAAGTTGCATTTGTATTTCTTTAAATCTCCACCATATGGTCACCTCATTCCATTCTGGTTTGGGTAGCACATACTTGGTGTTGAGTTACTATCAGTTGCAGTTCTGATTTATTGTACTGACGATTCTCTTGCCATATGACAGCCTCTCTCTTGTTGAGATTGAGTGCGCATTCTTGGCAATGAGTTATATTGTAACTGCTGGTTTGATTTATCTAACCCTAATGGGTGCCTTCTGTATGTTGTTGTAATTGCATTCAAAAATCGGAAAAATTTGGTCCGGTTCTTTACAGTGGTATCAGAGCCAAGATCCTGCCATCCTGTGCCCAACAAGGTTTAGTTGACAGTCGAATGATAGAGAAATTAGTTTCTACACCAGGGGTCAGAACAGAGTTCAGCTCAGTTTAGAAGTGTCGGTTAAACATGGCCAACAGAGAAGAGATTAAGCTGCAACAAACACTTTTTGCGGCTGGAAATAGACTTGACAAGGAATTTCAGTCAATGGAAGAAGAAAAGAATAATCTTCAAATATTGGAACAATGTTTGAGATAGGTGGAGCAGTCACCTTCTAAATGGATGGAATTGGCATTGTCACCTGCAGTTCACCTTTTAGTTCAGCCCTATTGGCTGGGACATCCAAATGAAGAAATCAAGCTGTTGATTTCTTCTTGCTTCATGGAGATGATGAGGATTGTGGTTCCCATGACACCCTATGATGATGAAACCATGAAAATTATTCTGAAAATGATTGTGGAAAGTTTTCAAGGCCTAGATGAAACGGGAAATGAATTGTTTTCAAGAAGAGCTGATATATTGAAGACATTTTCAGAAATTAGAGTTTTCCAGCTTCTAATAAATTTCGAGATGGAAGTTCAGATCTATTGTTTGTTTAAATATTTCTTCTCTTCAACTTGGAGTGAGCAAGGGGAGGATGTTATGGCAGCTGTGAGGAATATTCTCGTTCTCACCATTAATGAGTCAGATAAAATTCCACCAAATGTCCAATCTCTCCTCTTGGACACATATGAGTGTGAAGAAAAGGATTCTCCTATTGCTGCTATGCTGATCAAAGAACTATTTAATCAATGTGAAGGGAAATTGAAGCCACTTTTGGAAAAGTCTGAGCAAGATGCAGGAAAATTTTGTGGCCCTGATGATAGAGATAATTCCAAAGAGTCCATACAAGGTCATATTGAAGATTTGGTAAAGAAGGATTCTCTTCATGTTGCTGCCCCAACTTTTCAATAAGTTCCACATCAAGAAATTATTGACATACTTCCTCATGGTGAAGATAATGAAAGTGAAGTTTTCAAAACAACAAGCAATGAAGATTCTTCATTTCATTATGATGGTGACATTGGGTTTGAGCAGCAAATCGAGCCATGGGGGAGAAATATTTTTGATGACTTTAATTTTCAGTACAATGATAGTGAGTTGAGAGGTATTGGGCTTGATCATCAACTCAATCAACCCGATAGCATTTGGGATCCGGGTGTGATGGCTTCAAGGTATGACAAAGAACCTGTGTGGGATAGGTTTCCCTTTGATCCTGATGAAGACCAAAATATTGTCTGCATTGCAAGCTATGAGGAGGCTGAAGGAGAAGTTTTTTGTGAAGAAGCTTACTCTGAAGAGCTCCATGGTGATCCCTTCAAGTTGATTGCAGCCACCAAGGAGGATGTTGTTACTTCCGAAACTTTTAAATCAGCATTCAATGATTGTTCGTTTGAGTCAAGGGCTTCCATAGCCTTTGATCAAGAAGACAGTGAGGTGGATGAAGAGCTTGAAGACCTTATGGCTCTTGAAGGAGAAAGGTTTAATGTGGTTTTAGAACACAAGGCTGATCTACCAATGCAAGAAGCTGATTGCAAGCTTGAGGTCGAAGAAACTGTGGAGTATGTTCCTCCCCATGACACTGAGCATTCTCCGGTAGTTGAGGATGAAATACAAGAAGGTTGGAGCAACTTTGAGGGCAGCAAAGGCAAGAAACAAAGTTCTGATTTTTAGTTGCAGCCTATCAGGAATTCACCATCTTCACATTCTTATGAGTGGGAAGATCAATTCAAGGTGTCCGTTAACAGGGAAGTGCAAGCTCTATCCCTATTTGATCGCACACATAGCTTGGTTGAAGAACTTTACTGGAAGGCTCAGCTTGATGAGAGACGTAGAGGAGTGACAGATGAAGTTGCTCTTTCTAATTTGTAACTTATCAAAGATTCCTTGGAGACCATGAAATCCGAGTACATAGGCTTGATTGAAGATAGAAATCATGCCGTTGAATCTGCAAAGAAGGCCTTCATTGTTTTCGAAGAAAGGGAGAGTATGGTTGATGAGCTCACTTTGGAGCTTAAATCAACAAAGGACAAGTTGAAAGAAACTCAATTGACTCTAAGAAAGATTGAAGACCAGTTTGCAGATTTCAAACTTTTCAAGGAGCAAGAGGATGCACGAAGAGCTGGAGAAATCAAGCAAGTAATTGATGAGATTGATAGTCTTCGAGAGGAGTTTGATCTTGAAGGTTTCACAAGAAAATCAAAGGTTGCATGTGCAGATTTGGAGCAGCAAGATGAAAGGAATGACTTTCAAGTTTATGACAATTCTCTTTTTCAAGAAGGTGATGAGAAAAGTTATGATAATCCTCTCTATGAAGTAGAGGATGAAATGTAGAATGAAACTGAGTTTGGTTTCCAGTGCTTAGATGCTTCGATATCACTCCATGAGGAAGTGCCATGTCTGTTGATTAGTAATGAATGCATAAGTGGGTTTGAGGATGAAGTCTATACATGGGAAGTGTTGATTCAAGGAGGTTTCAACATCTTCGACACCAAGGTGTTAACAAGGCAAGATTTCGTAGCTGCTGGTAACTTCATTACAGCAGCAAGGAGCAAAAATTTCAGTATTGTTACTCATGAAGCAAGGAAGAAAGATGGACTAGAACTTGATGTTTGTATGCTTGTCAATCCATCCCTTTGGTTGAATGATGCTTTGGCACTTATTAGTCCATTTTTGAAGTTGGATTTGAGGTCATTTAATATTTCATGCCCCATTGTTGTTGAAACTTTCATGGATGGGCTTCAAGGGTTCAATAGAGGAGGCATCAATCTCTTCAGTATACACTTGATCCTTACTAGCTCTTGGGGATGCATTGAGGTTACCTTGCATTGTGTTGAAAATCATTTTCAGTTGGGTATCCGTGCTTGGGATCCTCAACTTGGCTTGATAGAGTTTATTACTTATGGAAATGACTTTTGGAGGGATAAGGATCAAATTTCCAGATTTGTTGTAGTTGTTCCCTTCTTTTCCAGCTACTTGATGGTTCCGTTTGTTCGTCAACAAATGGATTGGAGAGAAATTTTGAATATGGGTTGGAGAGACCAACGATCGGCAATTCTTGGGAGTGACTTTCAGCTCAGACAAGAGCAGATTTTGAGACACGAGCTTGCTGGTTGGAGGTAGACCAGCCACCCTACTTATGGAGTTACTTTCATTCAGGAGAGTTGGTTCCTCACTCCCGATCAAAGAAGTGGTAGTTTTCTGATGGAGATGGCTTTAGCGTGTTTTTCAGCCACTGTGGAGACTCTTGGGGTTGGAATTGTGAAAAACTTCTTCAGACTTCATAATTGTGCCTTGATAATTCAATTGAGGCATAGGGAATTCATGTGGGGTTATGAGTATGAATTCGTTGCGCTCTTGCAAAGGATTGCCTTCCTCCTTGCAAGAAGACTTGAAGATGTCACATTTGCAGTCATGGTTTCGTTTGTTACCATGTGGAGGTATGTTGAGGAGTTCAATTTTGAGTTGAGTAGACTATCTTTCCTATTGCTTAGAATTGTGATTGACAGTAGTATGGTTGATACTGTTGATTCGGGGTATCGTGGATATGAGATGTTGCATGATATTGATCTCAGTCCTTTAAGATCTTTTAGTTTGGGTAACATGGATGATAATACTTTGGAGTTACAAGGAAGGTTAGTGCAGCACGGGCATGATGTTTTCACTGATGTGATTAGAGTGGTGCAGCATCGGCATGGTGGGTCCTCCCTGAGATGGGTTTGGGAACCCGGGATCATACTTGTTTTTGCATGGATCAATCTTAATTTTTCTGGAGTTGTGGTGGTATTGCTTGACGACAAGCAATTTTGGGAAGAGCGGACTGTAATGTCCCCATTTTTAGCACTGCACTTCTCAGTGATTGATGGCCTATCCCCGAGCTGCTGTCGACTAGTCAGAGGCAGAATTAGGGTTTTCCACTATTTGGCGGGTTCTCTTGAAGATTCAGGGTTTTGTTTGTTGGAGATTGGGTGTTTGGATTCTAGATTCCTTATGGGTTTTCAGAGAGCTTCGCAATGGTGGCGCATGCATTGCATTCCGAGAAACTTTCCGAATTTACTATTTTTAGTAAATTCTATTTTTGGCAGTGGTCCAGTCAGCACCAGCTCAGTCAACTTTCCTCTTCTGGCAGTTCATTGGGTAATTCTGAATTTTGGCGTAAGGGGTTCATTTTGGAGGAATAAGTATTTTAAAGACAATAATGTTTTATTTTATAAAATAACCCCTTGTCCTAGTATTATGACTTTAAGTTGTTTTAAAGAAGGGGACCTTGAGGGGTATTGTCTCATGAAGGAAATATTTTATATTTCTAAAGTCAGAAAATATTACTTGGAGAAAAGGACGCCTTTTTATGAAGGAAAAGATTTTAAAATAAAGAAATATTAACTTCATGAAAGGGGGGCGCCCAAATTGGAGGGAAAAGAAGATAGTTACAAAATTGAAAATTAGGGTTTCTTTCTAGAAGCTTCCGGAGGGTCCTCTCAAAATTATAAAAGGGAGCTTTGGGTCTTCATTTAGACATCTTATGACTTCTATATTGTTATGCTGCCGAAATGGTAACAGGATTGCTTCGAGGAATGAATGCCTCCTAGCCTTGGCTCGACTTCGTGCTTGAGAGATAGCACCTAGTGGAGAGGTTTGCTTGTTTGAGTGACATTTTGTAGTGAGGTTTGCATTTGTAGTTTGGGTTTACTTATGTAGTTCAGTTTATTGCATTTTATGTCATTTTCTGAAGTTGCTGATAACAGGGCTGAATCTATAGTTTCACTCATAAATCAAAAAATACAAAAAGAGTTGTTCTGGGTATTGTCTCATTGGTTTTCTCTGTTGGAAGAGACCCTTCATGAATATTTGCAGATTTTAATACGAAGTTTATGATTTTATAAAGCAAATTCGTCATTCCTTGTAGGGCGCCCTTTCTGGAGTGCTTTGGGATCCATGCCATTAATTAATAGCCACTTTTAGCTGTCCTTTCTCATAACTAAACTAGGCTCCATCATTTTAAGAGTATTTTGTCATGTCCCCGCTTTAGCCTATTAATCGCTTTCGAGGAGTTAGTCTATAATTTCGATCCCTCGAGGGTCATTGCAGTGGCAGAGGATCATCTGAGGCAGCTTGCTCAAGGAAGTAGCCCACTTACTTGTACGTGTTGGCCTCGTGAGAATCTTCAGTGAGCATTTTCAGAAACTTTCTATTTTTAGAAAGTTAGGTCATGGGGTCGCTATTTCTGTGGGACCGGGTTCAAATTCCATTCAGAATCAATCCCACCTATTAGCTTGGTTGATTTGACGGAGAAATAAGGAGTAATTAATGAGTTATTAAATATTTAATAATTTGACTTTATATTAAAGTCACTTTATTGAAAGTATTAAATATTTAATTAATTTGGCCTGTTATAAAGTATTTAATATACTTTATAATAAAGTATTAATTTTTGATTTAATGAATATTTATTATTCATTAAAATAAGCGCCAATTATTAAATAAATTTCTCCTAAGTCTTGAAAAGACGAATTTAATCATTTTATTAAATGATTATTAAAAAAAGAGCATTGGGTCGAATTTTATTGAAGAGGATATATATTTTGCAGTCAAGACAAATCGAACGATTATGAAATGTTATTCTAATTTGTCTTTCGTGCTCTGAGCATTGGAGTTTGCAAACCTTAGGGTTTCTGGCAGACGAACGTTTCTGAAGAACGAAAACTCTTCAGAGATTAGGCAGACTGAGGCTGTGCAATACCAGCTGAAGCTTGCACTTGGTGACTTCACGCAGAGGTTACAGATTGAGCTTATCGGAGTGATTTCAGACGAAGTTTACAGAGATCCTTCATCAGTTGTTTGGGGCGACTTTGCCAGAGGTCAGTTATCAAAGATCTGGCACTCATTTATTAAATCCGTACTTCATTTAATGCTGCTGCTGGGGCCGTACATTTCTGTACCAGCAAGCCGTACTTTCACATAGCCAGTGGATATCTTCCAGAACTCATCTTCTATCAGTCAGTTTGAGTGCGTCTGGGGTTTACAGGGATTCAGCAGTGTTTTTCAGAGTCCAGAGATTCATCACTCCATTCAGCCGTACTACTTCCTCTGTGTTCTGGCGCCAACAAGAAGAGAAATCAGGTTTTTTAAAATAAATTCATATTTCATGCATATGTCATATTTATACATTGTAAAAGCTCTAGAATGATAATAAAATGGTGCGCCTATGACTTCTGAACAATTTCTAAGCTTATCTGGGGTTTATTTATTTTTTATGAATTTATTAGCAATTTAGTGAGAAATCGCAGCTTCATGCATTTTGTCAAAAATCCATCAAAAACGTAAAAAAACCAAAAAATTGCAAAAACATAAAAATATCAGATAGGGTTTGAACTGAGAACCATCGGGGTTCTGACAGTGGTATCAGAGCACAGTTCTCCTGCCATCCTGTGCTTTTTCAGTGCTTTTTCAGAATACAGTGTGCTTTTTAGTGCTTTTTCATGAACAGAGATACCATTCACTACATTAAAGGTGTAGGGACAAGCAAAGACGAGGGTTGGACAGGCCCACCTATCCCTGAAGGTCAGACAGTGTCAGGGGTGCTTGGTATTCACAGATCCAGTTCTGACGGTAGTGAAAACAGTGTTGCAACCCTAATGGCAGAACGTGAGACTTCCTCAGAGACTCGCAAGGATCCAGGGAAGGCGCATGCAGAGGGTGATATTACCGAGGAGGAGTTTAGACGGAGGCACGATAATATGATGGATATGATGTCTCAGCTGATGGGTACCATTAGACAGTGTACGCCCACACAGCCACACTACATTCAGATTGGACAGACGAGTGGGACTGCACCAGTGGATCAGCCATTGGCATCCGTACCTAGACAGCCGTCACCGATCTACCAGGAGCGTAGGCCAGGTCAGCCTACTTTCTTACCTAGGGAGACTCCACCACAGACTCCAGGGGCAGAGCATCAGGGGCAGCATCAGGAGTTTCAGCCACACAATGGCATGTCCGTGGCAGACTTGACGAGATTTCATGGTGAGTACATGTCACTAGCACCTGAGATCCGGCAGGCACTTACATTCCATGAGTTTATAGATGTTTATAAACCCAGAGGAGGAGGCAGATTTGACCGCAGACCCCCACAGCATCAGCAGCCGCAGCCACAGGTGAATAGGGATTTGCAGTATGCGGTGAGCAAGATTACTTGCCATATTTTGATGGGTCAGAGAAGACATCAGCTAGGTCTTGGGTCCAGAAATTGGACAATTACTTGTCACTTAGGCCTATGCAGGAGGATGAGGCAATTAAATTTGCTACTTTACATCTTGACGGAGTAGCACACGATTGGTGGCACCATGGCATGTACACGCTAGGCCATCATGCAGTCAATACCTATCAGGAGTTCACCAGCAGACTGATAGAGAGATTCGATAAGAAGGATCCGGAATTGTATTTCAGAGAGTTGGCTCAGCTCAGACAGACGGGTAGTCTGGATGCATACATTGGCGAGTTTCAGAGAGTGGCAGTCATGGTGACAGGGATTTCGGAGCGGAGACTTATCATACTATTCGTTGAGGGTTTGGCAGAACCCATGAGAGGCTGGGTCAAGGCGTTTGATCCTACTACACTTCAGGAGGCGATGCGGAAGGCAAGGAGTATGGAGCTTGCTGCTCCGAAGAAACAATTTCAGCCTAAAGCAAACAACTTACCTGTCGAGGAGAGTCAGACACCAGTTGCAGAACCAAAAAGGAAACCAGTTGCGAGAATTGATGATGCAACTCGGGAGGAATGCAGGAAGAAACAACTCTGTTATTGGTGCAAAGCACCCTACAGCAAGGAGCATGATTGTCCTTTGAGACCGAAGGGCAGAGCCAACCGCGCCATGTGGGTTTACTATGATGATGACGAGTCTGATGATTCAGACCAGCAGGTTGTTTCAGAACATGCAGAGGCCGGGAATGCCTCTACAGAGTTTGGGCCCGATGCCAACTTATCCCCGTTGGTATTATCTACTAGTGTACGGGATGACTCATTCAGGTTCAGGGGATTAGTGGAAGGACAGCGATGTATTGCTATGCTCGACACTGGAGCCACACACAATTTCATTGATGAGGGCTTCGTCAGCAGATGTAGACTCCAGACAGAGGATTTCGCTGGATTCAGAGTTCGGGTGGCAGATGGATATACACTCACTTGCACTCGACGGATTTGTAATCTCACTCTCATGCTGACTGATTATGAGTTGCAGGCAGACTTTTATGTAGTCAACTTGGGTGGGATGGATTTTGTGCTGGGTATGAGATGGTTACAGGACATTAGTGTGTTCACCCTCAACTTGCCTAAAATGGAGATGAGATTTGAGGTACAGGGCAAGAAATATGTGTTGAGGGGGATTACAGATGGCAGCCTTCGTTCTATCTCTCTCGTTAGTGGGAAGAGCGAGAAGGTAGAGCAGGATTTTGCGCAGACCAGGCATGGTTATGCTCAGTACCCCGGGGGTTCTGAGGCAGTCGTTTGGGATCAGCCTAGTGGTTTGGTTCCGTTTGTGACCAATCCATTGTTTGAGACAGATGTTATATCTACATACGACAATCCGCTCTTTGAGTTTGATATGAGTACACCTGATCCTGGTCTTGAGCAGAGTGATGATAGCGTTTGGGATCCTACTAGTGCACTGGGATTTCAGACTCAGCTCACGGAGGAGTATCACAGTGTGTATATGGTGCAGAGTGCATATAGCTTCATGATTAATCCGCATGTACACGATTTGTTTCAGGTGCACAGTGGTGGTATGCACGTGCTTGATATGTTGGATGATAGTATATCTCGTGCAGTTTTAGGGGGTAAGTGTTGCTTGTCGTTTGACTTGCCTCCTTCTGAGTTTCTTGATCCTATGCCGGACCGCACTGAGGTTAATAGGGAATGGTATTTTATTCTTGCTGATCAGTTGTGGGAGTTACAGGAGTCAGTGGTGACCAGCAGGAACATTGTCCGGTACTTCCCATGGGATCCAGGTGGTGCAGTGCAGCTGTATTTGCAGAGATTGCTTGAGGACAAGCAATTTCAGGGAGGGCGGACTGTCATGTCCCCATTTTAGCTGACACTGTTTGTCGAGGAGTTAGCCTATAATTTCGATCCTCGTAGGCTGACAGGGTGTGCAGAGGATCATCGGAGGCAGTTGCTCAGTGTTTGGTAGCTCCAATTTGCAGTTGTATCAGGTTGGGCCTTCGCAGAATCTTCCAGTGAGCATTTTCAGGAAACTTTCTATTTTTAGAAAGTTAGGTCAGGCGGAAGCTGCTATTTCGGGCAGGGCACCTGGTTCAGCCATTCAGCTCAGAATCGACCCAGTTCAGCAGTTGGTTGATTTGACGGAGAAATAAGGAGTAATTAATGAGTTATTAAATATTTAATAATTTGACTTTATATTAAAGTCACTTTATTGAAGTATTTAAATATTTAATTAATTTGGCCTGTTATAAAGTATTTAATATACTTTATAATAAAGTATTAATTTTTGATTTAATGAATATTTATTATTCATTAAAATAAGCGCCAATTATTAAATAGATTTCTCCTAAGTCTTGAAAAGACGAATTTAATCATTTTATTAAATGATTATTAAAAAAGAGCATTGGGTCGAATTTTATTGAAGAGGATATATATTTTGCAGTCAAGACAAATCGAACCATGATGAAATGTTATTCTAATTTGTCTTTCGTGCTCTGAGCATTGGAGTTTGCAAACCTTAGGGTTTCTGGCAGACGAACGTTTCTGAAGAACGAAAACTCTTCAGAGATTAGGCAGACTGAGGCTGTGCAATACCAGCTGAAGCTTGCACTTGGTGACTTTCACGCAGAGGTTACAGATTGAGCTTATCGGAGTGATTTCAGACGAAGTTTACAGAGATCCTTCATCAGTTGTTTGGGGCGACTTTGCCAGAGGTCAGTTATCAAAGATCTGGCACTCATTTATTAAATCCGTACTCATTTAATGCTGCTGCTGGGGCCGTACATTTCTGTACCAGCAAGCCGTACTTTCACATAGCCAGTGGATATCTTCCAGAACTCATCTTCTATCAGTCAGTTTGAGTGCGTCTGGGGTTTACAGGGATTCAGCAGTGTTTTTCAGAGTCCAGAGATTCATCACTCCATTCAGCCGTACTACTTCCTCTGTGTTCTGGCGCCAACAAGAAGAGAAATCAGGTTTTTAAAATAAATTCATATTTCATGCATATGTCATATTTATACATTGTAAAAGCTCTAGAATGATAATAAAATGGTGCGCCTATGACTTCTGAACAATTTCTAAGCTTATCTGGGGTTTATTTATTTTTTATGAATTTATTAGCAATTTAGTGAGAAATCGCAGCTTCATGCATTTTGTCAAAAATCCATCAAAAACGTAAAAAAACCAAAAAATTGCAAAAACATAAAAATATCAGATAGGGTTTGAACTGAGAACCATCGGGGTTCTGACATATTTTGCATCAGTTTTCATGTAATTTGAGTGAGAAATGAGTGAGTTGTGAGCTTTTCATTGAGTTTATGTATTGCTGGTTCTGTATTTCATGTTGCTGGTCTGTCAGATCAGACTTGAGAAAATTGCATATTAGCGAAAGACGGGTGTTAGGAATTCATTATTGACCTAGTGGATGACATCTTTACTATTGCAGCAACTTGTAGAGCTTAAATCCTTGATCTTGCAGGCATTCTACTTCTCATTGTAAGCTGAACAGTAGTACTGTCAGCATTTCTCTCAGTTTTGCTTATCATGTTTGTAATTGCCCACTGAATAAGTGGAAGAGGCTGGCTTGCCGCCTATTTACTTTGATTTGCATTGTAATATCATACATCTCCGCCCTATGGTAGCTCCATTCCCACTCCGGGTTTGAAAGCACATTCTGGGTGTTGAGTTTATTTCGAAGTTGCATTTGTATTTCTTTAAATCTCCACCATATGGTCACCTCATTCCATTCTGGTTTGGGTAGCACATACTTGGTGTTGAGTTACTATCAGTTGCAGTTCTGATTTATTGTACTGACGATCCTCTTGCCATATGACAGCCTCTCTCTTGTTGAGATTGAGTGCGCATTCTTGGCAATGAGTTATATTGTAACTGCTGGTTTGATTTATCTAACCCTAATGGGTGCCTTCTGTATGTTGTTGTAATTGCATTCAAAAATCGAAAAAATTTGGTCCGGTTCTTTACATACAGGTGCGAATTGAAACACCAACATTGATCAAAGAATTATCAAACTTTGCATTGAAGACTGTAGCTGATTGCATGGATTTGTGTGCATGGGATTGTCACTTATAGCACTTGGATATTGAATGTTGATGAGATCTTACCAGTTTATTATAGTAGAGGCATTTCTAAGATGGTTATAAATAAGATTTTCAAACTTAACATTGCTGTCATCTTTTGTTTCAGCAACTATGAGGATGTATGTGTGAGTATGATTGGAGATAATCATAGGATTTGTGATCCAAGTACAATCTTCAGTGGTGAGATGTTGACTTAGAATTGGAGTGGTGACAGAACTTCAGTGTTGGTATTGTTGTCCACTTTCCAATCAGCCTACATAGGACCTTGAATGTGAAATATTCCGAGCCAAATTTTTTTGTTTTTTACAATTTCAAATTACAATCAATGCACCCGTTAAGGTTAGATGATAAACCCAAACGTACTGAAAACAACTCTAACCAGTATGTACACCAGGATCCCGATGTGGGCAAGGTGTGAGCATTGGTCAGAGGATCTTCTACTCTAAATGCTGGAGAGGGAACTCGACGTCAAGTATGTGCTACCCAATCCAATACGGAGTGAGGGGCGACCATATGACGGAGTGATTACAATAACAATGCTTGAAAGGAAAATGCGGAAAACTGGAAATACTCAACACCCAGAATGTGCTTGCTGACCCAGAATGGGAAAGTAGCTACCATAGGGCGGAGTTCAATTAAACAATATCAAATGCTGAAAGTAACAAACTATTACAATTTGATAGAGCAAGAATCTAATGGGCCGTCAGTACTACTGCCAGCTTACAATTCAAGAGATGACATCTTGCTAACAATATTAATCAGCAGATAATGGAGTTGTACAATATTCGTGAATTTAGTTACTGAGAAGTAAAAATCAATGGAAATGACAATAACTAGATCCAACCTTGTTCTCCAGACTTGGGCAATCTTCACTGAAGTCTCCACAACGCTTTTCAAGAATTATCACCACCAATCAGCAAAGAAGTTGCAGATTTATCCAAGCTGCTGTGACAGACCTGCACTTTTCAACACATAACCAGCAACATAGAATCCCTTGAAATGCTCGGAACTCCCTCTATACTCATCCAAAATGCTAGATACCAATTGCAAAACTCTAATGAGATGGAGGCGCTCAAACTCAAATCATAAAACAGACTTGAAATGCAGATTCCAATAAATGCACGAATCCCAATGACACACTGAATGGTACGGCCCAGCACAGGGGCGATTTTCTTTTATAAAATCATATACTTCTAAGAAAAATCCAAAATCTTGTACACAGGGGCGCCTAGCTTAAACAATATGATTTATGCAAAACCCATAACCTAATTTTTTGTCTTTTTTGAATTACAAATGGAAGTACGGATCTGCTGTAGTAAACATGCAATTCTAGAACTTGACTAATATGCAGAAACAGAAATCTAAAGATTCAAAATGCAGATTACAATGCACAATATTCAATGATCTTGCAAAACTAAACTGAAATCACCACTAGTTGTTATCTCACAAACAAGAAGCGATGCCCGAGCTAGGAGGCCTTCATTCCTCGAAGCAGTTCCAGAGCCAATCCGGCAGCATAACGATACTATAGACCAAAGATGTGAAATGATGCTCAAGGCCTTCCTTTTATAACTTCCTGTTGACTTCTCGAAACCCTAAATCCACATCACTGTCAAAACCCTAACTCTTTCTTCAAGATGGCGTCCTTTTTCCCTTTAAGCTCAATAATGATATTTTAAATAAAAATCAACACTTTGATAAATGCGCCCACCTTATACTTGTTTTGACTTTGATAAATAATAAATTAATCTTAATGAAGCGCCACCCTCCAAAAGCCCACTTTTCAAAACAACATAAAGTCATTAGACTAGGCCAAGGGGTCAACGATCGATTATAAGATTAAAATGTGACTTTTAATTAAATGACTCAACTTATCTCTCCGAATGTGCCCTGAAGCCATTACTGAGCAAGTCAACTGACCAAACTGAAGCAGGAAGTCAACCAAGCTGAATCCAACTGAAAAGCTGCCAAAAATAGAATTTACTAAAAATAGTAAATTCCAGAAAATGCTCTGAATGCCGAAATGAACATACCACTGCGAAGCTCTCTGAAAACCCAGAAAGAATCCGCCATCAGATCCACCAACTCCAAGCAAAGACATCCTCAAAATTAGGAAACCCTAATTTTACCTTCCGACTAGCCTTCGGGTTTCCAGAAAAAGGCCAACGGTCACTGAGAAGATCAGGATTGAGAAGGGAATATTACAGAATGCTAGCATACAAATGGATTGGCCAATACCTCTAGCCCAATAGTGGAGTAATTCTCAGTTAGTGTCGATTGGTAGTGGTAATTTGTTTATTGGAGGAGTCTTTATGGTCATTTCCACACTCACATCTCCTATGTTTTTCAGGGGTAAAATTTTATGATAGATGTTGCCCTTGCATTTCGACGCTAATTATGGCACCATCAATTTATGGGTAGATTGACTTTGAGTACTTACAGGCTTATTGGCAGCAGGTTGTGGGAGGGTTTACATATTTAGTACAATTATTTCTAGCTTCCACTAGGGTGAGTGATGTATATTGCAATCATTCCAAGATCATATAAACATATGCAAATGATGTTATGATGATTACAGTTGTTTGGGTGAGTTGGTGTGCTTGAAGTTGTTTTTTTGACACTTGGAGATTAAATATCAATGAGGGATTATTAATCTATGATCGGGAAGGTATTTTCAGGATGAATAATTCCAGGGATGACACTGTTGTCATCTTCCTTATCAGCTTTTGGTCAGGGACTGATTTGCATCACTTTTGGGACACCATGAGGAGATATGTTGAGGGTTATTTTTGGGAGTTGAGCAAATTATATTTCTTGTTGCCCAGGATCGTGTTAGGGGGTGGGATTGCAGATGTGGACTTCATTGAGGCACCTTGGTAGGAGGTTTTTCATGATGTATATTTTAGCCCTCATAGGCATTTCAGTTTGGGTTTTGATGATGATTACATTTTTTGGTTACCAGAGAGGAGAGTGCAGACTCAACATCATGGATTAATAGTTCTAATCAAAGTGGCATAGCGACAACATGGTGGATTTTTCTAGAGATTGATTTGGGACCCTAGGATCACACTTGGGTTTAGTTTGGCTCAGCTAGATGTTATTGAGGGTGCCCTAACATTGCCCAAGGACAAGCAATCTTTGGGGAGGGTGGATTGTAATGTCTCCATTTTAGGGTTCTCTTACATTGCAATTGGCTTTGACCTTTTGGGTGGTTTTTTTTTTCTTGTTTGAAGGATTATTTGATCTTACCAGTGGGCTTAGATGGTCTAGAGGACCTAGATGACACTTTTCGATATAATTTTTGGCTTCTAGTGTGTTCTCCAAGAATCTTGGAGAGAGCATCTATTTATGGTAAGTCACCTAGTCGGGTTTGTTAATCATCATTCATCATCGGTATAACTCTTTCATAGTGAGTTTTTGATTCCAATGCATTTTGACCATTTCTGTAGTTTGGATGTAATATTGAGCTATATTGAATTAACTTTAGTAAGGTTGCTATTTTAATTAAAATATTTTAATGGGCACCTTAGTGTTATAGCTTGTTGGAACAGGGATGGAAAGTTCTAAATATTGGGACGTTGTAAAGTGACTTTGGGTGTCAGGAATACTTAAATAATGAAATAAATCACTTTTCAGGGATATAAGGCTTATTTAATTAATAAAGTGATTTTATATTGTGTTTTTTGGAAAGTTTCTAGAAAAGGTTATAAAAGGGGGTTTGTGAGCTCATTTGACATTATACAAATTATTACATTGTCTTTGATGAGACCCTTGTGGTTTGGGAGATTGACACTGTTCATCTCATCCTGACGATGAAAACCCTCGTGGAGAAGATTATACTTGGTGGTGAAAAATCTTCCTTGGTTAATTCAGTGTAACTCATTTAGAGTTACAGGTTGTGCATAAAGGAGATTTACAAATTTGATTGGAGGTTAAATAAATTGTAGAATCTTGCAGGTAAGACAATTTATTGCTCATTTTCCATAGTAATATATATTTTCAGATTTTTGGTGTTGTGAGTGCAAATGAAATTAAAGTGATTACAATATTTATTTATGTGCTCAAAAGAAACCAAAAATACTATATTCCCTCTAGAGGGAGCTGTGCCAAGCTAGGAAGGAGGGCGTATGAGTTGTGAAGGACCTCTATATCCCACATAGCCCTTGGAGGGGCCTACACAGCAAGCTAAGGGCATAGTGAGGTCAACACAACCTTTGGAAGTCCCAACAAAGCATTTAGAGGATAAGGAAGGCCCACACAACCATTAAGGAGGAGCTTGGGAGTATTAAGGAGGCCACCATACAAATCAAAGGGTTTGTTGTACCACCTTTCTCCGACGGTACAAGCTACATGAATGACTACAAGTGATAAAGGAAGTTGTTGGTAATTAGGTTAGAATTTGTAATAGCACTTTCTTATCTATGGCTGGAACAAATTTTTGAGCAACAATTTCTATAACAACAATACAAATTGTTATTTCTATATGGTGTTTGTAAAAGAAATCATTTGTAAATGATTTTTTATACATTAGAAGTTGTGACAAATTTATATTATGATATCTATGCATTTAATTACCTTCAAAGCAAGTGAAAACAATCCCCAAACAACGAGCAAGCAAATGGTTTCATGAAATGCCTATTCACATAAAGTGTCAAAATTAAAATTTTTGTCAAGGAATTTTGTCTAGGATTTTCATCCTTGACTTTAGCCTACAGGAATAAGATAGGCTAATTGGTCACCTCTGATTACTCCTTAGAAGGGGACATTATAGTCCTCCCTTCCCGAAATTGCTTGCCCTCAAGCAATTGCAAAGTAGGATGTTGAAGAATCTGCTCACCCTCCCAAGTAGCATCCTCCATAGGCAAGTCTCTCTATCTAATTAGATATCCCTTGATTATTCTGCTCATCAATTTTCTTTCCCTGACATCTACTTGCCTTCCTCGTCCAAGGGTGGAAAATTTGGTGACGATGTAATATGCTGCCTTGAAGCCTTTTTGAGACATGATACATGAAACACATTATGGATCCTGCTATTTTCCGGCAGACCAAGCTCATAAGACACTTCCCCCACTCTTCGAACAACCCTATAGGGACCATAAAATTAAGGTTTTAATTTCTCTGCACCACTTTTCTTCAAAGACGTTTGTCTGTAGGATTGTAGGTGCAAGAAAATCAAGTCCCCCACTTCAAAAATTCTTTCTACTCTATGCCTATTTGCATATATCTTCTATTGGTTTTGGGAACTCTGAAGATTATGCTCAAGTGACAAAGATATCTTGACTCTCTTGGATCCAATCGTTAGCTTTGGGAGCCTTGCTATCTTCGAAAGCTAAGTCCAAAAATGAAGGAGCATCATATCCATATAGAGATCGAAAATGTGTCATCTCGATTGACATGTGATAGGTGGTGTTGTAGTAGTGTTTTCCCAAATGAAACCACCTGATCCACACCCTCTATTGCCTTGCCACATAGTTACGCAAATATCCTTCAACCCATTTGTTTACAATCTATATTTGACCATCCATTTGAGGGTGATAACTGGTGTTGGGGGTTAGCTCGGTGCTAGCTAACCAGAATAGCTCCTGCAAAAAAGAACTAAGGAATTGACCATCCCTGTCGTTGACTATATTTATTGGCAAACCATGGAGTTTGAACACCTCCTTGAAAAATAGTCCTACAAGTTGTGGTGCCTTATACTTCGATGAGATAGCAAAAAGAGTGCAAACTTGGTCACCCAATCAACTACTACAAAAATGCAATCTTTTCCTTGCACCATCGGTAGACCAATGATGAAGTCCATAGATACACTCTCCCATTTTTGCTCTGGAATGGGTAGAGGCTGAAGCAATCCAGCTAGAAAAGTGTGTTCTGACTTCTGTTGCTGACAAGTCATACATTCCCACACATGATGCAAAACATCCTACTTGAGGCCTTTCCATGAAAATCTCTCCCTGGCTTGCTTGTAAGTTTTAAAATACCTTGGATGTCCTGCCAATGGTGTATTGTGGATGACTCTTAATATTTTCTCCTTAAGCTTTGACTTAGGAAGTAAATAAATTTCGTCCTTGTAGTAGATAATGTCATCTACTACCTTGTGCCTATCATCCTGGTTTTTCCCATCCATGATCTCACATGCAGATGTGTTTTTGGAGTACACCAAGAGGCGAGCCTTCCAATCAGCTGAAATATCTGCTAAAGAACAAGTTGTGGGCTTCTTAGAAAGAGTATCAACAACAACATTCTTTTTTCCCTTAATGTATTCTATATCAAAGTTCTATTCCTGTACCTTATTGACCCATTTTTGTTGCCTCTCATTTATATCTTTTTGTTTAAGGAAGAATCTCAAATTGTTATGGTCCATTTTGACTACAAATCTTCCACCTACCAAGTACTGTCGAAACTTTGCCAACACATGCATGATGACTGTAAGATACCCAACTAGGATTGCATGATAATTCTTTGATTTTTCCAGTTTGACATATGTGGCATTTTGTCAAACTTTTAACATGAAACTAATAGGTATTTATCTTAGAAATTCTACTAAAAAATTAACAGCTTAATGTATTCAACAGGTGAAGATTTTGCATATAAACCCACAATACATTCACAAAAGAATATGAGACAAAGGACTTTTCAATAACAGTTTGTTCTATATTGAAAGTGCACGACACTTTAATACAAACATATATTCAAAACTCAGATTATGATTTCTGACCTAAACACCAGCATTATACAATATGCTCATTTCACATTTGCAGCTACAAATTTATATGCCATGTCTAAGCTCCAAGTATGCAGCCGTAGCTCCTTCTACACAGGGGCGACACCCTTATGCACTACGATTTAGCTATGGTGCCGTCCTTATTGGCTTGCAACTTGCCTATCACATCCTCACGTCCCCTCTTGCAGTAAGTTTTACCACACACCCTTTATTGGTGTTGCAGACAGTAATACTCACAATGGAAAGGAGAATAAGCTCCCATGGCCCTGTTGTTTCAGTCGGCCTCCTCTATTTCGAGCGATGGGTCTACCCTTTCACACGACCATGCTATGAATAGGTATAATAAAATATGCACTTGGCTTTGATAGTATTTCTCTCAACTCCAATGCTTCCTCTCAGGTATGCAAAGCAAAAATATAAGGCACAATATAAGAAATAACCCTTCAATATGCAGTGCCTAGATACATTGAGTTTTTGTGCCCAAGACCAACTCAGTATATGAACACCAAAACATATATTGACAATATCGCGCAATTGTGAAAGACCTATATGATCTCTCCAACTAGACCAACTAGGATGGAATCGTTTCACCACCGAAACCAGTTGCCCTAGGGTTTCCATCCCTAAAGCTAAAAACTCCTCAAAGCTCCTCAAAGTATCAATTAGAGAAAATAAGAAAGCATGATGCAAATGAGCTCAATTTCCACTTTATATATGACTTGCACTTTTCCCGCTCATAAAATAAAAATAAAGTGACTTTATAAAGTTCCCTTTTAAATATTTCCCCAAAGTCACTTTATAACACCTTGTAATTAATTATTTAACATTACCTTATAAATGTATTTTTTCCCACCAAGCAACATTAAATAATTAAATAAACCAATTCCCTTTACTCGACTATAGCCTACAAGAATTAAATAGGCTAATAAGTCCACCTGGAGCGATCATTGAGAAGGGGACATTACTATGACGAGCATCTCCTTGTCATAGATGGAATAGAGCCTCTCATTATCTTTGAGCTTACAACTCTCGAAGGCAATAGGATGTCTATTTTGCATTAAAACTGCCCCAATACCTTCTCCAGAGGCATCACACTCAAGTACAAAAGGCTGAGTAAAATATGGTAATGCCAACACAGGACAAGAACTTAGCACCTCCTTAAGTCTTTCAAAAGCCTACTGAGCCTCATCCATCCATCTTAAAGCCCCCTCTTTGGTGAGGTCTATTAGAGGTGCACCCAACTGCGAAAACCCCTTAACGAACCTCCTATAATAGCTGCACAAACTAAAGAAACTCTGCAGCTCTGTCAATGATCTCAGTGGTGGCCAATCATGGATTTCCTGTATCTTTTGTTGATGAACTTGGACACCTTGAGTGTCGATCACATGTCCCAAGTAGAGGTTTTTTGTTATCCTGAACTCACACTTGGATGCCTTAGCGTACAAATACTATGCCTCCATTATACTCAACACCTCATCAAGATGTCTCAAGTGTTCCTCCCAAGTCTTGCTGTATATAGGTATGTCATTGAAGAACACCAATAGGAACTTTCTCAACTGTTTATTGAATATGTGGTTCATATAGAACTGAAAAGTGGTTGGTGCATTGGTCAATCCAAAGGGCATAACCAAAACCTTGTAGTGCCCATAATGACACCTAAACGTAGTCTTATGAATGTCCCGCTCTCTCACCCTGATCTGGTGATACTCTAATCAAAGATCAATCTTCAAGAAGTATACTGCCCCATGCAACCCATTGATCTTGGGAATGGTAATCGATACACATCCTCATGGTCTCGTCCTTCTTCACCAAGACAACTAAAGAAGCAAAGGGACTCGAACTAGTTTTGATGTGCCCCATATCTAGCAACTCCTTTATGGCTTTTTCTATCTCCTCCTTAAACTTCTTAGGGTGCCTGCAAGGAGTAGTGATGTCGGGCTTGGAGCCCTCCTCCAACTTAATGACATGTGTGAACCCTCTATCTGGAGGTCTCCCTAGAGGAATCTCACCAAATACCAAACTATGTTTATCCAACGAGTTGAATGTCTACATGATACATATTGCCATCATTCGTAGGGGCCTTAGATGAGATTAAACACTGTGCTGCCCATGCCACATCGCTATGCCTGAAAATAATTTCCATCCATTTTGGTGACATGATCCTAGGGGTACATTAGACATACCTCTCAAAACTACCTTCCTACCATTCGCTTTGAATTTTAACTCCATAGTTTGGAAGTTCTGAGAATACTTCTCTAAGGAGTGAAGCCATTGGATACCCAAAATAGCATTAGTGTCTCCTAAATCCCCAACATAGAAATCATCAGTGATAGTGTAATTCCCTAATGTAATATTCAGCTATGGGACCCATTGGGTACAAGCCATATTAAAACCATCTGCCACCATAACATTAAATCCTTCAAAATTTTGTGTTTGAATTCCCCTCTTTGCCACCAATGTTGAATCTTTGAAGTTGTGGGTTGCCCCACTATCTACTAAAACTATCACATGCTATCCCTGTAAGACTCCTCAAACTCGGAAAGAGTTAAATCTAGTAGTACCTGAAAGAGTAGCTATAGTTCCACCTTTAACTCCCTTAGGTGGATGCTCTCCCTCTTCCCCATGCTCACTATCTGAATCAGTCCGTACGCTGTCCAAAGCTTCTTCCCCCTTCCCTTCCTCCTCATCATCAGAAACTACCTCGATGTAGTGCACCTTACCCTTTCCCAAACATCTATGGCTAGGCTCCCAAGGTTCTTTGTAGCTGAAACATAACTTCTTCCTGCGTGATTCATTTTGAACTTCTTCATCCATGTGGGGCTTTCTAGGCACTTCCTTTTGGAAGGGTTGTAATGTCCCCTTTCTAGCCAGTGGTTTGGGGTTTTGAGGTTAGCCTATGACTACGGTTCTCGTAGGCTAGCAAGACGTTTAGGGAACTCATTGGGGAGATTTACGCTCTTTGGTAGGCGTGATGTTTCATTTCGGCTTATTTAGCTCAGTGTTTTAGCATTCGGTTGGCCGTTCGGAGGCTTTTTAGGAGTCACCATTGATTCTTGCTATTTATAGTAAGTAATATTAGGCTTCGTGACGGCACACCTGCAGTTGGTAGTGGTGATGGGACACTCTTCGGAGATGATTGCTAGACTTTGGCTAGGAGTGATTGAATTAATAAGTCACGTTACTTTAATGATACTCTATTATTAAAGTGACTTATTAATTTAATGTTATAAGGTTACTTTGATAAAGTAACTTATAACTTGGGTGTTAAATGAAGTATTAAAGTGACTATATTAACAAAATTCATTTTGAGTCACTTTATGAATATTTAAGTGAAGGGGTGCTTTAAGACAAACATAAAATATTAAAATATTATGCCAATGCAAGTTGGTGTGGGTTTTGAGTGAGAAGATATTTAATATTTTATTGTTGAAAAAGAAAAACCTAATCTTGGGCATGGATTTGGAAAAGCATAAGGAGAGAAAAGATGATTGTTTTCAGCCATCCAAGTTTATCATTCAAAAAACAGAAAACTGAGCACAGGTTTGTAGGTATGGAGTTTCAAGCTGATCTGAGGATGGAAACCCTCGATTAGGATAGGATCTACAGGCGTGAGAGACCGTCTAAGGGTTCTAGTATGGATGGCTTCACACAGAGACCATCAATTTGAGCATTCACTGATTTATTTAGCATTTACTTTTAGCATTTTCAATTTACAACAGCAGATTTGAATAATACAAAAGTCATACCAGTATTGCATCAAAGGCCATACAATTTAGGAAACAGGAGGAGAGGGTTTGGAGGTTGTAGACAAAGGAGTTTCTTCTCCTAACTTGGGCACATAGATCTGATCAAGAATCCGTGGTTTTACAACAGCAAAAAGGGAGTATTCAAGTGGCATGTGGGAGCCAAGAAGCCGTACAAGGCTCATAAGATAGCATGTGTGAGTTGGGGTTCAAACCGCCTTGCTTTGGAGGGTGTGAATTCCTTTCTTGGAGGCGTCTACCATCATCCAACAAACCAACATCAAAAACCACGATGAAATATGAGCAAAATGAGTGTAATGTCCCCTTTTCGATAGCCACCTTGAGTGTTTAGCCTTTATTTATTCCCAAAGGCTAAACAGGAAAAATAAGGGAGCAAGTATTAAATTAATTATTTATAAAGTTATTTCCATAAATTAAAATTATAAGATAACTTTATATTTAATTAATTTAATAAAGTGACTTAAAATAAAATAATAAATCATAAAGTCACTTAAGGGAATAAAATAATATTATTTCTAGAAGCTTCTTGGAAGTCTTGGAGAAATCTTTATAAGGAGCTGTTGGCCTAGCATTTGAGCATGCTTTTGTCTTGGATTATATTCTCATTACCAGTTTGGTAAGAAAGCTTGAATGCTTTGCTTGCTCGAGGGTTTGAAGACTCTTGAGTACTAGGTTTGGTTGTGAAAGATCAACCCTAGCTGGATATTGTTGAGGAATCCATCCAGGGTTTCTACAAGTGCTTCATTGGAGAATCTTGATAGGTGCAATAGCTGATGTATTATTGCCCTTCTAATAAGTGTTGTTGTTTAATTGTAATTTCCGGTTTATTATTGCAATTATTGGAGGATTTGCAGGTTTGCAACAACTGAGGTATTGTTGCAATCATCATTTCATCTAAGGAGGTTTTCTTGCTGGTTTGATTCCAAATTTTAATGGTCTTGGACCAAAATTTGGAGAAGGTTTGATATTTTGATTTGAAGAAATAATAGCAGATTTTGAGAGAATTGACAGTTTGGAGAAAGTTCGATATTGGCAGTTTAGAGATCATTTTCTAGTCTTAAGCAGAATATTCAAATTGGTTAAGTGAAGGACGACTTGGAGAATAAGACGAATAAAATACATTTGTAGAACAAAACAAACGGTGTCAGGAAAGTGGGACGACAGTCTCAAAAGTCAGAGCAAGACAAAATAATAACATTGCAGCTATTTTTATAAAATCGTAGCCTTTGGTAGATGCAAACAGGCACCACAAGGAGACAAAGAGTTTGATATACGATAAAGACAAGAATTGAATATATTAAAAAAGAGAACACATTTCTTAAAGGAAGAAAAAGACAAAGTCGAGCTTTGTGAAGTTGACGCAGCCATTGGAGGAATTGAATTTTATTATTGAAAAGGATTGTGGCATTCTGAGTTTGTAATCACAGCCCTTCTCATTGTGAAATTGGAGGCTTTTTATGTGTTGCTGGGAATTTCTCTTCAATAGTTCGGTTTGGCTGGTTACATGAACGAAATTCGATATTAAAGAAGACAAGTACCCAGGTTCTCATATTCGATATCTTGCAACTTAGTTACAGCTGCATTTCATTTAGTGTTGATTGGGTCCGCATCTGAGAACGTAGCATCGCTGTCATACAGTAGTATTGTAGTATAAAAAATGTATGAGTCGCCTATGTCATTAGAGGCGTTGACAATCAAGAAGTAATTTGCAAACTATTGTAATCCTCATCACTGTAAGTCATCTCCTTAAGCAGAAATTGATAGTTATTGTAATTGGATTGAGTTGCAATATCACATATAAAGGAGTATGGAGTTTGCATGTGATATGTTTGACAAAATGCCTACTACTATAACTGTGCATTTACATTTTATTTTCAGTCATTGCTAAAGTTAGGAAAATTATAAAATACTCAGCATTATATCTAGATCTCATTTAGAGTTGCCTTGCATATTTAGTTAAGTCAATTAGTGTCTTTTCATGCATTTTAGCATCAATCAAAATAGAAAAATAAAACAAGAAATCATTTACCAACATTAAGGAGTTTGCAAGCAAATTGTTTGACGAAATTCCGAAGCTTCAAAATCGGAAAATAAAGGCCAAATTTTGCAAGGGTCTTGTTGATTGTCAAAACAGCACAACAACATTAAATAGAATATCTCTATTCTATTTCTCCTGAAAAAGAAAGACAACATATAGTAATCTAACTTCCAAGGTCCTGGTAGTTGGTTCTCAACTGTGTTGATATTGCTCAATGGTCAATGTAATTGTAATGTTCAAGGGGCCTTTGCTGGTAATAAGGAACAAAACTGCATTAAATCAATTAACCTACGTTTGGGGGGTTTAAATAAATATAAAAAGATAGATCAGAGCTTTAAAACAGTAGAATATGAATAAAACTTCTTAATAGCTAGACATGCATATCAATAATGAGTGTTTCTTTACCTAACCAAAACCACAACATGATGCAATCCATAGAATAATCTACACCACTGCATACATTCATAGTGCTAATTTACAATCTCAACCATTTACTAAAATCTTTACTTCAAAACTTGAAATAGATCATTCACTCATCATTAAAACACAGATCAAATAGACATAACAGCAATTTCATTCATAGATAATTCAATGAGATAATCTTGAATTCGGTTTTCCCTATTGATTCCCATCAAATAGAAAACATTTAGGCACAAAAAATCACTGGCATACGGATTGATTATGAATCATTAATCTTATCAAAGAGGTCCAAACTTAACATGTAAACTGTATAAAAACTGTAAAAAAACGTATCCAAGTTCAACTGAACTTCTCAAAGTATCTTGCTAACAATTATGAAATTCTAAAACTGTGATTCCTATCTGCTATCATTAGATGGCTAATCTTTCTTCAATGAGCCGACCTTTACAAAATGAAGCCAAAAAGTACATATAGACATGCCATGCATAAGTTTCTCTCAATTAGAAACTTAGATCCATAAATTAAGGAATCGGAACTGGATGAAGGAACTGGACTGCTGATCTTTAGTTACAAGGCTTGACTGCTTTGTTACGAAAATTTTTGACGCCCAAGGAAGGTGGTACTGGTGGGTGGGAACTGGAGTCCAACTTGTGTCAAAATCCTGCAAAATAGGAGAAGAGAGGACGTTGTGTCAAGAGGAGAGTGTTCCGCTACTAGCTCACTCTTGCATTGCTTGGTCAAGGATATACTCATCATAACTAGAGAACACTTGTTGAAGGATATCCAAATCAGGGCCATCTAACCAATTGTCCTAAAATTTGATCCTCTTTAACTCTGCTGAACTGAAGCAAACTCCTGCATATCCTTTAATTTGATTAATTCCCTTCTAGCAACTTTTACCTCTTCCCTGATGTCCATGAATCTATCCAATAACAAATCTTCTCCATCATCTCCTTTTTGCATTACTTCTTCAAATCTACTACTCCACTTCTCCCTCATCTTGTCCAAAGGAAGACCCTCTTTGTCTGGGATGTCCAGATTGACCAAAATAGCTACTACTGCCTCCAATTCATCAATCTGGCCGTTCAAGTCTTTGCTCGCTTCCTGAACCTCATTCTTATGTTCATAAATGAACTTGGATTTGAATCTTATTATGCTCATAGTCTTCTCAATAAAATTTGCATTGTCTTCTTCAAGAATTGACTGCTCCAGGAGAGTTGACTTGGGCACTTTGCCGATGTCCTTAAGCTTCTTAACATATTCTTTGTACTCTTCATCTTGCTTTACTAGGTCTTCAACATGCTGGTTCATATTCCCTACCAACTCAAGTGCTGCTTCATGAATTTTGAAACTATCAGCCAACACTTCACCAACTTCCTGATTGAGTCTGTCAATCCATCTGTCAAGCATCCCCACCTTACTCCTCATCTGCACTGAATCATCAACTTCCTTTTTGCTTAGTAGGACTGGGGTTTCCGGAGCAGCAGCTCTTTGAGAAACTGGGGTGGATACATCCTTTAAGAACTATGTAGCTGATCCAATTGAGCTTTAAGCTCATCTTTCTTTTGCTTATCTTTAATCACTTTGGATTTGGTGGAGGAAGCTACAATATCAATGAGATTCATTTGTTGGTTCCTTGTGGGTCTCCCCAAATTCATAGTACCCAACTGGTAATCAGTTACCTGCATGTCATCCTTATCCTTATCCACCACTAGGATTGCACATTCAACAATGATTTCCCCTGCATCCATAACCTTGGTGGAGTGAAGAACTCTGGCCTTCTTTTTGGGTATTTCCTTCTCAATTTCCTTCATCATTTCATCCCAATTGAAAGGCTGAGGTTGAACTATCTGCTTCTTCTCCAAATCAAGTTTCAACCATGTAGGAGCAGCAAGAGTAGTGACCACTTGTGTTGAAGAAGAAGCAGCAGTGGTAGAAGACAAAGGTTGCAATATGGTGTTTTTAGGTTGAGAGTCAACCTCTTGCACATTCTGCTGCTCTCTTTGTGCTTCTTCTTGTGGAAGTCTTTCAGCCTCTTCTTTATCTTTTTGCTCTTGTAACCTTCTAGCTTTCAACTCCTTCAAACGCTCTTCTTCCAACTTCTTTTCCTCTAGCATCTGGTCCCTCTTCTTTTCTAGTTCCTTGACATAGTCCCATGCCTCTTTAGATTTATTTCCATGCAAAGCAAGTTCTTTAGCCTCTTTCTCTCTTTGCAGGTGTTCTTGCTCTTACGTCTTTCTATGGTCCTCCTCAATAGCCTTGAATTTAGCCTCAAGGGCTTCTTTCTCTCTTCTTTGAGCAGCTTTTTCCTCCTCTAAATCATGGATCTTCTGCAGCATAGTGAATTTGTCTCTTTCCTCTTTAAGTTTGATCTCTTTCTCCCTTTGCTGCTGCTGCCTGTTGATGTGATTTTTGTGACCAACACCAAACAGCAGAATAAAGTATTCGAAGGCTACTCCATTCTCTCTTGATCAAAGTATTCCGTACGCTAAGATTGCGAGAGAGATCGTACATTCAACTCCAAGGTTCCGATAATGCAATGGAATACCCTCAGTCGGTTCGTTGTGATTTGCTGTTTTCATGAGGGGACTTACACGATTGTTCAGAATGTTTGCAGCTAACAGCAGGTTAATGATGAAAGGAGATTTTTGTGAGTGATGCGAATGATTTGGCAATAAGGTACGAACTTCCTAAAACTAACCAGAAATGTACGGAAATTAAATGAGTGCAGGGTTTAGAAGATTTATGTCCTAGTCTAAGTGCAAGATGTGCGGGGCTTGATTTTAGTAGACTTCAACCGGACTTTTCCTTGCCTCGCGTTGGACAGCTTCAACAAAGTCGGTGCAATCTTCAAGGGAGCAGCGAAAGGTATTCAGATTACAACTCAACATGCAAATACCATCAGGACTACGCATACAAACACATGAATTATAACCGAAGTTAAGTTTGAAAAGTATTCCAGTTGACCACACAAGGCAAACTTACCATTAGTAAGCTTGTTAGTGGTATGGATTAGACGAAGTTGCTTTAATCAAACACCACTATCCGCAATCAACTACTTGCATAAAAATGAAAATTACTCTAATCTAAGCTACTTGAAGTAGAAGGGGTGAAGAAATCTTGCTGTCTGCTCATAACAAAAGACAAATTCACCATCATGAAAGCTCTCTTTATTATGATAGTTTTCACAACAATCTCTTACAAAGTTCTCAAGGGAAAACTTTCCTTCTCCTTCAAACTATGCTATGCTAACAAACTATGCTAAGCTATCTCTCCGTTCTAACAGAATGTCTACTCTCTACTGATCTAATAATGTACAAATGAGGGGGAGTCCCCTTTATATAGCTGGCCAATCTCAATGGACGGTCCAAATTAAATTACAATGGATGGCTCAGATTGAGCCACATCAGCCCTAGACTAGATTCTGCCCTAAAAACTGCCAGAAGGTGGAGTGGTGCAATTAATGAGCACAAAAATGGCAAATTCCTCCTTTGACCACTATGGGCAAGTAATGCCCACTACCCTTCTAGAAGATTCTCGTCCAGGATCTTGTTCCCATTGTTCTTCTCTCTGACCGCAAAAGCAACAAACCGGGCCAACACTGCATCAACTTCCTGCTCAGAAATGGCCGGAGTAAGATTAAGTTAGTACTCGAGGATGGCAATTGTTTGCTCTTGCCGGATGCAAGATTTTCTCCAGGCCTCGATGGATTCTTGCATGCTCTGAATAATAGCGGAGAACGTGGAGATATTCTCAAAGTCCACCTGAGCGAATATTCTCATCTCAGAGAAGAACGGGTGCAATCTGCCCTTCAATCCATCCACTGTCACCTCCTCGGGAGTTAGTCGTTTTGTGAACAATGCCTCTAGCGTATTGAAGATGCCCTCCTGAATGTTTCCCATGGCCTTCCTGATCTTGGTCGACTCTGTCCTTGCCGTGTCAAAGAAACCTCGGCCGGTGAATGCTGCGGAATACTAGCCTGGAAAATCATATCGTCTCCTGACTGAATCACCCCTCCTTCAATCAAAGTTTGCACTGGCATATGCATCAGAGCAGCTAGGTGTGGAATAGTCTTATCCTGAAATATGTGAGTATCACTCCATGCCTGTTCAATGTTCTTCATAGGGGAGAGGATGCTGGAAGCATGTTGGAAAGAGGAGACAAGATCTTCAATAAATCTCTTAGCCTCAGCACGAACACCACCAATCCACTTGTCTCCTTCCTGAATTGCCTTCTTCATCTCCTCAAGCCCGCTAATTGATTCTCGTGGAAGCTCAGCTGGAAGTTCCACCATTGGGTTCTCCTGAGCACATGGACGTGCTAGATGTTGCACATACCCAATCAACGCCCTATGCTCCCTTTTTAGCCTCTTGTACTTTCTTCCCTTTCGAAGCAGTCTATCTTTCAATGCCTGGAAGGAGTTTTCAACTTCCTCAATCACTTGTGCTCTAGTAGGGCGCCCCAGTTCAAATGTAGTGATTGTGTAATTTTCAGGCATTGCTTCATCTAGATCACATTCTTCCTTCGGAACCGCAACATGAAGAGTGCGAGAACTAGACTCGTCTGTCTCCATCCGGGAGTACTTTCTGGCTCTCTTCCTCTTAGGTGACCCGCTTATTCTATTAAGGAGCTCTTCCATCTCTATTGCTGGATTGGTGTCGTCCTCCTGAATTCTTCTTATTGCACTTGTGAGCCAATTTGGAACATTTTTTTGAGCACTACAGACGACAAGTGGCTGCTCTTCTGTTGCTTCTACTTCATGAACTTCCTCTTCAACAACATTCGGTTGAGGCTTATCCATCTCCATGTGTTGTCTATCTTCCTCAAGACCTCGAACTTCAGGCTCTATAGTGTTTTCATCTTCAAAGGCTGCCTCAATCGCATGATCCAGGCGAGTGTCCGTTTGAGTTTCCTCATCTTCATCCGGCTGCACTCCTAGGAGCATTAGCGCTCTGACTATCAAGCTCCCTAGGCAATGGCTGGTTGACTTCTTCTATTTCTTGCTCTTCATTCGCTCCAACCCTCTGACTTGCAAAGATTGAAACTTCTTGTACGCTAGAAGAGTGAGCCAACAACTGTGTAGGTGATGCTTCCTCCGTCCTCTGAGGCTCAGGCTGAACTGGTTCCTCTTCTTGTGGCTCCTTAGCTTGGGCGGCTTTCTTTCTCTTCTTTATTGATATCGGTGGCCTTTGATCGCCCATGAGGTTGTATGTGAGGGCAATTGATTTTCTCTTAAGCCTGTGAACATGTCCATCCACCCAGCTCCTTGTGAATGTTAAGACAGGCATAGACAAAGTGTCCAAGTCCGTGATCTCTGGTTCCACCCAATCAGGTGGTGGGATTGGTGTGTCCTTTATTGACTCATAATCTGGGTGAATAATGCTGGCATCCTCATCCACCTGGTCTGGAACTTGGACAACCTCGCATTCTCTGATCAATTTAAGAGGTAATCTAGAGAACATCCTCCTTTTGATCTCAGCTTCATCTTTTGCATTCGCCCAAAAATCTTCTACATGAGCCTTGTGCCGATATTCCTCACTCTGTACCATTCCAATCTTTCTGTGAGGATCAAAGTCCTGTCGGCTGGTGTGGAGAGTGAGGTGATAGAATTGTAACTCCTCTTCTGCTTCCTTGGCTGCCTGCAAAGAATGGCACTCCTCAAGTGAATTTCCCATAACAATAGGGAAGTGCACTCCTCCTTTCTTCTTTTTCCTTATGATTTTGTCATAGGCCATGAGTTGCCTAGACACTTCAAGCATTACCATCCTGTCTGTGGGGTACCTTGGCAATCTGTAGGCGTATGAGTGGAACCCCGACAGCCTTATGTAAGTGAACTTCGGGAACTGGATAAACCAATACCCATACTCTTCAATCAACTTTTGTGCATCCTTGGATATTCTTTGTTGTGTTCTCCGTTGAAGAGTCCTCGTGATGTGCATAGTGAAAGCATCATTCACTTTCTTGAAGCTGGAGGTATTTGTTAGATGCAACTGTCTACAAGCTTCATGGATTTTAAATTGACCGGAACAACATCCAATCGGCTCCTGGTATGTCAGTCCCTTATACTTCGTCATCCGAGCTAGCATATAGACAACATACGAGCTGATATAAAATGTCTTCGTTCTCCTCAAACTTCTGAATTGCTCATCTATGTTGTCGCTAATCATCCTTGCCCAATCTACATACTCCTTTCCCTCCAACACCACGCTGATGTAGAAGAACATCTAAGGCTCAAAAGCGTACGCCTGTGGGCTGCCATTCACTCAACTGAACATCATGATTAAATCACAATACTCTTGCTTCAACTCCTCTGATATAATCTGCTTTGGCAACTTGGTGCCAGGAGGCTTTGGCTTCCTCATCCATGATGTGTTAATTCTCTTTGCACACCTATCGAAATATGAGGCATACATTTTATCAGCCCTTTCTTTTGACTTGTACAACATTCTCTCCATAGATGGAATCCCAAACGCCTCTCCAATAGTGTCAGGTGTAAAGTTGGCCAGCAACTTGCCTTCTGAAGAAACAATTGTTCTGTGGTATGGCCTGTAATAGTTTGTACATTCCATTATCAATTCAGGACATCGAATTGCTGGTGGAAAACCAACAGCTCCATACAATCCACTTCTCACAATGTTGTGCGATGTCACTGATGGAGGATGACCACCTTGCCCGTATATTCTCCTTTTGAATGCCTCGAGGTTGAATGAACCAAGGTTGGTATCAGTCAAACCTCCCAGCTTTGACACGAACTTCGACTCAGGAAGAAAAGACTTCTTCAGCTGCTTGATGATGGCCTGCCTGGAGGCATTCTCTTTGCTTGCTTCAGTATTTCCAGCTTTTCTTGCAGCCTTGCTTGTTCCAACAGCATCTCCTCTTCGAACTTCAGCCATCTGCAAAATAAAATTCAAGGATTACAATTCTAACTTAGAAAATAAAATTACTACGAGATGGCTGGCATATGGAGTTAGCTTCGAAAATGAAAATCTTCAGCACTAAACCACCAACTCCAAACCTCGAGGTTTCTGATTCCGAAATTCAAACTTCGAGCCTCAACAACTTTTAGCAATATCACTTTCAGCAGTTAGAAAAATCTAGCTCAACTTCCTCACTTCAAAATTTTCTCCTTCTCAACACTCACCCACTTCAACTTCAACACTCTCACAGTTCACACTTCAGCACTTAGAAAAATATTTCACTCAACTTAGAAATTTCTCACTCATTCAGCAGCCACTTACTTCAACTTCAGCACTTCAACACTCTCACAATCCCAACTCTGCAACTTGTGAAGAAAAATGAATAGCTTCAAAGTTTATATAATTGAGAGGGGATGTCCAGTTTAGCAGTTGCCATTAATTCACTCCCCCACTACTTAGAATATTTCCAATTCAGGACAGATGATTGGCGAGTTGTCACAAAGATTATGCGTAGTCGTCATAGAGTTGTCATAAAAATTTACTGATGCTGGAGATTCCTTCCTCATTCGAAAATTAAAATTTCCCTCCTTGATTGCATATAACGTCCAATTGACTAAAACATTTTTGGGAAATTGATTAAAATCACTCTAGCATAAAAAAAATCTCACCCTTGACAATGGCGTACTTCTTATTAAAATTTAATCTCAACGCCTTAGGAGAATTTTATTTTGCTTGGGAAAATTTTATTCCACCTTCCAAAAAAAAAAAATTATATTTCTTTCCCCAAGCTTCATCAATCGCAATCTCCAGTATTTTAAAATCACAAGGCGTAATTATTTTCTCCTTAGAACATTTTTGAAGACCTCCCAAAATATTTCCCCCTTAGTAAATACTTCTCAACTTGATTAAAAAAAATCATGTGTCAACACAAAGGGGGACATTTAATTTTTTTAACCTTGGGAAATAGTTTTAATCAAATTTTATTCAACTTCAACCTTGGGTGGATTTTTCTAGGCCAACTATCATCTCCCACGCCTTAGGAATATTTCTTATCCATCTTCTTCAATTTGGGCGCATTCATCATCTTACACTTCCAATTTCTCTCACTTAGAAAAATTTCAAAATGATTCTTCATGTTAGGCGCATCTAGAGGGTGGTATTTCCATTTGAAGGGGCATCTGCTAGGCCAAGCTTTCAATTGTAAGGCACATTTAGGTAGCCAGGATTTCACTTTACTTGCCATAGAAATTTTTATCAACTTCTCCTCAAGGTTGGGCGCATATAGGGGTCTCTTCTTTCAATTTTCAATACTTAGAATATTTCCTCATCTTCCCCTTTAGCTAAGGCGCATGTGATGGGTCTTACTCCCAATTTTGTTACTTAGGAAATTCCTCAAGCTTCTCCCTTTAAGGTAAGGTACATATCCACCCTTGAACTCTCAATTCCAATGCCTTAGAAAGTTTTCTTACCCTCTTTCCTTGCTTTGGCGCATATGATGGTAGCTACTTCAAGCTTCATGTACTTAGAAAAAATCAAACTTCCCCCTCAGCTCTTAGGCGCATATGACCCCTTGTAGTTTCATTTTCCAACACTTAAACATTTTCTTGCTTCCTCAACTTGCAAGGGCGCATTTAGGAGGTGTTACTTCCAATTTATTGCCTTAGTCAGATTTTAATCACCCTCTCTTCTCCTTGGGCGCATATAGGGTAGTGAACTTTCAGTTTGCCACACTTAGAAAACATTTCAAACTCCATCTCCAAGTGAACGCACATTTCACCCTTCATACTTTGAGTTTATTTGCCTTAGAAAATTCTCCACACTTCCTCATCAAGTTAAGGCGCATTCAAGGGTCTGCACTCCAAGTTTAAATGCCTTATGAAAAATTTCCAATCATCTCCTTCCTCAAGGGCACATTCAAGCCTTCATACGTTGAGTTTACACACTTAGAAGAATTTCCAACTTCCTCTCCAAGTGAAGGCGCATTTCTATGGGTGAGCTTCCAATTTGTTTGCCTTAGAAAAATTTCCATTGACTTCCTCCTACTTTAGGCGCATATGATGGTAGCTACTTCAAGTTTCATGTACTTAGAAACATTTCCCATGCCATCTCCTCCCAAGGGCGCATATAGGGGTCTCTTCTTTCAATTTTCAAGACTTAGTCAACTTTTCAACTCAGCCTCTCAAGCTAAGGCGCATTTCACCGCCTTTACTTTCAATTTGGGTGGCTTAGACAAATTTCTTGATGCCACCAACTTCTCTTCAACCTAGGCGCATATAGGAGGTCAAGCTTCAAGTTTTCAACACTTAGTAAATTTTTTACCCTCCTTCCTTGCTAGGGCGCATATGACTAGCTGAGCTTCAAGTTTCAGGGACTTAGACAAATTTCCAATGCCATCTTCTTCCAAGGGCGCATTCAAGGGTGGCAGCTTCAAATTTCAATTACTTAGACATTTTTCCAAGTTCTCCATGCAAGTTTAGGCGCATTTGGCTAGGCCTACTTCAAATTTTCAACACTTAGAGAATTTTATCAACTCTCCTTCAAGTCAAGGCGCATCTAGGGGCTTGAGCTTCCAATTTCTTACACTTAGAAAATTTTTCATGGCTCTTCAAGCTTCTAGGGCGGATTTGAGGGTGTCAAGCTTTCATTTTATCAGACTTGGATGAATTTTCAAGCTTTCGTTTGATTTAAAGTGGTTTGTTCACGTTGCCCTCAACTTGCCCTAGCTTTCTATTTTTAGAAAGTTTTGCAACTTTTGCATTTCAAGCTGATTTCTAGCTTTGGAAGGCTTGATTTTCACTTTGCCTTGATCCTCGTGACGTGACTGAGCTGTTGGCGCCTGATGCCTGCATGTACCTGCTATTTTTAGCAACTTACTAAAAATAGTAACTATTCAGAATGAGCTCAAACTTCGCGTGCCGATTGCCTGAAGGATGTTGATCATGACTGGATGTTGCTTCTGTGTGACCCTCGTGCTTCGCCCTACTTTTTAGGAAGCCCTAATTCCTTTGTATGGACCTGCTAAAAATAGTAAGTGCTTGATTTTTGAACCTCTGCAACTCCGTTTGATCTGAAATTCGCTCCATGGGGTCCTTGTCACTTGCTTGACTTGCTCACACTGGTGTATCGCGCTGACCTGCTATTTATAGCCCTGTTTGAGAAGTGCCTTACTATAAATAGTAAGTGCTTAGATCGCCTTCAAATTTTACTAGCGGGTTCCTTGGAAGATACTGATCGTGATGGGATACCTTGGTTTTTGGAAATTCTGGAGTTTGACCCCTCATTTTGTGTCCTGAAGCTGAAAACCCTAATTTGACTTGCATGTTGCTCAAATGGTCTTTGTTTGACCCCATTCCTGTTGCATGTCGTTGTGTTCGTGATTCTGAAGTGTTGGGCAGCTGCCGGAGTGATCCTGCTAAAAATAGTAAGTGTCTGAAAAAGTGACCAATTAGTTGCCAAATGAGTTTGCATGTCACGCTGCCCGAGAGATTTCAAAAAACCCAGAAAAACCCAGAAAAATGATCAACATGCGAGCATTGGCTAAAAATAGCAAGTCCCGGAAAAGTGATCAACTCTGCTTGCATGTTACCTCATTGCAAAGCTCTCGAAAAACCCAGAAAGATTATGTAGACATGCGCTGAGAAATCTTGCATGCAAACCCTAAAAATAGCCTCTGAAGCCTGAATCATTGAAAGTCATCATCTCGTTTTGCATGTTATATCACTGCGAAGGTCTCGAAAAACCCACAAAGAATCTCCAGACATGCATCTGAAAGTCCAACATGCAAACCCTAAAAAATGACCCTCGAAGGCAGAACTGCTAAAAATAGCAAGTTGTCTGTTTCAACTCAAATTTTGCAAGCAGGCAGCTCACAGTGTTCCAAGTGCAGTGCAGTCGTCGGAATTTGAAAATCCCAAGAAAATAGGCCCCAAATTGGCACTTACTAAAAATAGCAAGTTGTCAGAATTTAGTGAAAATTTAGTGGGAGCCTGCTTGAAGCATCCTGATAGCAGTGCTAAGCTCAGAATTTGATCAGCCAACTCAATTTGACCTCAAAGTTATCTGAAGATTGTAAACCCTAATTCATCAGAAATCCCTCCAGACTTAGCCAAAATTCGAATCTAGGTCAAATGGCAAGTACATCATCAGACAAAAGAACCGACAGAGAGAGACAGACCGAAAACCCAAGCCAAAAGACCTGAATGGAGCAAAAATTAGGGGGTCCCCATTTTGAATGGGGTGATGTGTGAAAAGGTCACAACACTGCCTAGCCAATTCATCAGCCTTGGATTGAGCTTCCAATTCTTGTTGTTTCATCAATGCATCAGCTTGTGCTTTAGCATCAATCTCTTTCTGTTTAGCTAATGGCTCAGCTTGTGCTTTGGCATCTGCTTCCCTTTTGGCCTCCTCAAAAAGATTCCATTGGTCCTCTTCAGTCAATACATGTTCAGTCCCTGCATCCTCAGTTACATCGAGGGATTCCACCACATGAGTCTCTTTGTCAGATGGGGTAGCCTCAGAGTCTGTCTCAATGTCATGAATTTCTATTTTAGGCTCCTTCTCTTTCAACAACTCAGCTTCTTTGTGAAGGGTTCCTATAGGAATTTCCTCACTTGGTTGCTCTGTAACAAGAGGCTGAGTGGATTTTGCTTCTCCTGCAACAGATGTTGAGGCACCAACTTCTGTAATGGCCTCCTCTCCTTGTACTTTAGGAAGATCTTGAGCAGCAGTCTCCTCTCCAAAATTAGGAGGAAAGAACTCTAGGGGCTCCTTAGGAGCCATTCTTCTCTTTGTCCTTTTGTACCCTTGAGTGGTACTTGCTGCTTTCCTCTTCTTGGAGGTTTGAGCCTCTAGCTCCTTAATCCTCATGACAATCCATTGAATACTCTTGTCCAATACCGGCCTTGCAATCTATTTTATCTCAATGGACTCTTCTGCATTCCAGTCCACTGGATCAAGGTCCCTGGTGCCTATATTTTTTGCCTCATATTGGGGATCCAAAGTTACCCCATCATCTGATAATGTCTCAGGGATATCTTCCTTTATCCCATACTCAAGCACGAGTGGGATAGGCAATCTTTCATAGTTTCTCCTTCTGAGATCATATTCATCTTGTAAATCCATCCAAAAGTCCTCCAACAGATTGAAGTGTTTGTCAAAGACAGTAGGAAGGAGCGCCTGCATCTTATGATTAGGGTCAAAATGCTTCCTCGAAGTGTACAAACCCAACTTCAAGTAGATTAACTCATCATAAATTTCCTTAGCTGCCACATTGTGTGCACAACTATATTCACCCAACTTCATGGTGAATTTGTGGCAACCAGTCTTGTGTTTATTGGAAAACTTAAGGTTGAGTGCTATAGCTTGATAGATGAACTCCATCAAGACAATCCTGTTGCTGCAACACCTGGGCAGTAGATGGGGGTGGCCATCAAAACCAGCTAGCCTGAAATAGGTAAATTTGGGGTATTGGATATACCAATGTCCCCATTTTGCAATAAAGGCCATGGCCTCTCTACTCAATCTATAACCAACATCTCCTATTAGCCGATTAATGATGACATATAGAAATGCATCATTAACCCTTTTGTAGTGAGACTCAGAGGTTTGCAAGGTGAGCTGATCATAGTGATCCCACACGTTCTTTTGTCCTTGGGCTTCTCCCAATGTGCCTATTGCATTTAGTCCAGGAAAGATCCCCCTTTTGGTAGCTGCATAAACCACATAATAGGTTATGAAGAAACTCTTGGTTTCTCTCGCTCTAAGCATTTGATTGTGTATGCATTCTGACACAATCATGGGTCAGTCAAATTGTTGCCTACCATCAAGGATAGTCTGAATAAATGGAAATATCCATTCCTTGAACTGGGAAGCATCCCTCTTCCCAAACACCCTAGAGAGCATCATTATTATATCTCCAATCTCCTCATAGAAGTCTGCCCTTTTAGGCTGGTTAGGAAGCTTAGCCAGAGACTTTTTCTCAACCCTCATCCAGCTCTTGTTCATATGAATTCTGTTAATCTCCTTTTTGTCACTATATAATTTCAGAGCTTTTGCCTCATTGAGATGCCTAGGATTTTGTGGAACAGGTGCATTGAACATAAATTTGATCATTTGTGGTGTTATGTCAATATTAACATTTCCCTGCAAAACACATTGCCTAATGGCAGGATTGTATGCTCCGGCTGCAGTCATTACCAATTCAGGACACTGGACTGATCGGGGAAAGATAGCAACATGTGCCAATCCAGATTGGACAATTCTCTGTGTCCTTCCTGTTACATCTTCACCAAATGTTTCCAAGAGCAACTCCTCGTAATTGAATGGGCCCAAGTTGGTATCAGTGATGTCTGCCCAATCAGAATCCACCTTGCTAGTTGTGAGAGTAACTTCCCTGTGTTTGTATCTCAGGGTGTAAGGGAGCTGCTCCACCTTGATCTTCTTTGGCTTAGCTCCTTGCCTTGAGATTTCTGCAGGGTGGCTCCTTTGGGAAGCCTCTTCTAGTGCTCCTGACATCTCCTAATCTCTGCAATAAACCCATGTATTAGATGAACAAAAAGCATAAAAATCAATACATCAACCAACATCTTTCTCTACTTCCTCAGGACAACCTTCATACTTAGCCAAATTTCAAACTCATCGGAAGCGGAGTCACAAAAGATTAGGGAACCATTTCAACACAAAGCGGGATCGGGACTGGAACCAAGATGAAACCGGAACTGGAATCGGAACAAAAGCCGAACCCGAAACTAATCGCTAGTTCCAAGTGCAACCTCCCCTCCGGTTCCGACTTTGCTTAAGGGCAAGTGTGAAAACCATAATTGGAAGCAGGATCATTTTGGGAATGAACCCCAATGCAAATATCAACGGGATGAATTTGGTCCCAAGTCCGCTTCCGCCAGTTTTAACATGAAAACAGAGCACTTTCTTGAAGATGTCGTCACATGAATTTTAAGGACCCGGGACACATGGGTTTATAAGGAAATCGAAATTAAGGGCTTAACCTCACCCCTTAACCACATAAAGACCAATTTAAACCCTAAGGCTGAATATTTTGTAAAGGTCGTCGAGCAAACCCTAGTTTGCACGACGAGTTGATTCAGAAAATTAGGGCATCACGAAAATTAGGGCATCACAAACCCGACATGGAAATCACAGAATCGACACGGAAGAAAGATTAGAGGGGTCTCCAAACAAATCCAAACGCATTTTAACACACGGAAGACCCAACCAAATGAAAACCCTAGTTAGAAACTAGGGCACGACAAAACGCACCTGCCACGAAAGTGACAACAAAACGGAAAACAAACCAAACGGAAAGAAAAGAAAGCAAACGGAAAACAAAAAAGGACAAAACAAAACCAAAAAGACACCAAGAAACGAGCGAAGATTCACAGAAAAAGGTCTTGCGAACACACCAAAACACGACAAGCAAGTACATAAAAACGAAACAACAAACCACAACGGGAAAAGAAAGGAAAAGAAACCCTACCTCGAAATGCCCACAAGGAAAGACTGAAACTTGAAAAAGATTCGCTCACCAACACGCCTCCGCAATCAAATCGCTCCTCTCGAAGTTCTCCTGTCTCTGGTTTGCTAAAATGACTTAGATAACAAAGATAATGAGCCAGTTAAACACAATTAAGATTTTAAAATCAGTTCGCGTGTGTGAGGAGGCTGCAATTAATGCAATAAATGCGGTAGGTCGGAGGCGGAGTGAGCAACGCAAACGAACAGTTAACTCCTGTGAACACCAAAGGCAGGGAAGACGTGGACCCAGATCCGAGACAGAATAAAGAACTTTTAACAAGTCGCTTACCTATCCCTAAACCTGGTTCCGGTCGTGCGGCAAAGAAAGACAACGAAGGGGAACGGGGGCATAAGTGAGACCAAAGCCGAAACTAGAATTTTACAAAGTTTCAAGTTCGGTTCCGATTCCACTTCTGATCCCGACAAAGGAACAAAAACCGAGACAAAAAAAACAAAGCGAAGGGAAGCAGGATCGGAACAAAACTCGGACCCGGCCCAAACAAAAACAGAAATGACAACACAAAGCAAACAAGCGGAGTTGAAATTGGGACGGGAGCAAAATCTGGAAATTTTACAAAGTTCCAAGTTTACTTCCAACTTCGGTTCCGATTCTGCTTGGGCGAAACAAAACCCAAGGAAAACAAGAAACAACTCAGGGGAGAAACGGGGTCAAGAGTGCGAGACCAACCAAAAGACAACGAAAAAGACAAGGAAGAAAGGTGGAATCGGAACCAGGATTGAATCCGGACTTGGAACCTTACAAAAAGTTCTAAGTCCATTTTCTATTCCGACTCCGTTTCCGACAAACCAAAAGAAAGAAAGACTTAGGAGAAAAACGAACAACTCCTAAGACCCAAGCAAACACCAAGGACAAAAACAAAAACAAGGGGGACCCATTTTATTCCAAAAAATAAAATGGGGTGGTTATGCAAGGCATAATAGGTCTTTACAATGAGGCATTGCGTCTGTTGTACCCAAACCAAATTTTTTGCTTCATCAAGGCATTTTGCATAAAATAGTCTTAACCTTGCTAAAATGATGTAAAATATAGTTTTTGGGCAATATCAAGCATGGAGTTTTGTTAATGTTTTGTCAGTCAAAGGCAGTTTCATTGATCAGAACCTGAATAAGACTCAGAACAAAGCATTTCACGGTGGAGGAGCGTTTGACAATGACAATTATACTTTTGAATGGTCATTTCAGTGGCCAAAATAATGATTTCAATGGTCAATTCTTGAAGGTTTCTTAAGGAAAAACAGAATTGCGCCCCTGTAGCCCAGGGGCGCCCTTCTATTTGAAGGTCTAAATTTTGTGATAAATGCTCAAGCATACAGTCAAACTCTTCAGAATTAGTCTGCCTATCCGATGAGTTATCCAACAAGGCTATCCGAGACTAGTAACTCCGGTAACTGGCGACGGAAGTTGAAGATTCCAGAGGTTGCAGTCTGCAGAAGCTTGTCACTTTCCAGCTTTTGCGCCCCTATAGCTCAAGGGTGCATTCTTTAAGGGGGGTTTAGATCTTGTCATTCATGATGGTTGATGTAGTCAATCTCTTCACGACTAGTCTGCCTGTCCGACGAGCTATTGAGCGTAGTAATCCGAGGTCCGGAGCTCTGGCAGTCAGCATCAAAAGATGAGCTTATGAGGAGAGTTTACATCACAAGAGCTTCTTCAGATGGTGAATTGCGCCCCTGTAGCTCAGGGGCGCCCTTCAAGATGACCCTTAAGATGGCAAAATTTGCAGATGATGTCTTCCTGACATCAGTGCTACTCTAGTCCAAATAACGCACTAAGTTGCCCGTTAATCCGGTTATTCGAGATTGTAAGTGCAGGATTCAACTGCACATACCTCACGCTTAACCGCATATATAAATTTCATTGTATTTCTGTAGGCCAGAGGCGCCTAGCCTTTAGGCCTGTCAGATGAGGTTGTTCACGTTCGAAGTCTTCACGAGACTTGAGCGTAATTACTCTATCTTTCCAACGAGCCCAGCCGTCAGCCTTCGGGATTTGGCAAATGCTCGTACGTGTGAGGTCTTTGAGGAAACACTATAAAACGAAGACAACTCAGAAAATGGCTAAGTCTGGTCGTCTATTCCATCTTGGGAAAGGCGCCCTTCTATTTGAGGTCTTAGAAGCAGTTTTCTTGCTTCGTCGCCTCTAGAGACGTCTCTCGTATGTCCTTATAGCTACGCAATGAGACAGACAGTGCTCGAATCAGGTCATCCCAGCTCCAGATATTAGAGGTCAAAGTAGGGCATCTGGTTGAGAGTTGCTCTTTCGTCAAAATGGTGTTTTTGCCTTCTCAAGCCAGGGGCGCTTTTACTTTAATAATGCACTTTTCAGATACCTTGCATATATTCATTGGATGCAGAATACCTCTAGTTATGCAGTGTGCTTGGTTGCCTGTCAGTAGGGTTCGTCGTCGGCAGTCGTTTGAAGCGTCAGATGACAGTTTGGGGAAATGGTTAAGTCTGGTTCCTGAAAATCAATTTAATCAAGGGCGCCTAATTCTTTGAGGTGTTAAATGATAGATTTTACAGTGACGACTCCCAGCAGACATTCCTTCCTTGCTCTGCAGGCTTCGCAATGAATACACCAGCTCAGTCTCAGCGTCAGCCGGTCACCCAGAAATCAGTGTCGAAGATGGTCAGTTATAACTTTGTACTTAGCTACAAAGTAGGAAGTTAATAAAAAATGCAGTATCTTGAGCAAATGGACGCCTATGAGGCGAAGTAATGACTTTTCGGGATCAATGAAGTTAGCCGGTGAAACCTAAAGCTTCATTCGTTTTGTCAATTGATGTTAAATAATATTTAATATTTATTTTTGCATTAAAATGGCGAATTTCTAAAATTGGTGTCTTTTGTAAATTGCATAATGAATATTTTATTATTATTTAAATTTTGAACTTCAAGTCAGTGGCAGTGTAACTGAAGGGGGTCCAATTAGAAGCCTTCTATTTCCGTTAAGGTTTTAAATCTTGCAGTGAACAAGATGGTACAAATTTTCTTTATTTAAGCATGGCGCCATCATTGTTCATTCTCACAACTTCAAGAGAAATTTGCAATTCTTCAGAGCAAAGGCGATTTTACAAGCAAAGGCGAATTTTCAAGGCAAAGGCGAATTCATCATCAGCAATCAAAGGCGATTTCATTAATTCATTCTTTTTTGCAGGTTAAAGTTCATATTCATCAGCAAATTTGAAGAACAGGGGCGATTTTCATAGAAGAAAGAGCTTATAAAAAACGTCTTTTTCTTCCTTGATTCTCAAAATTCTCTCAAAATCCAATTCGCATGTTCCTGAAATTGGCGAATTTGATAAGTCTAAACATCTGGATCATTTCTATATAACTTCCTTGAATTAAAATTGTGCGTTTGATTTTTCAGGAATTTTTAAACTTCAGAACATTCGTTCTCGAGTTACTAATTTTCTCAACTGAAAACTCTTTGCATGGTCGAGTAGAGGTTAGATTTTCGCATTTTTGACGTTCTGGGTTGTCTTAGAATCTTTTTTGACAAAACCTATATCTCAGATTTTCGCTGAAAATAAATTCCCTTCAAAAGGCTATTTTTAGCCTCAAGCAGCTATTTTAGTTTTCCGTAATCTCGTCAACATAGTCAATCTTTATAGTCAATAAAGCGAAGTTTTTCAATGCAAGAGACACTCAAATTAATATTGTGACTAAATCCGTGTCCTTACCACGACTTCATCGTGATACTTGAGACGGATCTTCACAAGGTGTCATGTATGTACTTTAGATCCAGTCAAGATTAGAGGTTCGATTATTCAGAACATTCAGCAGTCTAGGTTATTGGAGGCCGCTTCCATTCCTATCTCCGTTCATTGTATTGAGTTCGTGATGTCTTGTATTAAGCATTACAACTCTACTACTCGTGAGATAGTGTTAGTAGATGGACGAGTTATTTGCAGTCTCAAGCCTTTGGATGTTGAAAGAAGTTTTGGTATACCTCAACACTCGAACAGTCTAGTTATTTCTATGGAGCAGTGCGAGCATGCATTCAATGCTGATGTGGACAAGTGCCAGAATAAAATGGCAGAAAGATGGTTAAAGCAAGCGAAGAACAGATTGCCAAACAATGTGGGTCGTGGTGAGTACAAGGATGAGTACTCGATTCAAATTACTCTTGAATCGTGTCTCGGGTCAATCACATGCTAATGTTTTCCAGCCTTGGATGTATTACATCATTGGTCGCATCATATTTGGGCAGGAGCATTATGACTGGGCATCCTTCATCAGC
>VDFB02271358.1:849386412-849433593 GCA_007258455.2 Sequoia sempervirens | reverse complement strand
GAAACATACCTCTCAGTGAACGACAGGTTCCAAGTCTTCATTAGCGATTATCGAATAACATAATGGCTACAATTTACTTCATTTATACGATTTATGGCTGAAAAGGCTTTAGAAACTTTCAAGCAAATGCAATTAGCAGGTGTGAAGCCAAATTCTACAACCTATGCCAGCATCCTCCCTGCCTGTGCCAAAATGAGAGCTTTGGAGCAAGGTATGAACATCCATCAGAGCATAATAGATGGGGGATTTTTGTTAGATATTATGGTTGGAAATGCTCTGTTAGACATGTATGCAAAATGTGGAAATGTACACAAGGCACGTGAACTCTTTGATGGAATGCCTCAAAGAGATGTCATCTCGTGGAATGCAATAATTGCAGGATATGCACAAAATGGATTTTGCAAGGATGCTCTCAAAATATTTGAATTAATGAAGCACTTTGAAACATATCGTAACATTGTAAGCTTTGTTTGTATTATCAGAGTATCGGTGGGATTGAGATTTGTATCCCACCAAAATTTACTTCTCCCACCGACGAATTATGTACCTTAAGTTTTATCGAAGTATTGGTGGGATTGAGCTTTTTGTCCTGCCGAAATTTACTTCTCCTGCCGATGAATTATGTGCCTTAAGTTTTATCGGAGTATCATAGGGATTGAGATTTTTGTCTCGTCAATATTCGTTTCTCCCTTTGATAGAATCTTCAATCATGTGCTCTTTTGTATTTCACCATGTTGGAGAGACCACACAATGATTCCCACCGATGTGCCCATGTTTCTCCGATGAAGTCTTCTATGATATCTTTTGTCGCACTGGTTGTTAGGGTTTATGTTTTATCTTCTTGCAGGATGCAAGCAAGCCTATTTTTTGTGAAATTTGTCTAAGTGAGGTTGAATGGTGCTCTTGATTGCTATTAGGCTCCATGTTGGAGATTCCCATGCTAACAATAGAGACCTTTTTGGCAGATCAATATATGGATATTGAACCCACCATGTCGGTCTACCAAGATTATGGGACCATTATGCAATCATCAAACAAACAAGATCAAATCACTTAAATGAAATAATATTTTGGAACCTTCCTAGACTCTTCCATTGGAACTGCATAAAGCACAATTGCTTGAATCAACCTAACAGTTATCAAATCTATGTCTCTATATACATTTGGCATGAATTTCTTTGATTATAAACCTAGGAAGAATCTATACCATCAGGGCATCTAGTCAATCATCATAAACACGTATCAAATTGTGTTCAATAAGGAACTCGGTCAAAAATAGGAAATCTCTAGAATATTGAAAAGTAGTGTTCAGGGCACATGCTCTACCACAGAATTGGCACCTATATCTAAAAAAAACTATAGTAAATTGCACATACAAACTCCCTGAAACTTCTATACACATTAGCAAGATGACATGAAACCACAAACTCTATGTGTTGCCACTTCCTTGACCTAGAAAACTGAGCTTTATCTTGTACAATTTAGAAGATCAAGGAAGATAGCTGCTTGATAATTTATTAGTCTATGAAACATTTGGCGAACTGGAGCTTGTTCTGATAGTTTTTAATTTTAATAACCAATAGGTTTGTGGAAAGGTTCCCCTAAAAAATTGACTAACTATACATGGCAAGCCTCACCTGAGCATACTATGAGAGATTTAATTATTACTTTTCAATAGAATGGTTGTTATGGCTATTTTCTTGTTGTTATTGAGCTAAAACCTAAAATTAGTACTGAGTTTATTATACAAAACCATAGTAGGTGCAAACAACTCAGAAACAATCAGAAAATCATCACAAGATACATGTACGCATGTGAACTCTATTTCCATAGAGTCCATTACTGCAAATTCCTATACAGAATAACATATTCATGAGCAAAATCTGGTAATCATTTTTGAATTTTGAAAAATTAATAACCTGATTAGACGACATTTTCTTGATAGGATAGATATATTACAAAAGAAATATAGGATAGATATGTTACAAAAGAAAGAACGTATTTGTTGCATGTTTTATGGAAACAAGGATGTTACCTGTTCAGTCAAGGGGTTGCAAGTTCTTCGGTTGAGCATAATTGAAGTATATGCTCCTTTATCCACTCAATCATTGGCTGCAAAAAATTAGAATATTTTATCTATATCCATTCCAACTTGCATCTCCTATCACATAAGGAAGATGACCACAAGAAAAGGGAAACAAAAAATTGGGATATAACCCCTCAATGTGCCAACTTGGATACATCTATTATAGAGTTTGTCAAAGTGCAGAAGATGATGAGGTTCCTACACATAATGTACCCAGTGGAAGTGACACTGTATTAGCTTGTGGTTCAAATCATGTTGAACCAAGTGATTACTTTGATCTAATGCTTTTGATAGAAGATTGAAGACCAAAATACAAATATTCTACTATATTATTTTCACATTTTGTAACTGGAATGATTTTCATTTGAATCTTGACTTTGGATTCTTGAACATATATGACATAATATTAAAATTTTGAACTATCAATTGACAATTAATATTATCTTTATCACTACCATTGATCAATGATGAAGTATCATACTATCATAGTAACTTGATTTTCATTTGAATCTTGACTTTGGATTCTTGAACATATATGACATAATATTAAAATTTTGAACTATATCAAAATATTAATCACTACCATTGATCAATGATGAAGTATCATACTATCATAGATTCAAATGATTATTATTATATGATATATCAAATAAATTTTCAATTTTGTATGATATATATAATACTGTACCCAGCCATACTATACCCAAGAAAAAAAAGTGTTGCACTACCATACCTGAACCCTATACCCATACCTGATCCCATACCAGAACCAACAACTTAGCATATCAATTAATAAATAATGCAATATATACAAAAAATATAGCTTTTTTGTCATATCTAATACCTTCAAATTTGCTCCTTCAAGATTAGCACCTGATAAGTTGGCACCAGTGAGATCAGCACCCTGGAATATGAGGTAGTGTCTCAATATTAGAAGGAAAAATTCTCTCTATAGAGGAAAAAAGAACATTGTCAGTTACAACCAATGCAAAAACCAGAATGCTCCAAATGGGTTGAAGTACATAAAATAGGTGAATCTATCAAAGCAGTTCAGAAACCAACCAACCTCAATGCCCATGCAAATCTGCATATATTATATAGATGTAAATTAAATGAACTCATGGATGGCATTAAACCAATAGATTGTGAAACATTTACATAAGTCCTCCAAAGATAATAATATTATGACTTCAGTTTCTATATGTATTTTCCATTGCAAAAATTAGTTCACCTTTAGGCTATGGCATCAAGCATTTTATTTTGAAGTATAGATACATATAGATATCATGTGAGCTTGAAAGGAAAGGCATTATCAGACAAGAAAAGGATTAAGTCATGACAATGTTTCTTTCAAAGCCTACACAATAAGGCATGGACTCCCTCATAGGTGGCTCTCAAGTAATATAGGGGAATATTAAAAGGATGTGAAAATACATTTTTCAACAAGAATCTACTTTGATTATGAAAAATGTTCAAAACAAATCTATGGCTTCATACTTTTAGCACAGTGTTATCAGATAAAACAATATAACAGTATAACCTCTCTAAATTGTTGTTTATAAGGGCATATATATTGATATAAAAATGAAGTTATTATCCAAATGTACACAAATGACATAATCAAACATTATCAAGAATAAAATATAATTTAGTTTCACACCATTCAACAAAAATTCTTCTCTAGTCTAGATAACAAATAGAAAGACCTGAATTTTTTCTTTGTTGCCTGCAGTTATGATTGAAATGGTCCAACAAGCTTCCTTCTTGATGCTCTTCTTGTGATTATGGGTTAGGAGAGCTAATAGGCAAGGAAGTGCTTGATTTTTTATTATGTACTGAAATTAAATGAAACACCATAATATAAGTCAATAAAATAGTACAATGATAGCATCATACACTTGCAAAAAGAACAATTAATTATTGATATGAAAATCTAAAGAAAATGTAAATATAAACTTATACCTGAGTCTACAAATCATCACCAGTTACAATATTTCCCACTGTTCGGAGAGCTAATAGAAGGACAGATGGAGAGGGATAGCTGTAAACATAAACATACATGCATTTTTTCAAAATATCCAAAACAAAGCAATTGTACATGTTATAAACATGTATAACAATCCAAACATGGAGCCAAACAGATTAATCTAAGTCATACCATCCATTATATCTGGTGCCTTACAATTTAATATATAACGAGCATAGGAAATTATTACCCAAGATATTTTTTAACAATGAAGGGAAATAGAACACCTATCTCTACCATAACAAACTAACTATTTACACTTACAGCAAGAGTTCAAAAAGCCTGTGATAGACACCAACCTCAATCACAACTTGAATTTTATCATTTGTCCCATCTAAGAGATAAGGAAAATCCCAACAAGCATATGTTAGAACTTCTTCATCATTCAAATGAATAAGCCACTCAAGCATAGGTAGAGCAGGCTTTTTTTGAGGGAAAAACATAATTCAACAAGTGCTTGAAAAAAATAGTAATATAAAAATTATTCAAGTTAAAACAAGGAAATTCATGGGTGAACTGATATACTTGTTCAAATGTTGGTTTTGGTTTCCCTCGGCAGAAATTAGACAAAGCCCATGTTCCATTTCTCAACATTGAAAGCTTAGCATGTTCATTCAATTGAGCAAGAAGTGGCATGAGAGCACCATGAGAAAGAACTAGATCTCTACATTTTTGGGAGTCACCAACCACATTATCCAATGCCCAAACATCCTAACAAAAACATCAGGATAACAATATATTAGAGACAATAAATTTCAAATTTTCATAAATATAGATTCAGATGATAGAGAAGAGAAATACTTTGCAAAATTTAACCTTCTCCCGAACATCGTCACTTGGAGAACTAAGGAGTTGTACAAAAATTGGTACTACTCCATGGTCAATGACTACTCAAGTATGATCAAATGTTCCTGAAGCTATATTTGTCAATGCCCATGCTGCCTCAAACTACAAGCAACAACAAAGCCCAAAAACTGAATAAGTACTTAAAGAATCATTTTCCTGGAAACAGAAAAATAGTGTCACAATTTTTGTAAAAGATGGTGAAAACCAGAAAACTCAATAGAACTCAAAAAAATTTATGCCTTATGTTCCTATTCTTTACCAAAAAAACCCATGCACAAAATAAATAATGATAAGATTAGCATAAAAAAGGTGTGCACTCTAACAAACAGAATTTAGCCTAGAAAAGTTCAAAACAAAATTGTGAATGGAACCTGAAGTTGAGGAAAGTCCTACCTTGTCAGAAACTCTACAAAATGTGGGACCACACTCGCTTCAATAACTTCCTCAATGGGAGGACTACGCTCTATTAATAGAAACATGCATCAATCATAACCAATGTCATGTAAGTGAAATGAAAAGTAATTCATAATCGCCTAAGTAACATAAATTAAACAAACTTACCAATTGATAGTAGCTTCCAAAATTGAGTTGTTGCTTCAAGCTGCAAACTAGGATCATCAGACCATACTCCAGCTACCATAGCAGGAAGGCTCTCCAACTGACCAGATAAAGAGGAAGACAATCAAATAATGAAACAAAGCATTCAAATAAGCCACCTAGAGTACTAGTTCTAGACAATACTCGAATAAATAACAAATTGGCACATACTTGCTTGTCAATAACCAAAGAACCGTTGCAGTTTCAAGCTCCACATGATACAATCAAAATTTAGAATTGAACCAAGAATTTATAACAAACTAGAAAACAATATTGAGCATATGAGAGGGGCTACTACTCAACATGAGGCAGAGAGAAATGTAAAAGTTAAACCAACCATAAAATAAACAAACCACCACAACAACATTAAAGATCACACATAGTAGTCAAAACCTAAAGTAAAATGAACTATCTTCCTCAAAGACCATAAATATTATCAACAAGTGGGCCCCAACACTAATAATGGAGTTGATGGTAGAAGAAAAAAGAAAAAGGAAAACAAATTTGTGTGGAAAAAACCCTCTTGGATTTATTAAATAATTTAAATCCAATATTGACTATAAAATAAAGGTAACCAAGGTCTTGTGATGCAATTGTCTCATTTAGGTTCACTCTCCTTGGTTTAGGAATCACTCCTGAACAATTAGAAACCTCATATACCACTATATATAATATTTTTGTAGGGAAAATAATGTGTGCTAAGCTATAGAGTATAAAAGAACACTTTAGATCCATGCATTTAAACCAAGTCAACAAAACCTTTCCTTTATTTGGTAGTGGTAGATACCTCTTACAGCCATGAGAACAAGCAATGAGGGGAATACTATCCAATATTTAGAAGGAATGTCAGCATTTGCCTTATTCCTATTGAAGCCTTTCAATATTTTTAAGTCTTTTGCATACAAATACTTAAATTGGTCCATGAATCCAACTAGATCACCATGTATGTCAACATAAAGATAGTTTTCCTATTTTTCTCCATATTCATGTCGTATCCAATGGAAACTAACAGCAATATGTACTATGACTATATCATGTAACCATTATGCTCTATACCCTCATATTCTTTCCAATCTTTACACTAATTTTTTTCTTAAATCTTTGAATCGAAAGGGCCATGATATTGTGGTAAGGAAAAGAAATTCACAAGATGACCTGATTGCAAGCACTACTAGGCATGTTCCCAAAGTTAAAGTGATCATAATAATTTATTCTGAGAAAGGTTGGGAGCAACTTCCAAGTTATACTGACAGAATAAATAACTTTCAGACATGGCATCTAAAAAATAAATAATCTAAGCTTCATAGCACACTCTCCCGGAATTAAAGTACATTTCAATGATGGAAGAAACATATGTTGTTCAATATATGTCACTCTTATTAGAATTTAAGAAAATGCTTGATATTATCATAAGATACAATTCAATGATACCTTGTAGGATCCATAGATTTTTGCATCCATAAGACAATATGTATTTACTAGCATAAATATCTCAAATACATCCATCTAAAAGATGCCAACAAATATCAGTCTCAAGGCAACTATATTTAATTTGTGACTTGAGATTGATATCTCACGGTATCGTTTAGGTAGATGTATATAGGATATCCATGCTAAGTTATTAGGTTTCTATATATATAAAGGTTTTGTTATATATTCAATCCATTACAACCCCCCTTGCTGCCATTATAGTTACACTGAGAGGCATAACTATCACATGATGCAAGCCAACAGTGATCCATTTCCCTTCAAAATAATAGGTGGGACCCAACACTAATAATGGAGTTGATGGTAGAAAAAAAAAAAAAAAGGAAAACAAATTTGTAACAACCTGTTGTGTTAAATTTTGGTTTGTAACATCCTATTGTGGTAGCTGTTGTGGTCTTTTTGAGGGGGCTTTCTCTTTGATAGCTACTCAGTCTATGGGTTTCGATAGGAGTTTTGTTGGTTTGGTGTAGTTTGTCAGCATCCTACCTGCCTGTGCCAAAATGGGAACTTTGGAATACGGTATGGATATGCATCAAAGCATAATGAAAGGGGGGGTTTTGCCTGATATTGTAGTAGGAAATGCTTTGGTGGACATGTATGGAAAATGTGAAAGCATACACAATGCATGTGAAGTGTTTGATAGAATTCCTAAAAGAGATGTCATCTCATGGATCCAAGTAATGAATAGGCAACATTTGAAGGACACTTGGCATAGTAAGATTAACTCTTATTGATCAAGGAGTTTTCTTGTAAGGGTATAGTTTCAGAGGCAGACCATGATTTGGATGCCAAGTTACTGCTTGGGAAGATGGTAGCTGAGAGTTTTTTTTTCCCATAGTGTTCATGGAAACTGGGGAGATTGACTCCCTAAGTTATGGGATATATTCCAACCATTTAATTAGCATTATAAATCAACAAATTTAGGTCTCTCCAGGCATTATGTGTTTACATTTGAGGAAAAAAATTCCTTGTTCTACAAAAATTCTGATCCAAAGGAATGTCCTCTAGTGCATGAGGTGTGGGCATCATGATAATTGAGCCCTCCAAGCATTGAATTTCTCCTTTGAGATGCAGTGTAGCAATCAGAACATACTTGAAGGTTCTTAACAACTCTAATAGTTGTACCAGGGGCCATGTTTAACAAACCAAATTCAATTGCTAACTTCTCACTATGGTGGCAGATAAATGATTTTTATACCTTGTTGTCTTCATTTTCCAAGCCAATTTCTCCTACTTTGAATAGCTCTGCCATGTTTTTGGATGTGATCTGTCTCCTACACAAAAAACATGTACCAGTTTATGGCCTTCAATCCAACTACATCCAGGTATCTTTTTAATTCCTTTATCTTTCATCAATCTCTTTACTAAACTTTAGTAGAAGTTATTCTACTATGGAATTGCACTGAAAAAAATATACAAGAAGTTTTTTATCATACTTGTACAGTAGCATCATAGGATAAGTAGTCATTATGATTTTTTGTTTCCCACAACCTTCATTAGTAACTGATTCTAAGGAGCTTCAATAAATATCATTTTCTATTCTATGGAATGGAATTTGTAAACCATTTTTGTATTGTCCACGTTTGTTTATTGTAGATAATGTAGTCTATTTTGTAGATCCTACTTTTTCAATATTATTCTATTTTATTGGAAATTCATTCATTTGGTAATTCAGTTTTTTTGATGTTGATATCAATCTCTATGCCTTGTGATAATAAATTAATAATTTGCACATTAGCTATAATATAGTGTAGTTTTAGTTATAACTGAAACCCTACATATTTGTAGGGAAAAGTAGCAAACCATGTCGCAAGTTTAGTAACAAGAGAGTAATTATGTCAAGCTAGAAACGGAATGTATTTTATGAAATCACAACAGTAAACCAAGTTATCCAAGGTCGAGAAAGACAACTTAACCCCAAAATATTTTTGTTGGTTTCAAGCCCCATCTGTGTTGGTTGATTCGCTCTCATTTTCAAGGGTCTTGGATGTGTTCATGTCTATCTATTACAAAATAGTTGTGTTGGGTCTACCTTATTTATGTTTGTCATGTTGCATATGTCTTAATCCTCTCTATGTGTGCCTATATATCCAATCTGTTGACCTATATTGTTATAGCTTCTCATATGCTAGTATAAGGTGGTGTACCCAAGTTTCTCTTGGCATTCCTGAATCTTCTATTGATGTGTTTCTCTAACATGATTCAGGGATTATGTTATTTATGTACCTAAGTTTTTATATTATCCTCTCAAGTCTGGACACATTGATTGGGGATACACTTTCATATGCTATCCTAAGAGAATTTGACCATCATCTTGATACGTGCTTTGTACAAGAGTTGATTAACATTCATGTGTCAATCCAGGGATCATGAACAGTAAAGGAAATTCTATAAATATGGGAGAGAAAAGGAGGTTATTGGAAACCTTATAAAGTCTTGTTGAAAAATTTGGGTGTTCTAGAGCTTTGAATCTCCATAGTATAGTCACAAAAGAAAATAAGACAAATCCCAAGTGCAGTGATAGTCACTATGAGACATGAAAAAGTAGAATAAGAGGACAGTATGATGTAAAGGACAGTGACAAGTCATAACATCAAAGGTGGATGTCATGATAGGTCACCAAGCAAGCACAAAAAAGAGGACAGTCAAGACCCAAGAATGATGAAGGGAAATGTTCATGATAATGGACTGTGAAGAGTTTGAGGACAAAATTTCATGAGGCCAAGTGTCATTTCAAAAGGGCATACAAGAGCATTAAAAATGATGACAGTCAATAAGGTCATGACCCATGATTGTTGAGGACAGACTAATGATGAAGGGACAGTCTTTTCCCAAGAAGTAAGTCACTATGTGAAGGATAGTCAAGTCCATGAAAGAGGAATGAATTGAAGGACAGTCTTAATGACTGTAGTAACAAAAGAAGACAGAGCATGAATATTTTGTGGACAGACCTTTAAGCATGAAGATTTAGTGGACAGTCCTAAGACAGAGCATGAAGACAAGGACAGTTCCATCAACAAAACCAAAGGGATAGTCACAACTCTAATGGCAATGGATAGTCATGTCTAAGGAGTCACAGTCAACATCTTCTAGAAGAAAATCCAAGAAAGGTACAAAAGATAAACCAAAAGAACAATATAGTCATGAGTGTCAATGGTAGTCAATGCAATCAAGACAAATTCCAGTCAAAGATCATGCATATTTGAAGGTTCAAAAGATAGATAATGCAAGGTTCATAAGGGCAGTTACATTGGTATTTCAAATAGGACAGTCCAAAAGGACTGTCAATGCTTCATGAGTATATTTCAAGGTGAGATGCCATGATATCTCTAGTACTTGTCGGTAGAGCAAACCTTAAGCTTTTTTTTTTTGAAAACCAGTCCATTTGTAATTTATCAAAGTCATGATTCCAAGTGAGTATAACAGTCACCTTCAAATAAGAATAGGGCAGTCATGACTCCATTAAACAAAATTCCAATAAGGTTCTAATGAAGAGGACAGTCCATAGAGAGCATGACACAACATGAAAACATGAACAATCTTTGAGAAGGTTTTCATGACAATCAAAATGATGATGAAGAGTTTGAACGCAGGGCTTTAAGAGGACTGTCTTCATGAGTAATGATAGTCTTATAAATATTATAAAAAAAGTAGCAAACTGTCAAGGATTATTTTGTTCACCAATATCAAGGAACACAGGTTCATGAAGGATTTTGAAGGATTTTGAAAGTGACATTCAAAAGCTTCAAAAATGTTCTCAGTTCATGATGTGATGATAGTTAGCTAGGTTATTGGAAGCCCTTTCAAGAGTTGTGTTGATCAAAGGGGGGGAAGACCTGTGTTAATGAGGTTTGATAGTGAGTTTATCCCCTAGGAATGATGGATCAAAGAATCATCAAGGTAAACACAGTCACTTCAAATAAAGAATGACAGTCAACATATTACCATTAACAAATGAAAGATGACAGTGTAAACATGTATGCAAAATGTGGAAACATAGACAAGACATGCAAACTGTTTGACAAAATGCCTCAAAGAAATGTGGTCTCATGGACTGCAATGATTTCAGGATACGAACAAATTGAACTTTTTGAAAAGTCTTTAGAAACTTTCAATCAAATGCAATTGGCAGGTGTAAAGCTAGACTCCACAACCTTTTCCAGTACCATACCCTCCTGTGCCAAATTGGGAGCCTTGGAACAAGGTATGGACATCCATCAAAGCATAAAGGATAGAGTAATTTTGTCAGATATTGTAGTTTCAACTACTTTTGTAGACATGTATGCTAAATGTGGGATCATAGACAAGGAACTTGAAGTGTTTGACAAAATGCCTCAAAGAAATGTGGTCTCATGGACTGCAATAATTGTAGGATATACACAAATTAGATCTATTGAAAAGGCTTTAGAAACTTTCAAGCAAATGCAATTTGCAAGTTTAAAGCTAGACTCTGCAACCTTTTCCAACATCCTCTATGCCTGCTCCAAAATGGAAGCTTTGGAATAGGGTATGGACATCCATCAAAGCATAATAGAAGGGGGGTTTTCATCTGATATTATAGTTGGAAATGCTTTGGTTGACATGTATGCAAAATGTGGAAGCATAGAGAAAGCATGTGAAGTTTTGACATAATTCCTTGAAGAGATGTCATCTCTTGGACTGCAATTGTTGTTGGATATGCATGATGCAAAGTGTGCAGGGAAGACAAAAATTTAATGGCAAGCTTCTCTCAAATACTCTAAGTGGACTCTCCAATTCCACTATTCTTTCATCAAGACAACCCAACCAGCCAAATTGGGCTCTAACAACTAGACATAACTAAAAGACTTGGAAATTATTTGAGCACTTTCACCATGACAAAACATGACACAACAACCTGACTCTACACTTAAGAACCCTCATTCATCCATTGCTTCATTTCAGGCCAATGCAACCTTCTAGCCCTATCCAACTGGGCCAGTCAATATAAAATTTCACTAAGGATAGAAACCTGACAAAGGAAATTGGTTTTAGGCATCAAATATGGACCTCTACAAGTCCTCAAATGCACAAGAACATACACTAAAAATAGATGCTTCAAATGATAGACCTTCAAGCCACAAGGAAGCCTAATTAGGCCTGTACAATGAAGGAACCAATCTACCTAGGCACACCCCAACACCCCTAAAGCCACAAAATGGTTCCTTAGGACTCCCCAAGCCCTCTTTGACACATTTCAACCACCACTCTTGCACGAACACCCAACATTCTGAAAGTTACTCACTCCAAAGTTTAGTTTTTTAGGCCTATCACATAGAGATGCCAGGGCTAATTCACCATGGAACTCACACAAAACTCCATTTATCCTCTTGAAACCATGTGCAACATAAATAAAAATCCTAACCCTACCATTCCACCAAGAATTAGGCTTTTCCCACGTTGGAATGGAGAGTTATCGGCATTTTAGTGACCAAACCCTGGTTTGGTAGGGTTTCAGAACCACTTTCAGTAGAATGGAGATAACTTTCTTGTTTCTTAATGAAATTAGGCCATACCACCACCAAAAGAAAGGTAACTCCTCCATCTACCAAACAAGATAGCAGAGAAAAATGCAGAAAGAAATAGAAAAATAGAGTTTTTTTTGTATTCAAATCCTCCAAAATTCCTTCAACAGCCTTGCCTCAACCACAAGGAGGATTTTTAAGCATGAAAAAACCTCTTCCAATGGTACTCAACTGATTTTTGAATGAGGAGATCATTGGTTATGTGTTTAAAACTTTAGTTTGAAGAAATTACATAAAAACATTACTTGGATACACCAAGTTTACATTGAACCTTGACTTGACACCTAACACCTAATACAACCTATGACAAAATATTGAAATGGTCCATTGGACCTTATTACATCATGAACACATTGGAAAAAAAAACAAAACATGATAAAAGCCTCATGGAGGTATGAGAACATCCCATGTGAGTGTATTCATGGTTATCATTAAGGGTGGTACAAGTTGACCCAAATGGAGTGTAGAGGTCAAGGCACGTCTATTCTTTTGCTTGTAAGGTGATATGTTTGCTCAAATCCTATATTGGTATTCTAGGTTTTGATGGGGCTACAACCATAGTTTGGGCACCAATAAGGGTTTCCAGATGTTCTACTAGTGATGCTCTAAATAATCATGGTTAACCTACATATATGCTTACTATATATCATAGGAAATCTCTTGTAATGAAGTTGGTCCACATTATTATGAATTTTGTAATATACTTCACAACAATTTCTCTAATAGTTATAGGATTCTTGTGTCATGACTACCTAGATTGAATAATCAACTATGAATATTGATGAGAAGTGTTAATGTTAGCGAGGTAAAATATTGGATATAGTTGACACCCATGTTTGCTATTGATTTAAGACCTATGGACAAAGATGGGTGATCATGCATCATGTAGATACTATTGATAGAACATGTCAAAATACGAAAGGTCTCACTATGTTAGGGAGGATAACAATGCATAGGTGTTTGTAACAAACCTACAAGAGGATCAAAGTTTGTATTACTATTTATATAATGCACAAATACTTGGTGATTAGTGTCTAATCCCTAAATCATCCACTCAATGGAATTTTGATTATTGTTGTTCCAATGGATTTGGATAGGAATAAGGGTTTCAAAGTGGAAGGCTTCTCCTACCTAGAATCGTAGAGTGAAAAGTGGAGAAATGTGCAAGGCATAGTTAATATTATGGTTCTGAGACTATGGTACATTTGAAGGGAGCTTGGAGTGGCTAAAAATAGTTTTTGGTTCAAATGTTGAGTTTCCATGGCAATACGTGTGTGAGATTGTTTTGAAGCACTCAAAGATTCTGTGGGATGAACTTTTTGAAACCCTATTTGTTAGTAGGATGAAACAAATAATAGTTGATGGATTTGTTCGGAAACTGACTCGGTAAGATACTACACTAAGTTCTTAGTAAGGGTTTCCGTTCGGTGCAGCAAATGATAGACTCCCTCGAGAGACCTCCCTACCTTTAGAACAAAGGCTTTGGGGATGGTTATCAATGCACACTACCGTCGAATGGGATTTTCATCAACCATCCGCATTTGATTATAGTGGGTTGGAAAACTTGGCTTTAGTTGTTCCCACTTAGGTCATTCCCGTAGGGTGAGTACTTTTTCCCACTACGGCAGGCCTTCTAAAAGGTATTAATAAAACAGGAAATTTGCATGAAGGAAATAGGTGAGTTTGGCATTTTGATCACCCAGTTAAGGGGAGAGCATAGGCCTATCACCAAAGACAAAGCAATCACTAATGTATTTTAAGCCCCAAATGAAGATTTTCTAAGCTAAGTGAAGATTTTGCTTCACACAAACAGAAAATTCTTTTTAGCCAAAAATCAAGTGTGAAATGTCTACCCTAGGATTGCTTCATTTTACCTTTAATGCCTACCCTAGGATTGCTTCATTTGAAATTAGGTGTCTACCCTAGGATTGATTCGTTTTATCTTTACGTGCCTACCCTAGGATTGGTTCGTTTTATCTTTAAAAATTTACTAACTGTCCGCGGTCGTGTCGGAGTCAGTTAGACTATATTAAGCTTACAGATTACAATATACTGCTTTTTAAAAATTGCGCTGCAACAGACATTATAGGCGCTGCAAAAGTTGTCACAGGCACTGCAAAATTCCTCATGGGCGCTGCAAAATACCTCACGAGCGCTGCAAAAGACCTCACAAGCGCTGCAAAATACCTCACGGACGCTGCAAAAGACCTCACAAGCACTGCAAAATACCTCACGGGCGCTGCAAAATACCTCACGGGCGCTGCAAAAGACCTCAAATGCGCTGAACTAGGTATTGAAATTTCGAAGACGTGTTTCCTGCGCTATTCCGAGGTTTTTATCTGTAACCTGTCAAAAGAAACTACAAACAGATATGAGAAACAGGGGAAAAGGCCCCACGGTGGGCACCAAAAATGTGTATGTTTTTATTTGTAATCTAATTGAAAACACAAACACAATTAACAGAACTTTAAACTAAAGAAATTTAAATAAAACTAGAATGTAAAGGAGAATTTCTTCAGAAACGTTCTGTCTTTCTCTATCTCCAGAGATTTGTTCGAAGCTTGTGGCTCTCAGATTGTGTAAGCTCATCTTTTCCAAATGGAAACCTGTAGAACGAGTATGCAAAAAGGAAATTCTATCCTAGATGCTATGAATATGAAAATGCTCACGGATATGGACAAGGGCTATAGATTATGCACAGGGGCTGTGAATGGAAGATGTCATGATTCTATGCTATGATTACTATGATTCTATGCTATGAAAGTACTGTGAATTCTATGAATGCTATGAATGCTTATAATTTGACTATAATTTACTTGCTTAAAACTTCCATCTTATTTGGAGTGCCCGGCAGTCATATTTATAGATTTTTGCAGGCACAATCCTGGCTGGCAAGAATCTACGGCTGTGAGATTGTCTGGTAGGATTGAAAGGTGAGAGATGGAGAAGTTGAGAAGAAGATGGAAGAGGTTGAGAGGTTGGAGAGAAGGATGGATTCCTGTCTTCAACCCACGGGAACAAGCCTGTACAGAAACAGAGAAAATTAAATTTTCTGTTTGGGCAGTTTGTTTCACGGGTGTTGAAGATAATCCCCAAAATTAATTAAATAAATAAATTTATTTAATTTCATGAGTTTGATTTTTGATTTTTTAAACTATAGAAGATTTAATTAAATATTTTAGAATATTTAATCATGATGTGACTTTAGAAGAATATGAAATATTAGAAGAATTAATTAAATATTTTGGAATATTTAATTATGAATGAATATTAGAATCGAATTAGAGGAATTAATTAAATATTTTAGAATATTTAATTATAAATGATATTTAGAAGAAAAGAAGAATATTTTAATCTTTATTTGAATAAAATATTCAAACTAAGATTATATGATAATTAATCGTAATGTTTATTTAATTAATTAAGAAATGAATACGAAAAAAATGATTAAATAAACTTATTTATTTAATCAAAATGAAATAATGAACAATATAAATAAATTATTTAAATTTATTCATACATAGATGGAATTCGGAGATTTAATTAAATATTAAAAATATTTAATTAATTACCAGACAATGTGATGTGACCATTTTTAGGTGTATACATTTTGCCCCTCTTTGAAGTAATGTGTTTTACGCATTGCTTCAAAGAATTTTAAAATTTGCCCCAGATGTTGACTGTCGAAAAGTTGACAGGTATATGCCCCCACGAACGATGAATTGATAAGATTTTGAATTTTTTGTGAATTTTTAAATTTTTATGATTTTTGTAAAAAAAATTCAATTTTTATGATTTTGAAAATGTCAATTCATCGTTCGAAAATAATGATGAAGAAAAATTGTCCCTAAAGAAAGATGGAATCAAAATTAATGTCAAAAATTGCCCCTGCTTCGTTAAAATGTGATAAAATGCCCCAATTTTACCATTATATAGGTTAAAAATGTCATTTTCAATTTTAACCTAGTAAAATTTGCAAATTTTGAGCTCTGAGTTGATAATTATGGCACTTCCAGTTCACCAGCACCGTTTCGAGCGTATCCGACGACATCAGTGGCCAGCGCACTATGGACCTCCGGTATGTGTTCCGTAAATCTCCTGTCTTTCAAAAAAAATTCGTTCGTGGCACGTTTTTCCATGTTTTGATGTAAAAAAGTGAGTTTTAGTGCCCTTAAGATTTTTCGTAGCGCATTTGATATTTTTCGTAGCGCATTCAATTCCGTAGCGCATATGATAGTTTTCGTAGCGCTTTTGATTAATTTCATAGCGCAATTGATTTCGTAGCGCCGATGATTGATTTCGTAGCACCCTTAATGTTTTTCGTAGCGCCTTTAGTTCTATAGCGCATATGATAAATTTTATAGCGCATTTGATGAGTTATGTAGCGCGATTAATTCTATAGCGCCGATGATGAATTTTATAGTGCATTTAACCAATTTTGTAGCGCCTTTAATCATATGTTGTTGTGACCTAATAAATTTGTTCCCAAAGTTGTTGGAAAACAAATAAAGTTGATAGATTTGCTTTTAAAGTTGTTAAAAACAAATAGGACAGATAAGTTTTCTTCTAAAGTTGTTAGAAAGAAACGTGATGTTGCTTATTTGCTTTCCATGACGATGAAAACAAATAGTTTGATTGATTTGTTTGCTTCTAAGGTTGTTAAAAACAAACCTGATTTTGATATTTTTCGCATTTCATGATGATGATGAAAAACAAATAATTTGATTGATTTGTTATGATGATTTGATATTGATGTTGTTTTGATGATATGTCAACAGGAGAGATTAGGTGTTTTGCAGTTACGAGAGACATTTTCGAGCATATGGACATTGATTCCACATTTGTTACAGTCAGATAGAGATGTGATTGATGCATGTGGATTGAGTGCATTACTTGATATGCCTGAGGTTTGCCTCAACAGGGCTCTATTGACAGCACTTGCAGAGCGGTGGCATAGTGACACCAACACTTTTCATTTACCGACGGGCGAGATTACAGTGACCCCCAAGGACGTATATCGCATCCTACGGATCCCAGTGATGGGAGAGATAGTTGTTTTGATAGCCGAGAGGCTGGAGGCACTGATTCTTTGAGGAGGATTTTCTGAGATGATCAGATCGCTGGATACTTTATCCCATGGGGCGAGATTACAGATACATATCCGCCACTACCAGCTGTACTTGCAGGATTTATTGGAGGTGTGTTGTGCCCCGACCATAGGTCGAAGGGGTTCGCAATTTGGTGGGGTCATGTTTTGGAGAGCATGGTGATGCAGGGGACACGGTATGCGTGGGGTACATGCATGCTAGCCCACCTATATGACGAGTTACATCATATTGTATACGGTAGAGGCCGGAGTTTTGCTATTGGGTGCTCATTATTACAGATATGGGCATGGGAGCACTTTGCTGTTTTACGTCCATTGACTCGAGGACAGCGACCAGCTGGTCGAGCATACAGATGGAGATATGCTCACATTATTGCTCAATCGAGACTGGGCAAACTAGTGCATTGGCAGCGGTTATTGGATAGTCTGGATACAGTATGCTGGAGACCGTATTTAGATTGTGAGCCATGGCCAGAGGATGAGAGGGAGATGCCATATGTATGTACTTCCATATTTTTGATTGGGTGGACTACATGGATCATTGAGAGGTTTCTTGTTGGACAAGTGTGTCGACAGTTTGGTCGGATTCAGGGTATGCCTGTGGGTTCAACCATTTATGCACGGCGACAGCCAGAGCTTGCAGTGTGGGGTCCACGGATTTCATATGAGACAGCGGTGGCAGAGTTCACCAGTCTGGGAGCACAGATGTGGGATTACCGAGTGGATGTCCTTGATGCAGGGACAACACCAAAGTATTTCCAGTATGTCCTAGAGCATCCAGCACCACGTATGTTTGATCCTGATGAGGCTATTGCTCCTATTATTGCACAGAGACGATGACAGAGGGACTCAGCGTCAGAGGATGATGATTCAGAGGACAGTGATGATGATGAGAGTGGTGGAGATGACGACTCAGAGGGAGATGATGGTGGTGATGGTAGAGGTGGAGATAGAGGTGGCAGAAGAGGTGGTAGGAGAGGTGGCAGAGGTGGTAGAGGTGGTCCTCGGATGCGACATACAGACCCATCTCCTTCAGTAGATCCGATAGTATCAAGTCAGCTATCCACTTTACAGAGTACAGTACAGAGTTTGCAGACCCAGTTAGCACAGGCACAGGCCTTGATTTCACAGTTACAGGGACAGTTGACTGTAGTTACTGCTGAGAGGGACGCAGCGAGATAGCGGGGTGAGCAGGCCATTGCTTTAGCGGATAGCCTACAGAGAGTAGCAGCTAGCACCTTGACTGGTGATATGATGAGAGAGGTTACCAGAGCCACCTGAGAGGCAGAGTTTTACCGGACTAGATATCATGATGCGGTTCCACCTGAGCGGAGAGAGAGTTATGCTCAGTCACGGTCTACGCCTGGTCAGTCTCGTACTACCAGCAGGGGTGTGACACAGCCATTACCTCCAGGAGGACCATCAGGGACAGGCGGAGCAGGTCCATCAGGGGCAGGTGGTGTAGGTCCTAGGCCAGCTCCATCAGAGGATAGCAGTGCCTAGTGCATTGTATATGATATTTTCATGATATTCTGTGGAGGCATTTTGTATACACCTTGAGACGATCCCATTTTTTATGATATTATATCATTTGTAGTTGACATCCTTGTACATTTTGACATTCATTTTTGAGATATATGAAATGCAGTGATGATTTATGATGATATATGATATGATGTGTATAATATGATGATTTCATGATTTATGATAGTTATATACATGATTTTATGAGATGAAATTTATTTGATGAATGAATGCATGATGTATATGATGTATGCTTTGATTTTCTAATGCAAATATATATGAAAAATGTATGAGATGATGTTTTTGTGAATGTCAAAATATACTCAGTCATGTATTCAAAAAGATATAACCATTTGATTCTTTGCCAGCTTTTTAGAAAATTTATGAATGCAAACTGCAGTTTCTAACATGAATGCAATCTATACTAACCATGCAGGACATCCGTACAATATTGCCATTTGGAGAGCTTATTCATGCTTTTTGTATCATCATAGAGCTTTAAAATGTTGAAAGTTAATACAAGCATCAAAGGGTATGTTAGCACCGATGATGACCTGAGTATTGCTTTCATGATTTTTAATATAGCAAGTTAATACAAGCATCTAGGTATAATTAAACTGAGATGACCTGAGTATTGCTTGCATAAACAGACAAGAGTTAACCCATTTCCCATGCAAATTCTGAAATGTTATCCATGATACATAGTAGAACATGTCTCGCGACCAATTTGCATAGTACTAATGATTTCCTCACAAACAGCAGACAAATAAAAATCATACTCCTTCCTTGCTTTTCTAGTTCAGTACATCAATGAATCACTCCAGAGATATGATAGAATATCAAACAACCATTCAAATTTTTCTTAAATTATTTCAAACATTTATTCAGATTAAGATCATCCAATTTGGTTATCATCATTGATATTCTCATTTCAATAGTTGTTTGGATCATGTTGTTTCGATTTCCATTGGCATTGAATAAACATGTTGTGATTGATTTGATACGACAATGTTTGTTGTGGTTGATTTGATACGACAATGTTTGTTGTGTTTTGTCAAACTGTTTTATGTCTGTTTGTGATATTCAAAAAGCTTGTTGTCCTTCCCTTGTTCAGTCTATGTTTCTGCATTTTTGCCCCCAGTGTAAACACAACCTAAGGATAAAAGATATGTACAAATTTCATCAAGCCATGATGAAACCTAAAGATTCCCACTATATGATATGGATAATGAAAGATATATACAGATGATAGAAACGTATGGATGATGCCGAAAATGAAAACAAGACATAAACTAATAAATGGAGGAACCCATTTTAATCACAAGTAGTGCTTGTTTGCCAAGTTTTTTACTACTTGTTTTTATTGCACTTTTTTAGGATTTTTCTGATTTTTTTCTTCTTCTTTTTTTTTGATTTTTTCAGGACTTTTTATGTTTTCAGGACTTTTTTATGATTTTTTATTTTTTCAGGACTTTTTATGATTTTTTTGATTTTTTAAGGACTTTTTAGACATAGAATTTCTTTAGATGAATACTATTGATTGGTTCTTCAAACAGGTCCCCCTCTGACGTGGATAATTGATATGCACCAGAACCGTATGCTGCAATGATGACAAATGGACCTAGCCAGTTAGGTTCAAATTTGCCTTTCTTTTCTCTATCTTGCTGAGTACGTGGATTTTCTCTCAAGACTAAGTCACCCACTTGAAATGTCTGTGGTTTAACTCTGTGATTATAGCTACGAGACATAATCTGTTGATAACCCTTCAAATGATCAGCTGCATGTTGACGTCTTTCATCTAACAGTTCTAGCTCCTGGAGGCGAGAAACTCTGTAGTCTTCATCACTTATCAATCCCTTGAGTGAGACCCTAAGCGAAGGTATTTCAACTTCTAATGGTAAAATTGCTTCTGCTCCATAGACCAAAGCATTTGGGGTGGCTCCTGTTGGTGTGCGAATGCTAGTTCTGTATGCCCACAAAGCTGGGTTGAGTTGAACATGCCAATCACGTCCAGTCATTTATTATCTTCTTCAATATCTTCAAAATGGTTTTGTTAGAAGCTTCTGCTTGACCATTACCCTGTGGATAATAAGGTGTAGAGAATCTGTGTTGGATGTGAAATCTTTCACAAAGTTCATCCACATCCTGATTCTTAAAAGGTCTTCCATTATCAGTGATAATAGAATTAGGAATTCCATATCTACAAATAATGTAATTCGGATAAATGAAGATATTTGTTTACCAGTCACTGTTGTTAAAGGAACAGCTTCAACCCATTTTGTAAAATACTCTGTAGCTGTAATGATGAATTTATGACCATTTGATAATGAAGGATGTATTTTACCAACAAGATCTAGTCCCCACTGAGAAAAAGGCCATGTTGAAGTAAAAGGTTGCAATTCCTGTGCAGGTGCATGAATAAGATTCCCGTGAATCTGGCATTTAGAACACTTCTTGACAAAAATAAAAGAATCTTTCTCCATGGTAGGCCAATAGTATCCCATTCTGACAAGTTTCTTGGCTAAGGTCAAACCACTCGAATGAGTTCCACAAATACCACCATGAACCTCTTGTAAGGCTTTTTCAGATTCGTCAGGTTCAAGACATCTAAGGAGTGTACCATCAAGACCACGTCGATAAAGGATATTGGCAATTAAAGTATAACGGGATGATTGACGAATGAAATTCCGTTTTTGGTTGCGGGATAAATCTGAAGGTAAGATATTATCTTTGAGGTAAGTATAAGTCTTTCCATATAAATGTGATTCAGAACCTGTCAAATGACATATGACTTGAGTTTCAGGTTTATTATAGGCGGGAGAAAACAATTGTTCCACCAAAAATTCATATTTGGTTTGATCTTCTGAAAGTTGTAATAAGGAAGCAATTATAGCCATTGCATCTGCAGCTTTATTATCAATCCTTGATATTTGTGAAAACTTGATTAACACAAAATACTTCTTGTAATCATCCACCATGTTCTTGTAAGGTAGCAACTTATCATCTTTGGTTTGATAGTCATCATTTATTTGATTAATGACAAGTTGTGAATCACCATAGACCTGGAGCTCTGCAATCCGCCATTCCAATGCTATGTTTAATCCTATGAGCAATGCCTCATATTCAGCAATGTTATTTGTGCAAGGAAACATCAACCGATATGATCGTGAGATGGTATGTCCTTCAGGTGTAACAAAGAGAATCCCTGCTCCCGAGCCATATTGTGTATAAGATCCATGAAAGTATAATGTCCATGATTTCTGAATTGTTGCTGTGAAAACATCTGCATCAGGAAACTCAATATGCATTGGATTTTCTTCGTGTAAAGGTGCTTCAGCCAACTGATCTGCAATGACCTATCCTTTAATAGCTTTTCTATCTAAATAGTGAATATCAAACTCACTTAGGATCATGACCCATTTTGCAAGTCTTCCTGTTAAAGTAGCTCTGCTTAATAGGTATTTTAATGGATCAATCTTGGTTATCAGCTTAACTGTATGAGCCAACATATAGTGTCGCAACTTTTGAGAAGCGAACACCACTGCAAGACAAGCTTTTTCAATGAAAGTGTAGTTTAACTCATGACTTGTTAGAGTTATGTTGATATAGTATATGGCCCTTTCTTTTCCTGTAGAATCTTCTTGTGCTAGCAATGCTCCCAAGGATACTTCTGTTGCTGAAATATAAAGTATGAGTGGCTTTCCTGGAATAGGTGGAATTAAAATTGGTGGATGCACAAGATATTGCTTGATCTGATTGAATGCTGCTTCACATTTGTCTTCCCATTTGAATGGGACATTTTTATGCAATAAATGCGTAAATGGTAAACTTTTGTCTGCCAGTTGAGCTATAAACTGCCTGATGGACTGTAGTCGTCCTTGCAATGATCGAAGCTGACTGATATTTCGCGGTGGCGGCATATCCATTATTGCTTGTACTTTTTCTGGATCAACCTCTATGCCCTTTTCTGAAACAATGTATCCTAGGAGTTTTCCAGATGTAACACCGAAGACACATTTCTTTGGATTTAGTCGAACATTGAACTGCTCCATTCTAGTAAATATTTTTGACAATATTTCTAAATTTTCTTCCCGTGTGTGAGATTTGGCAAGTAAATCATCAACATAATCTTCCATGAATGTATGCATCATATCATGAAAAATTGTTGTCATTGCTCTTTGATAAGTGGCTCCAGCATTCTTTAACCCAAATGGCATTACATTCCAGCAATAGGTACCCCAAGGGCATGTAAACGTTGTTTTATCTTGATCCTCTGGTGCAATCTTTATCTGGTTATATCCTGAAAATCCATCCATTAATGAATACATTGCATGGCCAGCAATTAAATCGACAATCATAGCTATGTTGGGCAAAGGAAAGTCATCTTTGGGGCAAGCCTTATTTAAATCTCTGAAATCTGTACAAACTATAATCCTTCCATCTGGCTTTGAAACAGGTACAATATTGGAAATCCATTTAGCATAGTCAATAGTTCAAATGAATCCAACATCCAAAAGCTTTTTTAATTCTTCTTTGACTAGTAACGCAACATGTGGATGGATTTTTCTGAGTTTTTGTTTCACAGGTTTTGCTCCAGGTTGAATAGATAAATGATGCATTATTAAATTGGGATCTAACCCTGGCATATCAGCATATGACCAAGCAAAGTTAATTTGATTCTCCTTCAAGAATTGCATGAATTTCAAAACTTCTTCAACTATTAATGATGCTGCAAGTTGTAAAACTTTTGGCTGCTCTGCTGTACTTATGTTGATTGATTCTGTTGGTTCAATCAAAATAGAAGATCTTTCATGATAATACTTGGGAAGAGTGTCAAGTTTCTCATCCTTCAGTGCCTTAGAAAGGTTTTCACTGTCAGATTCGCTCTTTATTTTTCTTTTGTTATGATCTATCACTGCCTTTTTTCGGTTTTCACCAATAGATCCATCTTTTATTTCATTTATTTTGTAGCTAAGAGACTTGACACCCTCCTTATCAAAATCATGAGTATGGAATTCTTGAATGAAACAATTGTTTTCTTCATTTGAGGAACAAAGGAAATTTATAATGTCCTCGTCATCATTAAATGTAGGAATGTGGATAGATGCGTCAATGTCCCATTCAATAAGTTCTGGATAAACTAAAGGCATGGGATCATGAGGTTGGGTAAGGTCTTGAATTGTCAAAGTCATGATATGATTATCATCCTCATGGTAGAAAAGGTCTATGATGGTATTCTCTTGTTGATTGTCAATCTCGTTAAAATCTGATTCATCCTCACTTGAGTCATGATCGCTTTGTAAAACAAAATCAAGTGGAGGCCTTGAGCCTTCTCCTTGTATAAGAATAGGTGCATACTTGTGTATGGTATCAACTTGTTTGTCTCTCCAAAATTCATCATTATAAATGGTGTCCCATTCATATTCATTAGAATCAGTATCTGAACTATTCTGCAATTGGAAAATTGATTCATGAGATTTATCTGACATTGATCCTCCTTCATGAGTTGATTGTGTTTGCTGTGACATAGAGTCTTCTTTATCTTTACCATATCCAAGTCCTGTTTTATCACTTGAATGCTTTAAAATAGGTTGAATTGGTTCCACAATTCCTTCCTTTCTTTTTCCTATAGGACCATTTCCTTCATAGCCCATTTTCTGCATGATAGCATACCCCTTACCATATTGCTCTTTAGGCAACTTAATGTGTAAGAAAGATTCATCTTCATCTTTGTATAGCCAATTTAGGATGTCCCTATCTTCAGCTTCTTCTTCAGTGGTATTAGCTTTAATGAATTTTCCATCAAACTTTGTGATTGGCACAGAAGCTTGAGATGTAGAAGTTGTTGCAATCTTTTGTTGTGATAAGGTTGGCTGTCCATGTGACCTCGGAGAAGGAGGTAAGGTAGAAAGAGATAATGAGTATTCACTAACTCCTTTGTCTTTTAAATTTAGCTTCGTGTCAAGATTCTTTGTCAATTCTTGCAGTTGTCCTTGTAAATTGGAAGAAGAAATAACAAGAGCCTCCCTATTGTGTGGCACAAAGGTATCTTGAGCTACTCGAAGATTTGAACAAGTTTGGGTACTATTGTAATCAGCTTGTATAGTTATTTCTTGTCCATCATAAGGAAACTTGATACATTGATGATACATTGATGGTACTGCTTGCATATCATGAATCCACGGACGACCCAAAAGTATGTTGTAAGAAAGATCTCGATCTAGAACCTGACAAAATGTATTCTTCACAACAGGTCCCACTCTGATAGGTAGCAATATTAATCCTTTAGAAGCTCTTTCTTCATCATCATATGCCTTGATAGTTATTTCCTTCGTGGGTCAATTTCATTTTCTGATATTCCTAAGGCATTTATTAACTTTAAGGTACAAATATTCAAACCGGCTCCTCCATCTATTAAGACACGTCTAATTCGATGTTTATGGATCATGACTTCAAGATAAAGCGAGGAATTATGTGGATGTGTCATGGAAGCATCATCTTTATCGAAAAATGAAAGACAAGTGGGGGAAGACAAATGTCCCACCATGGCTTGAAATCTGTTTACATCTAAATCAGTGTCAACAGTTGTGTTTACAAGAGCTTCTTCTAAAATATTCTTATGTATGGGAGATATTTTAAGAAGTTCAAGGATGGAGATTTGAGCTGATGTTTTTCTCAGTTGATCAACCAGATTATACTGACTTGGAGGAGAAATAGTTGTTTTAGATGAACTTCCTTTTAGAACAACTTTTGCTTGACCTCTTGTTGTCACATTAACCTGTTGATATTCTTGTTTTCCTTTGATTTTGATAATGTTAACCTGTTGATCATCTGCGTGGATGTGACGGATTATATTGTCTTCAACATTATGTATGCTTTTGGCTTTGGTATTTGATGTTTCCCCCTTTTGATAGTTTGGCAAAGGATCTTTGAATGCTTGATGATCATCATTGGTATGATGTCCTTCAATTGTAATGGTACCATTGTCAATTAAATCTTGTACTAGATTTTTCAAAGCTTGACAATTGTTCATCCTATGACCCTTACATTGATGATAATTGCAATAATATGAGTCATTCCATGATGGAGGTTTGACTCGTGGCTCATAATCTCTTTGTGGTGGTAAGGTGGTAACCTTATTATCAAGAAGCTCCTTGAGAGCAGATTCAAGAGATTGACCCAAAGTGGTAAAATTCCGTCGATTTGAAAAGAATGAAGGTCTAGACGGACTTGATGTTTGGGTATTGCCAAAATTATTATTGAAATTACCACGATTTTGATTAGTATTTTGATTGGTCATGTTCTCTTGCTTGGAGATTTGTCCTTGTTGATTGTTGTTTTCTTGTTGATTGGTATTTGCTTGTTGAGTGTTTCATGGAGCACTTGATAGATTGAAAACAGATGGTCTATTTCGTAGATTATTTGCATCCACTATACCATCATTGACAACATTTTTATTTTTGTTCCAAAACCTTGTTTTATCGTTGTTGTTTTGATTTGATGTACTTGGATTATCAAGTTTTATTACTCCCCTTTTAACCAAGGCCCCTTCAATGGTGATTGCGTTTTCAATCAATTTTTCAAAGTTATGAGGACAATGAAGGTTAAGCCTATAGCTTAATTCTTGATCAAGGCTATTGATAAAGATACCCATCTTTTCCTTTTCAGGAATAGGACGGGAATATCGTGCAAATAACCTTCTCCACCTTTGTAAAAATGTAGTGAAAGGTTCTCCTACTTTTTGTTTCACTTTACAAAGATCAAGCATTGTTATCTGGTGTTGAATGTTGTAGGAGTATTGTGATATAAACTGATTTATTAACTCCTCAAAAGTTTTGATAGGTGGAGTGATTTTTGAAAGCCACTCCATGGATTGTACACCTAGACTTCATGGAAATAATCGCATCAAGTAAGTATCGTCATAGGCAAATTCTAGACTCATGTTTCGAAAATCCCTCACATGGTCAATAGGATCAGTTTTTCCATTATACCTATCATACTTAGGGATTTCGCAATGTTTTGGAAATGGGATCATTTGAAGACTCCTATCAAATGGATAAGGAGATATGTCTTCCAAAACATACTTCTTTGTTGTACCCCCTTGCATCTCTTTTATTTGCCCTTGTAATTCTTTTATCTGTTGATTAAGAGCACTAAAGTCATTATGAGGAGTTTCAGGACTTTGTTTAATCCCTTCTATGTCGAAATTGTGAGGTAACTTAGCTCCTTGATTAGCCAATGAAAGAAAGTATCTTTCTTTGTTTCGTTCTAAAATCTTTTCCATAAGGGTATGGAATTGAGGATCTTGTTCTGCTTCTTGAAGCTTTTCGTCTGTTAATTCGTCAAGATTAAACGTTTCCTCTTCTTTTTCATTACGGTCACCCATTTTACTTGTAGTGGTTTCTCCCTCGTCTTTTTCCATTTGTTTTTGAGATCTCGTGAAGACAGGCATAGGTTTTTGTTCCAAGTTCTACTTGCTTTTGATCAAAAGAGTGAAATAGTGCAATTTATGTGATATATATGAAAGTCAGGATAGAATGAAAATTCTATGACTTACACAAAATTTCTAACCTTTTAGCTTGTGTTGTTCCCTAAGTGAAAGGATGAAAATCATGTTTAGCGGGAATGTAAGCAAAAGATCAAGAAAAGGATGATTTTGTACTTTATGAAGTTTTGACAATAGCTTTGTAAAAAGATGGATTTTGTGATGGATGCCTAATGTATTCTAAATTCTCTATTGCAAAATTTGATTGGGACGAGTAGAATATTCGATTGCGGGTTGGGGAATATAACTGAAACGAATGCGTTGACTATGGTTATGCCTTTGAGAAAGTGCTCTTCTTTGAAAGTAAGCTTGTGAATACAAAGGTTCTATGGCATAATCCTCTGAAAGACCTCTAACACAATCATGATACCTATGAAGAAAGGTTCTATATTTGAGTAAAACTTTTCGGCTTTGATACAAGAATCGTTGCTTCTTCAATAGTTTCTTGTGATTGAGGGGTTTCTTTGGCTTCTTAATCCTTTTGAAAACGGATTTCTTTACAAACTTTGTGGATTTCCAATCTCATAACATGAGATTACTCAATGTGATAAGGAGTGTTTTGGATGATCTTATCTGAATTAATGTATTGAAAACACATCAAACAAGTTGTAAAATGGTTGTCTTAAGTCCTATGCTAAACATCAAGTGTATAATCAAAATGTTGTTCAAAAAGTGTTTTAACGGGTTTTACACATGATAGGCACTTCAAACAGACTCACTCTTAGTTCTCAAGTAGGTCATCATAGCAATCAACAGCCCACATCTTAAAACTGCGTCGACTCACACAGCCATGTCACCCCCAAAAGGGCGCCCGTGTTTTTGTCTTTTCCAGGTGCGTACTCAGAGTGATGGAAGTGGATACCGTATCCCCTGAGCAAACAATCCTTGGCAGTTATATGGTGAGTATCTTGGGGCTAGATTCTTCCCTCCCCTGCACTGTGATTAAAATGATGTTCGGAAACTGACTCGGTAAGATACTACACTAAGTTCTTAGTAAGGGTTTCCGTTCGGTGCAGCAAATGATAGACTCCCTCGAGAGACCTCCCTACCTTTAGAACAAAGGCTTTGGGGATGGTTATCAATGCACACTACCGTCGAATGGGATTTTCATCAACCATCCGCATTTGATTATAGTGGGTTGGAAAACTTGGCTTTAGTTGTTCCCACTTAGGTCATTCCCGTAGGGTGAGTACTTTTTCCCACTACGGCAGGCCTTCTAAAAGGTATTAATAAAACAGGAAATTTGCATGAAGGAAATAGGTGAGTTTGGCATTTTGATCACCCAGTTAAGGGGAGAGCATAGGCCTATCACCAAAGACAAAGCAATCACTAATGTATTTTAAGCCCCAAATGAAGATTTTCTAAGCTAAGTGAAGATTTTGCTTCACACAAACAGAAAATTCTTTTTAGCCAAAAATCAAGTGTGAAATGTCTACCCTAGGATTGCTTCATTTTACCTTTAATGCCTACCCTAGGATTGCTTCATTTGAAATTAGGTGTCTACCCTAGGATTGATTCGTTTTATCTTTACGTGCCTACCCTAGGATTGGTTCGTTTTATCTTTAAAAATTTACTAACTGTCCGCGGTCGTGTCGGAGTCAGTTAGACTATATTAAGCTTACAGATTACAATATACTGCTTTTTAAAAATTGCGCTGCAACAGACATTATAGGCGCTGCAAAAGTTGTCACAGGCACTGCAAAATTCCTCATGGGCGCTGCAAAATACCTCACGAGCGCTGCAAAAGACCTCACAAGCGCTGCAAAATACCTCACGGACGCTGCAAAAGACCTCACAAGCACTGCAAAATACCTCACGGGCGCTGCAAAATACCTCACGGGCGCTGCAAAAGACCTCAAATGCGCTGAACTAGGTATTGAAATTTCGAAGACGTGTTTCCTGCGCTATTCCGAGGTTTTTATCTGTAACCTGTCAAAAGAAACTACAAACAGATATGAGAAACAGGGGAAAAGGCCCCACGGTGGGCACCAAAAATGTGTATGTTTTTATTTGTAATCTAATTGAAAACACAAACACAATTAACAGAACTTTAAACTAAAGAAATTTAAATAAAACTAGAATGTAAAGGAGAATTTCTTCAGAAACGTTCTGTCTTTCTCTATCTCCAGAGATTTGTTCGAAGCTTGTGGCTCTCAGATTGTGTAAGCTCATCTTTTCCAAATGGAAACCTGTAGAACGAGTATGCAAAAAGGAAATTCTATCCTAGATGCTATGAATATGAAAATGCTCACGGATATGGACAAGGGCTATAGATTATGCACAGGGGCTGTGAATGGAAGATGTCATGATTCTATGCTATGATTACTATGATTCTATGCTATGAAAGTACTGTGAATTCTATGAATGCTATGAATGCTTATAATTTGACTATAATTTACTTGCTTAAAACTTCCATCTTATTTGGAGTGCCCGGCAGTCATATTTATAGATTTTTGCAGGCACAATCCTGGCTGGCAAGAATCTACGGCTGTGAGATTGTCTGGTAGGATTGAAAGGTGAGAGATGGAGAAGTTGAGAAGAAGATGGAAGAGGTTGAGAGGTTGGAGAGAAGGATGGATTCCTGTCTTCAACCCACGGGAACAAGCCTGTACAGAAACAGAGAAAATTAAATTTTCTGTTTGGGCAGTTTGTTTCACAGGTGTTGAAGATAATCCCCAAAATTAATTAAATAAATAAATTTATTTAATTTCATGAGTTTGATTTTTGATTTTTTAAACTATAGAAGATTTAATTAAATATTTTAGAATATTTAATCATGATGTGACTTTAGAAGAATATGAAATATTAGAAGAATTAATTAAATATTTTGGAATATTTAATTATGAATGAATATTAGAATCGAATTAGAGGAATTAATTAAATATTTTAGAAAATTTTAATTATAAATGATATTTAGAAGAAAAGAAGAATATTTTAATCTTTATTTGAATAAAATATTCAAACTAAGATTATATGATAATTAATCGTAATGTTTATTTAATTAATTAAGAAATTAATACGAAAAAAATGATTAAATAAACTTATTTATTTAATCAAAATGAAATAATGAACAATATAAATAAATTATTTAAATTTATTCATACATAGATGGAATTCGGAGATTTAATTAAATATTAAAAATATTTAATTAATTACCAGACAATGTGATGTGACCATTTTTAGGTGTATACACTATGCACTATCTTTGTATCAAAGCTAAGAGGTATCACTTCCAATGTATGACAAGGTAGTGTCATGGGATCTTCCAATGTATGACAAGGTATAGAACTTGATGGTTTTTGCTTCCAACCTTAGTTGCAAGCTTTAATTTTCATCAACTCTGAACTCTTTGTACTTGTACTTGTTTTAGGATTAACATTTTGGGCTCGTCCATTTCTTTATTTTTTTTCTTTTCTTTGCTTTATTTTATTTTGTTATCCTTGCTTCTAGGGGCCATTTCCCTAATACTTTCCTATTGCAATAGGAGAACATTCTAGTCCCACTAACCTATTCTTGGACACTCATGGTGATGCAAGAAAGGTGGTTGACACTTCCAAACTAGCACAAATGATCAAACAAGATCAGGAAACAACTCTCACATCACTGTCCTATCTCCCTTTTCTCCAAAACTCACAACTAGAGGCTTGTGGCCCACACAAACTGTCTTCTCACAATATCTTTTAGAGAAGGCCATCTTGAAACCTTCTTGTCACCTTTTGAGACTCACAACACATTCCAAAACAAATTATCGATAGACTTCACAAGATTTATTTGACACAAATTTGAAATCCTTAAGACTGTCCCTATTTTTAGGTCACCAAAAAGCCATAATTTACAAAGGAGGTCCCTCCTAAACATCACACTGTCACCCAAACTCAACAAACAATCATTAATTGTGTCTCAAAATAGCCAAAACAATCACCATTTCTCAGATACCAAACTCCTAGAATGTTATTCCAAAAAACCCTCACTTTGCATACAAAACTCAAGGGTTTACTCAATCTCACATCACCTGGGCTTATCAAACTCCCAAATGCATCCAACAGACTATAAATGGCCTAAACAAACTGGTGCAAGAGCACCTACAACCATAATGCAAAATTTGATTTGGTAAAGTGTGTCAAGGTGAATTTGAGTGAGTCTAGGTTGGTAGAGGGGGTGTTCAAGTTTTGTTTGTATCAAATAAGGTTTCAAAGACCATTTTGTTATGTGTTTAGGTGTTTGGGATTCATTGGAGTTCAAATATGAAAAATTGCTCAAAACGTGTAATGTTGTCAATGACAAGAAAGGTTGTCAAATTACAATTTTAGGAGAATATGAAAATTCATGGTAGTTTAAAAGGTAGGTATGGGCGTTGGGAAGTTAGAACTTGGATGGAAAATGTATTTAAAGGCCTAAGAAGGATCGAACAGAGGTTAATCATTTTTTGAAGAATTCCAATATAGAAACCAACGTTAATGAAAAGCATATTTCATTGTGTTTGTCATCTTTTCTTGTTGTGTACGGTCCTATACAGGCACTTTATGATCTGGAACTTGTGGAAATTTGTGGTGATATGTCTTAGCTTTCATTTCCATCTATTTTGAGGGTCCTCAGTTAATTTTTGTGAAATAAACCTCCATTTTTCTTGGGACTGCCTGTGACAGGCCAGCAAGGTCTAAGTTTGAGTTTTAATTAATGTAAAGCCATTCCTCCTACTATTGTTTGATGCTACTCAGAGGAATGGCATGTAAGATGTTATTTTAGGTGTTCTAACAAGTTTGGAGTCAAAATCAAATGGTTGGGTGGCTTTGGAGTGATGCCTTAGGGCTGGGAAGAGTCATTTTCATGAGAAATTGAGTTTTTGAGTGAGGGTTTTGGAGAAATGTTGAGAGAATGGTCTATGTAAGGGTTTATTGAGTGTGTGTAGGTTATATGTGGGGTGTTTGAAGCACCGGTTTGGTTGGGTAAGCATTGGAGTTAGGATTTTCATTAAAACCCTTGTGTATTGCATGTAAATGGAGGGTTTTCTAGCTTGGCATTGTAGAAGCCTTGAATCAGAAAACAAATTGTGGAGTCCTGATTGTTATTCTATGCCTCTGCTTCTAGGACATAAATTTTAGTTATGGGCCTGCTTTGAGTACAATGCATCATAAGTTGCACTCAAGCATTTGTTGCTCATCTATGCAAGCTTAAGCAATGATGACTTATGTGGTGTTAAATATTGTTTCTTCTTCAAACCAAGTTATCTCAATGTGAAAAAAATGTCTTAATATCACACAGGGTTGATCATAAGGGTGGTTGTGACATTTTCAAGGATTTCCTTCATTTTTAATACTACTATTCCATAACCATTGATCCCAAACTTCATATGCCATGACAAACCACAACAGCCTTAGATTTCTTCTTAAAATATAGATATGGATAATAGGAATGCAATCCAAGTCAAATTCTTTATATCAATGATTTCTTGATCAAAACTTTGGATCATGTGTATTTGATCAAGTTCCTAGTTCAGTCTCTCTCTCTGTGATCAAATCTCCTCTCATTTTCAATTCTTCTCATTTTTACTTTCTTTTTTCAATCACTTAGTGTTCATCCAGAGAATAAGTAATGCAATTCAATACAGTATCTCTTTTCTATTAGAAGTTACCAATTTTTGTTCTCTTCACTCTTCAATCTTCTCTTTTTGCCTCAAAATTTCTATTGCCTATATCTCTATTTTTACAGTCTCTATCAGTTGACTAGAGAAAAATGTATCTAAGAAAGAATCATTACACTCTAGAGGTCAAGCAAAGGGATATTCTCAGGGAAATCCTATATACAACCAACATTAACTCTTGAGATCCTAAGGTATGCAATCTACTTCACCATTCCTAGTCAGCCAGCAAATTAAAAATGAATTAAATATTGTTTCTTTCAGAATTATCTTTCATTTTCTCTTATTGGATATGTTTTTTCATCCCAAATATATTAGTTTTATTCCAATAGCTTTGGTTCTGGTCTACCTTTCCTAGCCTTCTACTCCATTCAAAAGTGAAACACTTGCCAAGCAAGAATGGCAAGGTGTCATTATATCCCATCCCTCATTCCATATCCATTCAATGTATAGATGAAATATTATTACATAGATGAAGTTGTATCAATGTACACTTATCATGATCTATTAATTTTTTTAACCTCGATGTGCTAAGCACTCCTCTCTAAAATTATATTATAAATTGATACAATCAGTGGTCTGGTTGCCCTAACTTCTTGTCTATAAACCCTAATGTATTTTTCTTCTTTTCTTATTGGTATTCATACTTTGGTTTCTCAATACTCAAAGTGTGAAAAAATGAAAAGAAAAAAGCCTAAGAGATGCTTATCTTTACCATCAATGCGAGCAATTGCTAATTGAGATTTGACAAGCTCTTTGACATCGACACTAGCTGGCAATTTAAGAGCCTTGTAATTTGCAATGTGAGGAAACTTCCCAATAACCTGAATGATAAAGAGAGAGCTCTAATTAAGCAGCTACAACCATCATGAAATCCATGATCCCAATATACAGCATTAAAGACAAAACTCAACATAGGCTACGAGAAGAAAATATTGCTTATTGTACCATGTAAGCATACATAACAGGATTTACCTCTCTTGGAAGACTGCCAGATTCCCTTTCAAGTTGAATCATGTGATCCTCTCCTGTAAAAATAGGGAATTAGAAGTCTTTAGGTAGTTAAGAGCATATTTAAATACGGTTTGATCTGACTCACGCATTCAGATCACTACAACCTGAGACATCAAGCACTCACACATTCAAAAAGCATACATCAAGTCACTGCAACCTGAGACATCAAACACCTCCAATCCAGTGTCCATAGATTATCTGTTATCACATATGAAGAATGCAAGTGTTCATAGATTATCTGTTATCCATTTGGCGGGCTACTTCGACTTTCACTTCTCCATTTTAGCAGGACGAAGCTTTTAGAGTATGTTTATTAAATTGAAAATTTTAGCGAGCTACCTTGAAAATACTCCAATATTTTAGTGGGCTATGCCTGTAGGTTTTAGAGTATGTTTATTAAAATGAAAATTATGGCAAGATTTTAATAATGAGAAAATTTTGATTTTTAACTTTTCCTTCTCCTTAACATTTATGTTATAGTGTAATTTTTTATAATTAAATTATAACATAAATGCTAGTGCAATTTTTCAATTCTTTAATTCTTTTTATTGTATAGTCTTTTCAAATTTTATAATTTTTATCCTTTGTTTTAATATTTTGCAATTGGCTTAAATTTATTCAACTTGGTTTTTATTCTTTTTTTTCTTCTCTCTTTTCTTATCTATTGTCTTTTCTTCCCCCTTTTATTTCCCCCTTTTTTCTTATGTTGTGTTGTATTTTCTATGTCCTTGTTTTTCTTCCTTTTAATTGGTTTCATTAATTTGTTACTTCTTTGTCTCCCTATTTTTCTTTATTTATCTTAATTTTTAAATATTATTTGTCTTGTCTTCTTTGATCTTAATTTGCGCAGCCTTCCCTTCTCCCTCCTTTCTCCTTCCCCTTTGGTTTTCCTATTTAGGTTGTTCTTGGTCTGCAACAAAATACTTTTCTCCTTGAGCTCTTTCATCTTGATGATGGATCACAGAGTGTGATCTGAAATGTTGGTGCAAAAAACTCTAACACAATCTAATCCAAAAACATATGCAAGATTAATTGATATGGATTGTGGAAACTTGATCTCATTGACATTTTGACATGTTAAATATATATATATAATTATTACTAGCAATTGCACCTTGGTGTGCAATAGGTACGCCAAAGAGGTATGAAAGGTCAATTAGAGAAAATTTTGGTGTATTTTTTCAGACATATGTGTAGTACATGATGTCAATTGGTAGGTCATTTAGCAAATGATGTTTATGTAACAAAGGTCTCAATTGGCAGGCTACGATTGAAAATAAGGTCTTGATGAAGGTTTTAGAGTATGTTTATTAAAATGAAAATTATGACCAAGATTTTTAATAATGAGCACATTTATTTAGTTATTTATTTAGTCATTTCTTTAGTCATTTTTATTTGTCTGATATTAGTCATTTATTTAGTCATTTAGTTGTGATTTTACGCAATGACCAAATTAGTCATTTATTTTCCAAATACTACTAGTGTTAGTCACGTAGTCATTTATTTGCCAAATTCTACTAGTGTTTTCACCATGGTACTTATCAAAATTGCCAATGAAGTGGTTTTCACTTTTGGATGAATTATTTCTCTTTACTATTTTTTTATTTTTATTTTTATTTTTATTTTATTTTTTTTATTTTTTTATTTTTTGTCACCAAGACGCTTGTTTTCTAGGTTTTCATGAGGGAGACTTTTTTTTAATTTTTTTTTTTTTTGTATTTTTTAACTTTTTGATGGGAACTCTGAGAATTATGTGTAATATATGTGAAGGTGTATGTTGTTGATGGGCTCAGACAACGGTTCACCTTCAAAAGTGGAGAGTTGATAAGCACTGAATCCATATGTTGTTGTGATGATATAAGGGCCAAGCCAATTGGGTTCAAAATTTCTAGGCTTTTCTCGATTTGTCTAATTCTTCGGATTCTCTTTCAAAACTAAGTCACCAATGTCAAAGCTTATAGTTTGGACCTTCTTATTGTAGTTGCATCGAAGGTGGTTCTGATATGCTTGCAAATGTGTCAAGGAATTCTATCTCTTTTTATCCAATAACTCTAGCTCATGTAGACGAGATACACGGTATTCTTCTTGATTGATCAATCTTTGCATAGATACCCTCAAGGATGGTAACTTGACCTCAATAGGAAGTATGGCCTCATATCTAAAGATGAGGGAATATGGAGTGGCTCATGTAGGGGTGCAAACACTTGTACGGTAGGCCCATAAAGCAGGATTGAGTTGGAGATGCCAGTCACAGCCAACGTCATCGACAATTTTTTTAAGATTTTAAGGATAGTCTTATTGGATGACTGAGCTTGACCATTGCCCTAGGGGTAATATGGGGTGGTAAAATGGTGTTGGATATGAAACTTCTCACAAAGCTCATGGATATCCTGATTCTTGAAAGGGTGACCATTATCTATAATGATGGATTGTGGGATACCATAGCGGCATATAATGTAATTTAGAATAAATTTGGATATTTACTTACCAATAATATAGGTCATCAAGATGGCTTTGATCCATTTGGTAAAGTATTCTTTAGAAACAAGTATAAACTTATGCCCATTTGCGGAAGTGGGATGGATCTTTCCTATGAGGTCGAGTCCCCATTGATAAAATGGTCATGGTGATGTAAGCAACTACAATTCCTAAGCTAGAACATGTATGAGATCTCCATGAATTTGGCATTGATCACATTTCTTCACAGAGTGATAGGCATCACATTCCATTTTAGGCCAATAATATCCTATCCTCATAAGCTTTTTAGCTAAGGTAGGACAAGCAGAGTGAGCACCGCATATACCATGGTGAACCTCTTGTAAGGTTGTTTGTGCTTCATTTGAGTCAAGACATTAGAGGAGGGTGTTTTCTAGGATACAGTGGTAAAGGGCTTCTCTGATGATGGCATATTTAGAGGCTTTTTGGATAAAATTCTTGCATTGTTTGGGGGACAAGTCAGGAGGTATAATTTGGTCATGCAAGTAGTTGTAAATGTCTTTGTACCAAGGATATTTGAGACCAACAAGTTCTCACACAAGTTCAGTTTTTGGGACATCGAACGCAGGGACCAACAATTGTTCCACCAAGAACTCATATTGTGATGCATTGTTAGGAATTTCCACGAGAGATCCAATTGTTTCCATTGCATTAGTTTCCTTGTTCTAGATTCTCGGTATTTGTTCAAAGGTAATAGCTTCAAAGTACAGTCTAAAACTATCAACCATGCACTTGAAGGGCATTAGATTTTCTTCCTTGGTATCATAATCATCATTGACTTTTTTTATCACTAACTGGGAATGACCATAAACTTGAAGATCTTTAATTTTCCATTTAATTTCCATTCAGAGTCTTGTTAGTAATGCTTCATACTCAGCTATATTATTGGTGCACATAAATGCTATTTGAAACAACTTAGGAATGGAATCCCCTTGAGGTGTAATGAATAAAATTCCAGCTCTTGATCCATGACTTGTGTAGGACCCATCAAAGTACAATTTCCATGTTGTTTGTGTTTCTATGAAAAAGATTGATTCATCTGGAAAGTTGAATATTAGAGGATGGTCTGCTTTTACTGGTGCATTTGCAAGTTGATAAGTTATCACTTATCCTTTTATTGCCTTTCGATCAACATAGTCAATGTCATATTCACTTAAAATCATTACCCACTTAGCTAATCATCTTGTCAGGGCTACTTTACTGAGAAGGTACTTTAGAGGATCAATTTTGGCTATCAACTTTATCTTGTGGTTTAGCATGTAATGTCTCAATTTCTGGGCTGTGAATACAACTACTAGACATGCTCATTCAATAGGGCTATAGTTTAAATCATATCCAGCCAAGGTATGACTGATGTAGTATATTGCTTGTTCTTTTCTATCATTATCATCTTGTGCCAATAATGCCCCCAATGCTAATGTAGTTATCGTTACATACAATATCAAATGTCTACCATCAATTGGAGCCAAAAGAACTAGTGGAGTCAATAGATAATGCTTAATCTGATCAAATTCTTCTTGACATTTTTCCATCCAAATGAAAGGAATTCCTTTTCATAATAAATGTTAAAATGGATGAATCTTATCTGCTAGTTGGGCGATGAATCTATGAATTGATTGCAGCCTTCCTTGTAAAGTCCTTAGCTGACTGATGTTGGTGGGTGGTGACATGTCTAGAATAGCTTTTACTTTTGTAGGATCAACCTCTATTCCTCTATGAGAGATAATGTATCCTAACAATTTTCCTGATTGGACCTTTAAAACACATTTCTTTGGATTTAACCTGAGTTTGTATTTTTCAAGTCGTGTGAAAATCTTATCCAAGACTGCTAGGTGACCACTTCTTTCTAGATATTTTGAGAGAAGATCATGAACATAATTCTTCATAAGTATGTGTATGTAATCATGAAAAATGGTATTCATGGCCCTTTGATATGTAGCTCTAGCATTCTTAAGTTCAAATGGAATAACGTTCCAACAGAAAGTTCCCCCAACGCACGTGAAAGCTATCTTGTGTTGATCTTCAGGAGCAATCCTTATCAAGTTATAGCCCAAGAATCCGTCCATAAGTGATAAAATCTCATATCCAGCAGTGAGGTCCACTATGATTTCAATATTCGGTAAGGGGAAGTCATCTTTAGGATAAGCCTTGTTAAGATCCCTAAAATCCATGCATACTCTGATTTGACCATTCGGTTTCGTGATAGGAACAAGATTAGATATCCAATCTACATAATCAATAGAGCGTATGAATCCAACATCCAATAGTTTCTTTAGTTCAACCTTGACCAGGAGTGCAATCTACGTGTTCATTTTCCTTAACTTTTGTTTGTATGGTTTGGTGTTTAGTACTAATGGAAAGTGATGTAAAACTGACTCGGGGTCCAACCCAGGCATATCAACATATGACCATGCGAAATTAACTTGTCTCTCTGAAAAGAATGTTGTAAACTCAGGCTTTTCCTCAGTGTTCAAAGATGCTGAAAGTTGTATGATTCTAGAGTTATCTTGTGTCCCAATTTTCACTTCTTCTATCTCTTCTATGAGCAATAGCAACCTATCTTGGTCTATAGGGAGACTATCCAATCCTCCATCCTCGGGCACCTCAAAGAGGTTTTCACCTTCGAATATGTCTTTTATTTTTACTTTTTCATGATCAGCAAGCACCTTTCAGTTTTCACCTAAAGACCTATTCTTTTTATTTTGACTTTTTCATTTTCACTTTTGTGACTAGAGGAAAGGAAAGCTTCACCAAAGTATGCCACACTATTAAGTTCTATGACAAAACCAACCTTATGATCCCCACTTGGTATTCCTTCATGAAGTCCCATGAACTCAACAATTGCTTTGTCATTCTCAAATGTGTCTAAACTTGATGGTCCTTGTTGGTCCCAATCTATTAACTATGGCTAAATGAGGGATAGGCCAACATCGATGTTGTCAAGTGTCATGGTGTAGGTAGATAAGGTAAAGATAGAGGTAGATTCATCGGCTTCCCAGAAGTGTTCGATCCAGGCTTCCCTTTCAAGGGGACCTTTTGTTCGGTGTTTGACAAGTTATGCGGGGGACCAATTTTAAACATTTGATTGAATCTTTCCTCAAAGGTAGGCTCACCAGGTTCTCTAAATGTTTCCTCAAGGTCATAGTCCCTGAATGATTTTTTGAAACCCCATTCCCATAGATTGGAATCAAAGTCGGTATAGTAGTCCTTAGATGTCTCGATTTCATTTGAAGCATTGACAATATCACTCGAAGGCAACCCGATACCCAGGACACTCACTTTGACTGGTACAAACCCTAACCTGCTATACTTTGGTAATTTATGAGGAAGTAAGGGTTCTACTATCCCATGTTTGTTTAGACCAAATCCATTGTGTCCATCATATCCTTGTTGCTTCATCAAGAGGAACCCTTTTGGATACTATTCAACTGGTTACTGCTTAGGTTCTATGTCCTCTTTTTTATACAACCATGTGTAAATGTGTTCATCCAAAGATTCTTTGGCCAACTCCCCCCATTTAGTGAAGGTGATAGGAGGATTGCAGATGATAACCTTAGGATGCATAAGATGCAGCTTGCCATAAGACTTTGGTGATTTAGGTAACTTTTCAATGCAAAAGAGGCTCTTCATGTTGTATTCTCCACATCCTTTGTCTTGAATCTGTACTTTGGGTTTGGAAGGTGGGGTGAATGGAGTGGATGATTTGACAAGGTTAGATGGATCAACATAATGGGATGAGGTGGAAGATGAGGCCTCTCAATTTATGGGAACTTGTTGCTCAATAGTTCCTTTTAGGTTAGTGCAATACTAAAAGGGGTCGAGATTGCCAAGAATAGTAATTTCAGTTCCATTGTGTGGAAACTTGAGGCATTGGTGGTATGTGGTTGGTATGGCCTTCATGGCATGAATCCATGTGTGACCAGGGAGAATATTTTTAGTGTAAATCTAGATCCAAGACATGAAAAGTTGTGTTTTGCATAGCTGGACCAACTTTTACGGGAAGCAAAATTACTCCTTCAGATGAACATTCAACATCATCATAAGCCTTAATAATAACTTTCTTAGTTTGATCTATGTAATTCTTAGAGTATCCCAATGATTTTACCAATTTTAGAGAGAAAATGTTCAGACCTGCTCCACCGTCTACCAAGACTCGTAAGATCTTATGTTTATTTACGTAGACTTTTAGATGTAGGGGATCATTATGATCAAACTTTTGTGGGGAAAAGTATTGTTTAGAGAAAGTGACATGATGTGGCATAGCTAGGTATTCAACCATGGCCTGAAATTCATTGACATATAGATTGGCGGGTACAGATGCCTCCTACAAGGCTTTGTCAAGGATAGCTCTGTATTGAGGGGATATGCAAAGGAGTTCCAAAATAGAAATATGTGTGGGTGTCTTCCCTAACTGCTCTAGGAGATTGTACTATCTTTTTGGTTGTGGATTGGAAAGATCCCCTTGCAAATTTACCTTGGCTCTGCGAGTGATGACAACACACTCTAAAATTTTCTTATTTATGGTAATGGTGGCAACATGATCATCAAGGGCTCGTATGTGGTGGAAAATGGTGTTGTAATCATGTGCGATGTGGGTATAGTTGTAGTATTATTTTTCCCTGAATTGGAGGCTTTTCCTTTGTCATTCAATCTTGCAAGCAAAGGAGTTTTAAATATGGTATGATCATCATTTGTCTTGCCTTTTGAATTGTCTATGGAAATGACTCCTTGTTCAATGAGATCTTGAATGAAATTTTTGAGTGTCCAGCATGAAGATGTCTATGATATTTACAATATTCATTTTCCTTCCACCAATCAGGTTTGATCAATGAGGGTTCATATTTTTTTATGTCTGGTAGCTAGATGACATTGGATTGTAAGAGTTTCTTTAGGACTAATTCAATGGGTTCACCCAATGCGATGTATGTTCTCTTAGCACACAGAGGTCCTCTGTGTTGTTGGTTGTTTTGGACTATGTTCAATGTTTGATCTTGACCTTGGGTTTGAGAATTTGATACGTTTGATGTGTTTGACGTGAATGGTAGGACCTTTTTTTATCACTTTAGCATTGAAAACTCCATCATTAGTGACATTTTTGTTTCGAGACCAAAATTTTCCTTTGTCATTGTTTGCTTTTGGGGTTTCTTTGTGTACTTTGATTAATCCTTTTGCGATAAGATATTTTTCAATAAGGACACCTTTCTCCATGATTTCCTCAAAATTTGTGCAACATTGGATTTGAAGACAACTCATCAGTTCTGCATTGAGGTTTTCTAGAAACATACAGACTAGTTGTTTCTATGGGATGTGGCAAGGACACTTGCTATCCATACTTTGCAATCTTTGGTAAAACGAGGTTAATGACTCCCCTTTTTCTTATTTAGTGGTGCATAGTTTTGCAAGGGTCGCATCACTTTCAATGTTAAAGGAAAAGTGATTAATGAATTTATCATCTAAATCACCCCATGTCCTAATCCCTAGAGGAAGTTTTCCAAACCAATCTACAGCTAGTCTTGTGAGACTTTGTGGGAATAGCCTCATCAAATAAGTAGGATAATATGTTATTTCCATACATTTCGTATTAAATTCTCATATGTGTTCCACTGGATCTCCTTTCCCTTTGTATTTGGGTAAACTTGGTGTTGTGAAGTGAGGGGGAAAGGACGAGATGTATAGATTTATGTCGAATGGATAGGGGCACAATTCCTCCATGGAATAAGTTTTCTTGGTGGTCCTCAATTGCATGATCATCATCTATTGTTGTATGGCTTGTATTTGTTGCATTAAGGTGTCCGCAAGAGATGGTGTTGTGTTGGTTTGCATCATGTTGTTGGTATTGAGGTCATATGTTGGATTTGGATCAACATTTTGTGGTATGGGACCTTGGTTACCCTGTTGATATTGATGTGTTGCATTGGTGTTGGTTTGGTTTGGAGTGAAATTGGTATTTATATTTGTCCCAAAGGTCATGTTTGTGTTTGGTATGGCATTTTGAAGTTGTGGTGTGAGCCCTTGATTTGTACTTTGGAATTGAAATGTTGGACCTTGGTTGGTATGAGGTGTAGGACCTTGATTTGTGTTTGAAAATGTAGGTCCAAGATTGACATTTTGGAATGATGGTGTAGTCCCTTGATTTGTGTTTGAAAATGTCGGTGCCTTAGTTGATGTTTAGAAATGTAGGTCCTTGGTTGGTGTTTTGGTTTGGCACTCTTCGTGGGACAATATGAATTCTCCTAGATTTGATTGGTTGATTTTTATTCGATGAGGGAGTGCTTTGAAATTGAAATGGGGGACCTTGATTCATGTTTTGAAGTTTATGTGTGGGACTTTGAGATGTAGGACCTTGGTTCATGTGTTGAAATATAGGTGTGGGACCTTGCAATGTGGAGCCTTGGTTTGTATTTTGAAATAAAGGATTTGTAAAAGTCCTACCCATGGAACTTGATGAAGTCAATGAGCTACCAAAGGTAAAATTTTGTCCTTGTGTTGTGGCATGAGTTCTTTTGTTTCCAAGTGTGGATATATTGGGAATGTATGTGGTATTCATGGCCATGTGTGTTGTTGTCCTAGTGGTAATGTAGTAGTTATATATTGTGAAGATGGCATCCCTAATGCGAAGGGGTTTTGAGTAGCTCCTTCCACAATTGTGTATCAAAACCTTGAGGAAGTTTAGCACCCTTTTTGGATAGTACATAAAATTATCTATTAGGATCGACATTAATGAGCTCATCAACAATGTGTAGAATCCTTGGATCTTGGTAAGCTCTTTCAATCTCTTCAGGAGTAAATTTCTTGTTGAATTCATCTAAGTTTAGATTGTTGAATGTGTTGATTGGCTCTCTTTGAGGTTTTTCCCTTTGTGGTGTAGATTGATTTGAATTGGATCCAAAGTTGGTGTCATGATGTGGACTAGAAAATGGGTCACTTGAAAAATCCATGTCCTTTCTTTTAGTTTGTGATCTTTTTTCAACCATGTGAGACTTGCAAGTTGGAAGGAGATGATAATGCAAGATGATATGAAACTAAACTATGATTTTATGATTTTTTTGGGTATAAGGATGTAAGGTGGCCATGAAAGGGTAATGATGATCTTAGGACCAAAGGATGAAGCTAAATGAAACTAGTGGATGTCAAATGATTCCAAAGGGATACTAATCAATGATCAAGGATAATGAAATAGAGGCTAGATAATGCTAAATCAATGACCAAAGGTAATGATGCAACTAAGTCTAAGATGAGGATAAGCTATTTTTTGTGGTTTTTGGGATATAAGGATGCAAGATAATTTAATCTAAGTACAAGACTAAGGATTAAGAAGATGATAATGATGTTATGATCAAAGGATATGGTATGAAGCTAAAGGATGCTAGCAAAGTGATACTAAGGATATGGACCTTAAGATTTAAGAAAAAGGATGATAACCAAGCTATTGTAGACCTCCAAGATAACTAACCCAATTTTCATTGACCTTTGTGATGACCAAGATTGAGAAAATTATGGATTTGACAAGGTGATTCTAAACTAGGACACAAGTTTGAGACTCAAGTTTTGACCAAGACGACAATGACAAAGGTTGGTAAATTAAAAGATGAAGGTCAATGACAAGTTGGATAAGTAACCATGGACTGTCCAAAGGCTTGATAATCTTCCTATGTTTGAAATATAGAAGGTATGTGCAACCTAAAACCTAAGATTAATTATGCAAGGAAAGGATGAGGAAGGCAACCTAGAATGTAATGAAATCCTAAATGAGGATGTTGGAATGAACTGATAATATTTTGCAAGTCTAAAGTTTGGATAACAAGTTCACTATCAAGATAAATTGGATTAGTTTCGGACAAGGAATTTTTGAAATTCTGGTGATTAGGTAGTTGTGGCTCTGTTTCTGGTAATTGCATCATTTTTAAATGTAGGTTTTTGGTGAACAATTGTGGTACACAATAGCAGTTGCGAGCCTATTTTTGGAAAATGTGGTGTAGTGTATCAATTATGGTGTTTTGGTTAACAATTGCAACACATAATGCAGTTGCGGGCCTATTTCAATTAGTTGCAGTTCATAGAGAGCTTTTTTACAAATTTAATGTTTTGGACTAGTTTTTGGATTGATTTTTGACTAGTTTTGGTGTGATTTTGTCATATTGACTTTTGAAAAAATAGAAAACAGTGAAAAAACACGTTTTTGGTCTGATTTGAGTGTGAAAATGTGTAATGTGTAAAAATACACTCATAGACAATGCACAACCAAGGCTAGAAAAGATACTACCTGCTAAGTCCCTACTTGGATTGCTCCAAACACTTAGACAAAGCAAACAACTAGAGATCTTAGTGGCACTGGATCCCCCTTACATGGCATGTGCTCACCAAAATCTCTTACCCCCTAAGATCTAAAAACCTTGATGGATTTCATGTCTCTACAATGAATAGTGGAACGTAGGGAGGCTTCGGAATGACTGCTCCTATGCTAGCAAGTATAAGGGTTTTTTGGCCATTAAAACAATTGGTTCTTAATCTATGTTTCAGGAAAATACTGGTGCCTATACATGTGGAAATATTAGCTCAATTAAGAGGCCTCCCAGTCCCTTCCTAAGAAATTATTTTGATGTGTCATGCGGACACTAGGGGTGGCACTTGTCAGCATAGGACATCTTCGCTAGGTGATCAAAGACTTTCCCATTGATCACAACAATTTATATAGTGGATTGAAACAAAGTGTTGCTTAAGTTGTTCCCTCTCACAAGATGGGAGGCAGGCCCTCTAAAGGTAACAAAAGTGATAAATTATGTTGTTTTTGATCTCCCAGATCGCATGAAGCGTAAGGAGAGAGCATACACAAATCCTTTTTATCACACTTGCATGAGGTTCATTTTAAAAATAAAATCCCAAATCGAAATGTGTGGGTGGTTATACAAGATGCCAAAGGATGCTTTTGATTCTCAAGATCATTGAATGGCACGAGAGAAGAGCATACACATCCAAAAGAAAAATGCAAACCACAAGACAATGCAAGCACTAGTTTATTTTAACCCCTCTTATGATGTCAAAGTAAAAAATTGAGCTTGTTTTATCCCAATGACGTATGATGCATGTTTATTTTAAATCTCATGAGCAAAGATATGCATTTTTTTGTTCATTTTAACCTTTATGAATGAAAATGCATGTTCATTTTAACCCTTATGAGTGTGATGCAAATTTGTAGTTGCAAGCAAGCAAAACAAAAATTGATTAACTTTAAAATAAATGATGATAAGCTCAATTGTTTCTAAAGAAATAGTTTTGAAACTCCTCAAATCCAATGCCACATGCTGGAAACATATGATTAGCAAACCAAAAACCTTATCCTACAAAAAACCTAAAATGAAAAAATCAAGCAAAACTCAAAACAGAAAAGTTATACTTAAACAAGTAGTTGCATCGTTCGGGATCATAGTTGTGGCTTTGTATTGTGGCTTACTATGAATCAATTGCATAATTTCAAATGCAGCTCAGGATCTATTAGTTGCATCGTAATTTAAAAATTGAAAATTTTGCCTTCAGTTGCGTCACTTCCCATCACAGTTGCATCATTACTTTAAATTTTGAAAGCTTTCCTTCAGTTGTGTCTCTATGCTTTGCAATTGTAGCTCATGAACCTTCTACACATCAAAAGAAAAAAGAAACACATATTTTTCTCCAAATTTCATCCATTTCACGTTAGGTTCACCAATGTAAGAGAAGAAATTCAAATAGCATAGATAAAGTGACAACCACTACACTAATCTAAGCCAAAATCCAAATCAAAACAAGAGAGAGCAATCAAGAAAAAGGAGTAAAATGAAAGCAATCAAATAAAAAACACCCCATGTTTGAAGTTGAATCACCTCCCTTGTCTCTCCTCAAACATCCTTTGCAAGTTTTCCCTCAATTCATTGTAATGTGTATGCAAGTACCTACAAATAATAAGCATGAAATTCAGAGATATGTGGTTGTTAAATCAAAAAAGGAGGAGAAAAGCTTCTTTTATAAACAACCATTTGAATGGAAGGATGAGATCAATCTTCTAGAAAGATTCTCAGATCGACGGTTGAGGATGCATGCACCACATAGTAGTGGGCTAGGGACGGCTACGAAATGAACGGTCAAGATCAAGAAGAGACCAAAGACAATCAATGGTTGAGATTCAAAAATGAGATAGTGGAGGGAGATAATGGAGAAATTAAATAATAAAATCATTTAATTCATGAGAAGAAGAATATTTGACCAAGTGGAGGAAAAAATAATTTATTTAAATTATT
>VDFB02271358.1:849191317-849381843 GCA_007258455.2 Sequoia sempervirens | reverse complement strand
TAGGTTTTGAAACTTCTAAATAAGGCCTATAAGTGAGTTTCTATGAAGATGGAAACTTTGAAATTAAAGTTTTCAACTTTGCACTCCAAGTAATCTTCAAGTCCACAACCTAGATCTGTAATCACAAATGTGAAATATGGGAAAAACTTGTTGTTTGTTAGTGAATGTTGGTTTTCCTTGGTCAAACCCCTTGGTAATTAAACATTGAAATGAAATAGAAATAATGAAGGAAATGGTGAATGAACAACATGGAATGCTACAACTCACCAAACCCTTGTAACATCTACAAACTTATGTGTAATGGCTACAATGGATATGGATCTTGAATTCTTGATAGATAATGCTTGAATTGATTTGCTTGAATAAAAACCCTACATCACAAATGTTAGCACAACAATACACATGATGCCAGAAAACACTTGGATATGATGCTTGAATCAGAAAAGGCTTCAAATGCTTGATGAATTTTCTCTTGAATGCTCTTGTGAACTCAATTATGCTATGGTAAAAGATCTAACAAAATAATTGGGTTGAAATGAACCAAGGAACCTTGTATTTATACTTATCTATTCTTAATATCCTAAAATTATCTCACACCAAGCTGACATATGAATTCATTGAATAAAGGAGGCTAAATCCCACAAAATTTTAAAATTAAATCTTGGAAATGACCCAAGGATGACTAAGATGACCTAGTTGGCATCTTAGTCCCAAATCCTAAATACTTGAGGCACAGACAATGAAAAGGGGCCCAATCCATAGATTTCAAAATCAGGGTCCTAAAAGCCTTGGGGGACTAAGACTCCCTAGGTGGCATTTTAGTCATGACCCAAAAATTAGGGACACAATAATGGAGTCATTAAATTAAAATTTATACATTGGATAATGTCAGGATTAACCAAAAAAATATATCATTCAAAGGGCTTGTGGACATAAAACGAGACCAAATAATCCATAAAAAAGCATAAATAGAGTAAGGATGTCCCAAACAAATGTGAAAATGCAAGGGTATGCATTTTACTACACTACATTTAACCCCACTTTAGTGAGAGTATGACCCTGCTTCAAACTCATACTAAAGCAGCCAAACACACAATCAAGAGTGTTTCAAATGTACAAATGTTAGTAATATAGGATGAAGACAATCAAGAGGGTTTCCAAGCCCCTAGGATCAAGATCCTATGGAAAAACCAATATAAGCACAAAGGAACACGCTTGCAAATGATATATGAAGCCATAACTAAATTGCAAAAATACATCATCAAAGACAATAAAAAGGAAAAGGAAAAACTATAGTAGATCAAGCTTCAACTGGTCATACAACATGGTGGACTAGGTCTAGGTTGTTTTATCCAAAAAGAGGTTTACAAGTGGAATGTGTTGTCCACTATGCAAACAAAACGCATTCTCACAAGGGACATAAAAGCCATGCATGCATGCACATGGGCTAGTGAAGATAAGTGTTCACTAGGTGATCCCCAAGGTGGTCCATATCAAAGCCATACCTCCATTAATTTAATAAGAACAAAAAGGAGAAGAAAATGCAACAAGAAAGAGGGATGTTCAAATGGATTTTTCTTAGTTCATGTTAGGTATTACTGTTAGGGGACATTGTGCTTACAATCTCCAAGAGAGGATAAATACAATATCTCATCCTAAGGAACATCATACCTAATGCTTCCAAGGGAGGACAAGTGAAAAAAGGTCTCATCTTGTTTCCAAGAGAAGCCAAATGCTAGGTCTCATGTCGGGGAGCATTATATCTAATGTTTCCAAGAGAGGACTAGGACTCATTCACCACCTTGGACGAATCAATCCGGTGGACGAATCAATCCCAAGTCAGGGATTTTTTTGCATTGAAGTTATTTTCTGTCAACTAGGAACCAGGATCTAAATTTGACTCAAAATTGCACCTCAGGAGGGACTCATTCACCATGCATGTAGAATCAGTCCACTTTTGAATTTCAGTGACTTTAGATTTTTGCTATGCACCTTGACACCTACAGAACAATTTCTAATGAAAACCCGACTCGAGATCTCAGAAAATTCCTACAAAATAGCTTAAAATTGTTTCTCTAATCTATTTTTTCCCTAGTAAAACCTCTATTTAGGTAATTAAACCTTTAATGAATAAAAATCTACATAAAACCCTATTCTATTGTTCTAGGATAAGTATTGTAAATATGATTTATGTAATGCAAGATCTCAACCCTAGAAACCTTACAACACATTAAAAATGGAGATAAAATGGCATCCAAATGGAAAGTAAACAAAATGCATACCTTAATATGAAGATAGAGTGAAAATGGAAGATGGAATCACTTTAAAACTAAGTTTTTAGGTGTGATTTGATGGCTAGTTGCATCTCCTCACCCTAGATTTCTCCATGATTCACCATAGGCATCTATCATTAGCCCTTTGCAATGTTGAATCTTGGAAAAAAGAGTGAGCTCCAAGACCTACAAAAACCCTAGTTTGCTACCCTAAAACTTCAACTTTTTCTAACGAGACTTGTTGTAGAAGACTTGACCTTAGAAATTTCTTCTGAAAAATGACTAAAAAGATGTGTAAAATGACTTTAAATGAGTATGTATAAGCAACAACACCTAATTTTCCCATTATTTAGACCTAAGAAGCTGGCATTCACTAGAAATTTAAGTTAAATTAATCAAATTCTTGCTCAAAATTGAATTTTCCCTCAAAGGGGACTCATTCACCACCCTTGGAAAATGAGTCCCACTAGAGGGGACACATTTTCCCAAGGTGGTGAATGGGTCCCACTACTAATTTTTGAAGGTAGGTTTTTAGGGTATGAGAGAATTATGTGTTTTTTGTCAAGTTTTAAGTGATTTCTCAGGTAAAATGGGCCTCTAGATAAAAAATAATGGGTATTAGGGGCCTATAAATGTTGTTTTGAAGGATGAATGATGTGAGGGTGGGTCTAATTATGCATGAAATTGTCTCTTTTCTCAAGAGGGTCAAATTTTGTATGGCACATTTAGCCCCCACTTTAGCACCCATATGACTCTACATGCATATGTAAGCTAAAGAACTCTAAATGATGCACTTTATTACATAAAAGGATACTCATTCAAGATATGGGAGAATGAAGCACCCAGTGTAGTTATTTGCACAACTACAACATTAGGAACCGTATCCTATAATAGAAATTTGTTAATTGTCCAAAAATCCTTTATCTAACTCCCAAGAATCCAATTTGAGGGTATATGTATGGCCCCCATAGTTTTACTTGCTTTACAGAGGCGGAATCAAGGTAGTAATCTAGCCACATCGAATAAGAAACATCATATCATTGGGCATTTCCAAGTACCATGCCTCATGACGATAGATGAATGATGATGTCAGGTGTAGAATCACAATTACAACACATCAAACAATGTCAAAAATGGATTACCCTAGCACCCGTTATGTTGATTTGAAGAATATATACTTTATGAACTCTTAAGATAAGATATCCCTAGGTTAATGCATAAGAGTAAAAGGAGGTGAAAATTAATTAAAAGAAGTAGAATAAAATAGCTTGTCACTTACTATTCATTTTACCTTCGTATAGCTTGAGAGTGACGTGTGAGAGAAGAAAATGTCAAGCAAACGGGATTACACATATTCATTGTTGGATGATCTTTGAGAGCAAGTGGCACGTGGCAAGCTATATCAAGAGGTGAGTTATTTATGCAAATTTTTCCTTGTGATATTTGTAATATTTTAATGATTTTAATGCATGGATAGGTTAATTTAGGGTCTTGGAAAAAAAGTTTGCAAAGTGTCCCATTTGTTTGTAGAGTGTCCCTTTTATTCACAAAGTGTTACGTTTCTTCACAAAGTGTCCAAAAAGGGTTCTAAAGTGTCTAGAGCCATATAAAAGCACCCTAGAGTGACTTTAGCACACTTTCTTGATGAAATATGCAAAAATGGAAGAAATTAGATGGATTTTAGAGCATTTTGTGATAAATTTTATAGGTTCTCACCCAATTGTGACAGTGGCTAGGGGGAAGGCAGCTCACATTTTTGAGAGATCATGCACCAAGAATATCAATATTAGAGATAGAGTATTTACAGTTAGTGGGTATCTATTGGGCATATCTTATGCCACCAATGAGATACCATGATGCCATGTTGATGGCTCTATGTGAGCGTTGGGATGCTGATACTTGTACATTTCATATTCCTACCAAGGAGATGACCATCACACTCAAGGATGTACACCACATTCTATGAGTTCCCATTCAAGGAGAGTGGGTATACTTCCAGGGGGATCGTTCATTCCACGAGAGGTAGAGGGACATGCAGTATTGTCTAGGTGGACCTATACATGATGAGTGGGTTAGAGTGTAGATTGAGCTTCCCTTGCTGCTAAATTCATGAGCTCTTATTGTTAGATGGATTATGATGCACACAATGGCTTTAGTTCTCAATCCAGATGGATGAGCAACACACCTAGATGGAGGACTAGTACATTTGATATGAGGGATGTATGAGCAGAGGATAGTCTATGCTTGGGTCTGCTATATTTTAGCACACTTGTATTATGACCTTGGCTAGTTTATGTTTCGAGAGATCAATAGTATGGTGAATTGTACACTTCTACAAGTGTGGTACCTTGAACATATCATATGCACCAGGCTTTCCAGATTCCCTTGTGTTATAGTTATAGGATATCCATGTGCATTCAACTATCCTTTGTGACGCTTGCAATAGTATGGGTATTTACACTTTTGGAGAGTTAGATTTGACTAGTTGGAGGAGGATGAGATATTGTGGTGACCCTATCTACTCACTTTGCATTGGATAGATCCCATATGATAGCTATATAGGATGCAGATGGATACGCTTCTAGTTGGGAAGCATGAGTATGTTGTACAACCTTTCTACTATGGGTGAGTCATGTGATAGTTTGGACAAGTGCAGACAACATTGAGGGTGTTCCCCTTCATTAGATGATTAGTGCAAAGTGCTAAGAGGCTAGGTGATACTATTTGACTGACCATAGATCATGTTCATGAGAATTATTTTGATGATTTAGATCACAACCAACCACCAACATCTAATGTTGATGATGTTGATAGCACAGACGAACAAAAGGAGTGGTGGTCATATGCATGACCAACTCCTATGTTCCCCATGGACTTCCCTATAGGTGATGTGGGACCAGCACTAGATGAGGGTGATGAGCCAAAGGAGAGAGTAGAGGAGGTACAGTATAGGCCAATAGATATTTTTATAGATGTTATTGATGAGGAGTACTAGTCTAATGTCAATCCTAACTATGAGGACCAGGATGGAGGAGAGGATGATGATGAGGAGGAGGATTATGAGGAGAATGATTATTATGAGGAGGAGCCACCACTAAGTGACGGTGATGAGGTAGATATTGAGGATCGGTATGAGCATGGAGAGTCCTCACATAATCACAGGACTAGATCTCATTCAGTACCTATAGATGCCAAATCTGTAAATGTTTAACAATCTTAACATAATATCATCATGTTCATCATTTGAAACAAATTAGATTAAACATCCCTATGAAATAATTAACCATGCTAAAATATGCAAACTAAATAGAACAAAGATAATTAAATGCAAGCATATAAAAACATAATCAATACTTTATTTCATAGTGGATTGTTGCTTATATGGAAAAAATCCCTTTCCCAGTCCTTTGCTAAGCTCAATGATGAAATTGATATGAAGATATCATAAAGATGGGAAAAATTAGCTCTCAATTGAAGAGAGTAACTTTGCTTTGATCTCTCTTTCAACTTAGCACAATAATCATTTCTCTTACACCCAGGATCGCATTGTTGTGCAAGGGGACAGGATACTTCAGTTATTGCATGAGTTGTGGATGAAATGCTAAGATTGTGGAGTGGACAAAATTAGCTCTCCATTGAAGAGAGTAACTTTGCATGAATTGTGGATGATCTAGTTAAAGATTAAGCCCTTTATTTATAGATTTTCAAGTTGGAAGAGAGCTCAAAATAGATCAATGTGGGATAATGATTTATCCAATCAAATGGAGCCACTTGTCAACTTGTCATAGGTTGTGAAATCAATGTTTAAAAAAATGTTGAGTGGGGGACATTAAATAAAGAAGTTGTTGCAAATAAATGTTATAAATGTTGAGTGGGAGGACATGAAATAAAGAAGTTGTTGCAAATAAATGTTATAAATGTTGAGTGGAAGGACATGAAATGCAAATAAATGTTATAAATGTTGAGTGGGAGGACATGAAATAAAGTTGTTACAAATAAATGTTATAAATATTGAGTGGGAGGACATGAAATAAAGTTGTTGCAAATAAATGTTATAAATGTTGAGTGGGAGGACATGAAGTAGGGACAAGTCAACATATCTTCATATTCCATTTTTTTATGCCAAGTTGAAAGAAAATGATGAATTTATAAATGAGTTAAAATGATTTATTGGTGCAAGTGGGAAAAGCTAGAGGACGTGATGGGTGGTTAGATTAGGATAATTACGATTAGATTAGCTTGGATGATGTTTAGGGGTTTTGACCCATTTGACTTAAATATTTTGATTTATTAAAATAAAAAAGAGATGGAAGGTGTTTTTAGGATTTTAATTAAATAAAGTTTGGTTTATTTAATTAAATGATGATGCAAGATAAAGGTTAATTAATGAAATGTTAGGATTTGATTGATTTATTTAAATGAGGTGATGATGAAGTGGATTTATTTAATTTAAATGATGAAATGTTAGATTTGATTAAATGAAAGTTATTTGATTAAACTGTTGGATTGAAATGTATGCATATTTTGTGTGTCTACATTTTACCCCTTTTTGAAGCAATGTACTTGTTGCATTAGTTCAAAGAATAAACTTGTTGCGATCAAAATTCAAAAAAAAAGATTTTTTTCAGATGCCCCAGTGGAAAAGTACACTAGTATATTGCCCACTTGAGAGATCGAGCGAAAAGATTTTATTTGAGGGTCAATCTCACCATAAAGAGGTTCAACATAGATGGTTATGGATGATGATGCAAATGAGACATTTTTAAGATGCTTAGAATAACCAATCTATATTATCTTAAACAACTTAAATGATGATATGATGTATGAGATGTATGAGATGGATGATGTGATATGCTATGATTATGCAAATGTATGATTTTATGAGATGCTTAGACTAACAGAACTAAATTATGATGATGATTATGCATGTGAGATGATATACAAAATACTAATGGTTCGTGGATGTAGGATGGATGTATGATGGATGCATGTTAGTGCGGAGAAAGAAGAAATTAGATGATGACAAGAGGTTCCAACAAGCCAACTTAATGAGAGATGATGATGATGATAAATGATGAAGATAAATGGATGATGAAAATTGGATGATTTTCTTATCAAGGATTGGTATTTTAAAAGGGCTACTTACCTTATGTTTGATAACACACATAAGCACGATACATCAAGGTATAAGGACCAGGATGGAGTTGTACCTAGTGTAATGGAATTTGAGTCAACAAATAGATAGGAGTATTCTTGTTCATATTTGACATACGAAAACCTTGCTAGGATGCACCTTTGAAGTTTCAAACATCTCAAACCAAAACATGGAAGGTATAACCAATCAATGCAATAGTCAACAAGCCATCTAAAACATCCTCTATATATATCTAACAAAGAAAGTATTTGCCAAGTTATTTTACAAGAATGTCCAACAAGAACAACAGAGAAAAGGATAATGATTGTTGCCCCATTCCTACCTCTCTAAATCCTTTGTTCGGATATCATCGAGAGGTCCTTGGAGTGAGTGCAATAAGATAAGTCAAAAGAAAAAGATAAAGCACAAAAACAAGTTGATGTTCTTCAATACTGCTAACCAAAAGGGAATGTGTTTTTAAGGATAAGAACTAAAACTATTGCGAAAAGATAATGCCCATTGTAGGAAGGATACAACTTAGGACATGTTAGTGGATGGTGGCACGTCATTTCATTTATCCAAATTGTTCTTTTTGATAAATAATGCCCATTGTAGGAAGGATTCATCCTAGGACATGATGTTATCAAATGATTGATATGGGACTGATTGGATGATGGACTATCGACACAAAGAATGGACCAACTTGTTTATGTACTGACTTAAACCTGAGACTTGACATTTTTTTGAGTTTAACTTTTAACCTGATAGGCTTGTTTCTAATTGTTTCACGAAAGGTTGAGGGTGACGATCAGTTTATTATGGATGGTGTTATTGTGGGTGAAAGTGCGATGAGGTGGATGGATTTTTTCAAATATTTGGATGTTTTTCTAGTTTTACTATGTTTTGAGGCTATTTTTGGTAGTTTTTCAAGATTTTTAAATGTTTTGATTTTTTGATTTTTTGAATGTTTTGGGGTTTTCTGAGATTTTGACAAAGAGACTGACCCAAAGACCTATCCTAGGGGCCTCAAGGGCTGATCAACAAATTATCCTTGCCTATGTTATACACACAGAGAGCACGTAGTTCAACAAGATGACTCTATTTTTGACTTTTTGACAGACTCTTTTGACCTATTTTTGGGATTTTGATATGTTTTGATGTTTTTGATGTTTTTGGATTTTTTGATTTTTCTGATATTTTTGGATTTTCTAATTTTTTTGAGGTTTTTGGATTTTTTGATTTTAGGACTTCAAGAATATACATGAATCTGATCTAATGAGAACATGCCCCCAGTGTGATGCAATAGACTACACTAATAAAGGTAAGACAAACTGACCTTGACAAATGGGCCGAGTAGTACTAGGAGGGATCATGATATGAAAACAAGACCAAGCTATGGTGCGGATGTAAGTGGATGAGTGATGGATGCAGATATGAATGTGATGGATGATGGAAGCATAATGGATGAATGATGCATAACAAGCCACAAAGATCTTGGTGGATGGAAAGTGCTTATTTACATAAGGCACATGTTTTCCAAGTTTTCACCAAGGTACTTGGCCAAAGTGCCATCAAAGTGGTTTTCACTAAAGGATGATTTTTTTCTTTACTATTTTTTTATCATTTTTTGGATTTTTTTTCTTTTTTCAAGACATTTTCTAATTTTTAACCCTTTTTTAGGAAATTTTCTATTTTTTAGGATTTTTTGGTTTTATACCTTGAAAGATTTAGGCATAAAACTTTTTGAGATGGGAGCTATTCATAGGCTCCTGCAGAGGTTCCTATTCAGTGTTGATAGTTGATATGCTCCTAACTTGTAACTTAATGTTATGATGAATGGTCCCAACCAATCGGGTTCAAACTTGCCTTTGTTGTTTGGGTTTGGGGAATTCTTTTGATTCTCCTTCAATACCAGTTCTCTAACTTGGAACATCCTGCTTCTAATTTTCTTATTGTAGCTCCTTTTGAGTCTATTCTGATAGACTTGCAAATGATTCAAAGCATCTATCTATCGCTCAGCTAGTAGCTCTAGATCATTCAATCTTGACACTCAATACTCTTCATCTTTGATGAGGTTTTGTAGTGATATCCTAAGGGATGGGAGCTCGATCTCAATGGGGAGTACCACTTCTAATCCATAGACCAAGGAGAATGGGGTGGCACTAGTAGGTGGGTGGATACTAGTTCGATAGGCCCAAAGGGTGCGATTAGGGTGTAGGTGCCAGTCACGACCTATGTCATTGATTATTTTCTTGAGGATTTTTAGAATGGTTTTGTTTGTAGCTTCTGCTTGGCCATTTCTTTGGGGATAGTACAGGGTGGGAAAGTGATTCTGGATTTTGAATTTCTCACATAAGTCACGAACCTCCTGATTCTTGAATGGTGTCCCATTATCTGAGATAATGGCTTGTGGGACACCATAATGACAAATGAGGTAGTTCATGATAAACTTTGAGATTTGCTTCTCAGTTATGTATGTCATGGGTATGGCTTCCACCCCCTTAGTAAAGTACTATGTTGCAGTTATGATGAATTTGTGGCCATTAGATGAAGTCAGAGTTATCTTTTCAATGAGATCAAGGCCCCACTATGAAAAGGGCCATGGTGTGACAATAGGATGAAGCTCTTGAGCTGGAGCATGGATCAGGTCCCCATGCTGCTAACATTCTAGACACTTTTTGGCATAATCGTGTGCTTCCCTTTCCATTGTCAGCCAATAATACCCCATCCTCGACAATTTCTTAGCTATGTCATTCCTCTCGAGTGTGAACCACAAATACCATTATGTACTTCAGTTAGAGTGGTTAATGCCTCCTCAACATTTAGGCAATGTAGTAGGGTTCCTTCTATGCTCCTACAGTGTAGAGTATCTCCTAAGATGACGAATCTAGATGCCTTTTTTAAGAAGGTTCGCTTTAGGTTTGAGGGTAAATCAATAGGTATGACTCTTATGCGAAGGTATGTATAGATGTCGTGGTACCAAGGATCACCGGGACCAACGATTTCACACACATATTTTGATTTTGGTACCTTGAATGTAGGCACAAGAAGCTATTCTATTAGGAATTCATAGTTTGGAACATTGTTGGGGATGTCCAGTAGGGACCCAATTGTTGCCATGGCATCTGCAGCTCTGTTGTTGGCTCTAGGAATCTACTCAAATGTGATTTCAATGAAGGATTCTTTTAGAGTCTCCACCAATTTCTTGTATGGAGTGAGCTTGTCATCCTTGGTACAGTATTCATCATTCAATTGATTTATAATCAATTGAGAATCCCCATATACCCTAAGAGCTATGATATTCCACTGCACTGCTATTCTGAGACCTATGGTTAAGGCCTTGTATTCTACAATATTATTAGCGCAAGGAAATGATAGTTTGTAGGACCTTGGTATGCAATCCCCTATGGAGTGATAAAGAATATGCCGGCTCCTGGTCCATGTTGTGTGTATGAACCATCAAAGTATAGTTTCCAATGATTAGCTATATTGAGATTAAAAATAGATTTAGCAGGAAATTATGAGATGAGAGGGTTCTCTGAATAGACTGGTGCCTCTGCCAGTTGATCTACAATGAATTGACCCTTGATTGCTTTTCGCTCAACATACTCAATGTGGTATTTTGACAATATCATCACCCATTTGGTCATTCTTTCTGTAAGCATTTCCTTTGATAGTAAATATTTGAGGGGCTCAATTTTGGCGATGAGCTTTATCTTGTGTGCCAACATGTAATGTCTGAATTTTTGTGATACAAACACTACTGGTAGGCATGCCTTCTCAATGAATGAATAGTTTAGTACATGCCCGACCATTGTTCTAGTGATATAGTAGATAGCCCTTTCCATTCCATTTTCATCATGCTAAGCTAGAAGAGCTCCAAGGGTTGTTGTTGTTGCTAACACGTATAAGATCAATGGTTTCTTTGGAATGGGTGGCATTAAGACTGGTGGTGTTAGTAGATATTCTTTGATTTTGTTAAATGCCTCTTCACACTTGGCATACCATTTGTATGCTACTCCCTTGTGGAGTAGGTGATAATATGGGTTCTATTTATCTGCCAATTGTGCTATAAATCTTCAAATGGATTGAAGTCTACCTTGGAGGCCTCTCAATTGTTTTAATGTCTTTGGTGCTTCCATTTTGAGAATTGTTTTCACCTTTGCTGGATCTACCTCGATACCCCTCATGGACACTATATATCCTAGCAATTTACCTGATTGTACGTTGAAGATGCACTTCTTGGGAATTAGTCTGACTTTGTACTCCTCCAATATGTCAAAAATAGCACTTAAGGTTGCTATGTGATCTTTTCTTTTTCTGGATTTAGCTAGGATTTCATCGACATAGTCTTCAACCTTCTTATGGATAATGTCAGGGAATATCAATGTCATGGCCCTTTGGTATGTTGCTCATGTGTTATTTAGGCTGAATGGCATCATGTTCTAGTAGTAAGTCCCCCATGGACAAGTGAAATTTGTCTTATGTTGATCCTCTTTTGTTGTCATGATTTGATTGTATCTTGAAAATCCATCCATTAGTGATAGCATCTCATGTCTTGCTGTCATATCTACTATCATATCGATATTTGGAAGTGGGAAGTCATCTTTCAGACATGCTTTGTTCAAATCTCTGAAGTCTATGTAGATTCTAACGGCTCCATTAGGTTTTGAAATAGGTACCAAGTTTGATACCCATTTTGGATAATCTATCGGTCGAATGAATCTTGCATCTAACAACTTTTTTAGCTCCATTTTGACCAATAAGGTGATATGAGGATGCATTTTTTGAAGCTTTTGTCTAACAAGCTTTGCTTCTGGATACACTACTAAGTGGTGAACCACGGTCTTTGGATCAAGTCCTAGAATGTCAACATAACTCCATGTGAAGTTTATCTGTCTTTCCCTTAAGAATGTTGCTAGGAGCTCTTGCTCTTCTGATAGTAGTGACTCTATGTAGAATGTGATATGTGGGGTCTCCTCTGTTCCTAGGTTGACTGGATTGCATTTTTTGGCCAAAACTATTGACTTTTCTTGATGAATAGCTCTTAGAGGAAGATTGAATCCCCCATCCTCAGGCACCTCAGAGAGGTTTTCACCATTGGATACATCCTTTCTTTTTTCTTTTTTCTAGTCAGAGAGTGCCACAATGTGGTTTTCACTCAAGGACTTGGATATTATTCTTAAATTTTCACTTTTGCAAATGAGGGATTCAATCGTTTCCCCATAATAGGCATGTGTTTCCAACTCTATCATGAACCCTACTTTGTGATCTTCGTCTGGTATGTTATCCCACAGTCCCATGAACTCTGAGACTTCCTCATTGTTTTCAAATGTATCAAGAATCGGTGGTCCTCATTGGTCATAGTCGATCAATTGGGGGTATACTAAGTGGATCTCATGATTTTGACGATCAGGCTCAAAGGTTAGGGTACTAATCATGCAAAGAGTGGTATCTTCAAAAAGCCTAGGTAGATTGGATATGGGATCCTTGTCATCACTGCTACTACAAATGTCAGTTATAAAGTTACCTATGATTCTACCTATGGATATTGGTAACTGTACTTTTGTTGTAGTTGGCTGAGGAGGAATATTAACTATTCTAACTAGAGGACTTCAGCCACATATGGTTATACTCAGAGGAGTACACCCAAGGCCAAGGTTTGTTATTGGTCACATCTTTGGCATGATAGGTATTATGATCCCATTGTCATTTTGTCCCAGTCTTTGATTTCTGTCGTAGCCCATTGCAAGCATCATTTGTAGACCCTTGCTTCCATTATCCATTGGTAATTCTAGCAGTGGTCTTTCATCTTGATGTAGCATATGTGATGGATTTTCCTCAATAACCTCCTGGCCAAGGTCTCCCCATCTTGTGAATTCAGAATAGTCTTTAGGAGAAGTTTGTGATGTGGAAGCTTGGTTTTCTTGTGGACGTCCCTGTGATCTAGGAGATTGTGGTAACTCTCCTACCACAAAAACATGGTTAGGGAGCTTGTAGATTCCACAACCATCATCCTAGATGATGAGCTTAATGTCAGAAATGTTGGGAATGGCGGGAGTGGCAGGTTTCTTTGTCATAGAAGTGGATGCGAGGGCGGCAAGATCGATGTACAGTGTGGATGGTCCCTCATCACTTTTTGGTACTTGGGGGATTTTATAATACTTTTCTTCAAGATTTTTGTGATAGGAGAAGGGTTCAGAGTCTCCATGGATGGTGACTTCTTGTCCCTCATGTGTGAATTTCACACACTGATGGAAGGTAGATGCTACTGCCTTCATTGTATGAATCCATGGACGTCCCAAAAGGATGTTATATGGTAAGTCAAGATCCAAGACCTGACAAGTGATTTCCATGAGAGTCTTCCCTACTTGAATAGGGATTTTGATCATGCCTTGGGAAACTCTCTCTTGATTGTCATATGCTCTTATTGTGATACCCTTTCCTTTATCAATAGAATCCTTTAGGATTTTCAGTTATTTGATGAGGTTGAGAGAACATATATTTAAACATGTACCTCCATCTACCAAGACCCTTTTGACTTTTCTCTTGTGTACTATGACTTCTAAGTGAAGCACACGGTTGTGAGATGGTTGAGCAGGGAAATCCTGGTAAGAGAATATGAGAAGATTAGGCATAATGATGTTTCTGACCATAGCTTGGAATTTCTCCACATCAAGATCTATGGGGATAGTAGATGAGGCCAACACTTCTTCAAGTATTTTTCTATGCGAAGATGAGATTTTTAGCAACTCCATGATGGAGATTTGTGATGGCATTCTCTTGAGTTGATCTAGGACATTGTAGCCATTATAGACAGGTCTGATGTAGGGGCTCTATTTTGCTAGGATGATCCTGTGATGGTAACTTTGTCGCCTCTTGTGGTGACTCCACAATCGGCATGGGAACCTTTGATGGTGATGATTGTACAGTATTCATCTAGGGAGGTAATGATAGTTTCATACACATGATTTACATTTGATTGGGTGCCTTTCCCTTTATCATTGTTATTCCCTTTGTTTCCATGATTCATCATTGGATTCATATATATCTTAGGATCCTGATTTCCTATAGGTTGTTCTACATTTATGATTCTTTTATTGATGAGATCTTGAATGATTTTTTTCAATCTCATACAACTATTTGTGGTATGGCCTTTGATTTTATGGAATTCATAGAGTTGATTCTCATTATACCAAGGAGGTTTCACATCCGGTTCTTGGTAATTTTCAAAGGTAGGAGCCTAAATGAGTTTTTTCGTCTATTAGCTTTTTCATGATGACTTCTAATGGTTCTCCCGAAGCAGTGTATTTTTGCTTGGGATAATTCTTTTTTTGTTGGGGTGGTCCCCTTTGATCATTGAGATTCTTGATTGTCAGATTGTGGTTTGGTGGTTGTGTTGTGTGATGATTTTTTTGGTGTTGGATTTGGATTTGTCATGCAGGTGTATGTTGGTGAGGGGCACTAATGACCACCTTTGATGACACCATCATTCATAACATTTTTGTTCCTTGGCCACGTGCGAGGTTTATCATTGTAATTAGAGTGTGGGCAATTGTTTTGTTGGTTAAGGTATGAAGTTGATCCTACTGGTTGAGTCATAAGGGCTCTTTCAATGCCGAGTGCCTTGGGGATCAAATGATCATATGTGGTGATCTCTTAAACCTTGAGATGAAATTCCAAGAGGCCATCAAGGTTGGTGATGATGTTGCAAACTTGTTGTTCTTTTGGCATGGTCCACTTGCTTTGATTGGCCTTGGATCGCCATCATTGTAGGAATGAAGCGAATGATTCACCCTTTCCTTGTTTCAGAGCTGAGAGTTCTTCTGAACTAACATCCATTAGAATGTTGCATGTGTAGTTCTTAATGAATGCATCTATAATTTCTTGAAATGTTCTAATGCCTGAAGGTAAGCGAGAGAACCATTCCATGGTGTGGCCTTCCAAACTCTTGGGAAATAGTCGCATCAGATAAGTATTGTCGTATGCGACTTCCATACAATGAACTTGGGATTCCCTGATGTGATCTTCAAGGTTTCCCGTCCCTTGATATTTGTCAAATTTTGGGATGAAAAATCCCTTGGGGAATGGTTTGATTACTAGGCTCCTATCAAATGGATACAGACACAAGTTGCTTGGTGTCTTTGTTGTTCGCCCTGATTGAAGATCGAGCACTTGTTGTGAGAGCAACTTGAGTTGTGTCGTCACATTGTTTTATGGATCAGTGGGTGGGATGAAGGTGTTTTGGGGTGTTTTGATTGTGGGTTGGATGGGTTGGTTGGTTGGTGTGTTGTTTGATGGTATCTGTATGTTATGCTGAGCTAGGTAGGCTTCCACCTACTTTTTTATGAGCAATGCCTATTGTTGATCTTGATATGCTAAGATTTGTGCTTGTTGTGCTTTTTGTTGTTCCAAAAACACTTGTTGGTGTGCTTGTTGTTCTTCCAAAAATGGTTGTTGTTGGGCTACTAATTTGGTTGCTTCTTGTTGTTCTTGATATTGCTTAATTGCTTGTTGACATGCTTGCAATTGCATTGCTTGTCTTTGTCCAAGAATTTGTGCTTGTACTTGTGCTTATGCCGCTTCATTTTGTAATAGAACTTGTGCTTGAGTAACCTTTTGTGTTTGCAATGCTTGCAATGCTTGTGCAGCTTCTTCTTGTTGTTGTTGTTGTTGTAATAAAGCTTGGGCTTGCACGACCTGTTGTGCTTGTAATGCGGCTTGTGCTGCTTGGGTAGCTTGTGTAGCTTGAGTGGCTTGCTGAGCATCTAATTGTATGGATTTTTGTTTTTGCACTTGTTGGAATCCTCTTTGAAAAGCATCTTGTGATGCTACATTGTATTGGCTTGATGTTGTGGAAGTTGGTGGTGGTGGGGATGGTGGTGGATTTAGAATGGTGTTTGATAATGTCATGTTGGTGTTTTGAGTGATGGATGGTGTTTTTGATGTGGTTGGTCCTTGGGATACCATGCTTTGCGATGTTAAGGGGGTGTTTGATGATGCTTCAATTTCTTGTGCATTTATCATTTGTTGTTGCGATATCAATGAAAATTTTTAGGTGTTTGACATAATGTTTTGATTGATATTTGGGATGGTGGTTTGATTGATATTTGGTAGAGGGGGAAATCATAAACCAAGGAGTGATTTGGATGATGATGGTAATGGTGGGAGAGGTGGAAATGTGAGGGTAACAAGTTCATGTGAAAATGTTGTGGTGTTAAAGATGACCCATGGACCAAACATGTCTCCCTCCTCTTGCGAATTTGTGAGGAGAAGATTTTGAGGCATTGCATAAAAAAATGATGATGATGGATCATGATGGAAAGTGAGAGGAACATTCTTATGTAATGGGTTTTTGGGTATGTTTTGTTCCAAGGTGGTATTTGCATCCAAGTTTTGATTGTTAACAAGGGGGTGTGTTTGGATAGCATTGAGAAATGCATTTCCCTTATTAACATCGGGTTGGGTTGGAGCAAATGATGTCATGATCTGCGAAATGTTTTGAGTGATATTGTGGGATGGGGGTGTGGATGAGATGGGGATGGTGGATGAGATGGAGGGAAAGGATGTCTCCACTATGGTACTCATGTCAAAATAAGAAGATAATTTGGCTCCCTGCTTTGCTAGTTCAAGAATGTATAGCGAAGGGTTAAACTTCATCATGATGTTGATTACTTTATGGTTTTCTAGATTTTGGAGCATCTCAGTAATTTCTTCATGATACATCTCGAAGGTGAGGTCTTCTCCTTGGGCTTCTTCTTGTAGGTTTTGCAATGATGTTGGAAGGTCAACTGTGGGATTCATTTCAGGAGTTTTTTGACTTAAATCACTTGAAGCGGGTATTTCTTTGTTGGATTCCATGCTTTTCTTGTATTGAGATCTAGTTTGAACCATAAAACATGGATCAATTTTTAAGAATGGGAGATGAATCTCTTGATTCTTGGATTGATCTTTACTTTATGCCTCAAATTGGAAAATTTTAGGATATCTTTAGGATCGAAAAGTGATATGATGATGATGTAAGGGATGGATGATGTGGATGTTATGATCTTTTGATAAATCTTGAAGAAGATGCTAGGCTTTTAGGACTTTCGGATATGTTTTAGAATTTTTTATTTTGATTTGATTTTGGATTTGGGATTTGTACTTGATTTTTATTTTGATTGCTTTTGATTTTGAACAAAAAGACCCCAAGATGTTGGATGATTATCTAAGGGATAGATTCATTCAAAGGATGATAATTTGAATATGTGTAGGAAGAAGGATGCATCTACCCACACCTATTCAAACAAGATGATAGTTTAGCCAAGCATACGAAGAAGGATGCATCTACATATACCAAACTACACAAATGATTTTGATGACTTTGGATAAGTGTACGTAAAATGATGCATCTACATATACCTAGCCAAAGGTGATTTTGATAATGTTTTCAAGGATTTAGTCTCAAAGATTTTGATGATTTTGATTTTTCCAAAAGGCCTAGTATTAAGGATGATTTCAAGATTTCTCCAAAAGGTGATGGTGAGATGATGTTTGTTTTGATGTTTTGAAGGATGGATGAAAAAATATTTTTATTTTCCTTTGATCCTAAGATGAACCTAAAAAAAGACACTTTGTTTGCCTAGACCTAGGTATTGAAGAACATGAAAATTTTCCTAGAGACCTTTCTAACCAAAGAATGATTCAATTTGGACATACACTTTCGGATTTCCAACAAATGACCTTTGCTTTGGAATTTTTCAAGAATCATGAGGCTTCAACACACATGGAAGTTCATTTTTGCTTAGCTTTGCTTAATGGCTTCATTTTACCAGAAACATTTTCTTTGATTAAGTTTCCAAACTAAGATGTCCAATGTCTTAATTTCTTCAAACCCCAGAAGATATATTATGTGGAAATTCAATGAATTTAAGGAAAGGGTTTTCCTATTGTTTACTAAAGTAGACAAATCGAGATGTTATCCAATGTTTAGAAACCTTTGAGGATTTAAATCCCAAGGGAAAGCAATAACATATGGATTGATTCAATTGTATTTGTCTCCAAAAGGGTTTGAAATTTGGATGATGATGTTAAGTGTTTGTTTTCAAGATGTTTTTGATCAAGTAAAGAATTTTGTAACCACAAGAAATATGATGTCCTAGCTCAATTGGTACATTTTTCTTAGTTTGCTTGCCTCATGCCCTTCGTAGAAGAAGAAATGATTTTACATGCAACCAAGGAGAGAGGATAAATGTATGTTAAGAATGAAGTCTTAACCTCTATACTTTAACCAAGATCGGACATGGCAAGTAACTTCTTGGAATCTAAGTTCCAATGCACCACTTCGATAAACTCAATGAATGAGTTAATAGGACACTACAAACAAGGGTTTTATTTCAAACTTTCCATTCATGGAGATTGACCCATATGGCAAGAGTCCCCATTCGAATCCATCTTGTCATAATCAACCGTGTGATATTGGAATTTACTCCAATACCCACATTTATATCCTGGTTGGAAATACTCTTGGCTTTAGAGTTTTACCAGTTGAGTCATTCCCTTGGGTGAGTACTTTTTCCCCAAGGTAGGCCCTCTAGGATAAACAAAAGCAAGTAAAGACAAAATCTGTAACTTGATCAATCTTTGATGGCAACAAAGAGAGAGAATATACGCGATAATTCCCCCACTCACACTCGCACAAGATCTTGTTCAATTTTTAAACTTGTAAGAAATGGCTATGAAGGTAGCCACCCAAGATCTAGAGGCCTAATAGAAACTACAAAAGAGAGAGATAGAATATGACAAGAATAAATTGTATTCAATGTCAATAATATGAGATAATGGTCCAATAATTACATAGGAGACCCCTTGGTTATATAGCCAAGGTGAGAACATAGGAGGGAATAAGATTATGACAAGTTTCGTAATCTTATGACATGAGACAACAATGAAAATTTATCACTCCACCTAAAGTGGATAAGTGATAATGTGATAATCACCACAAAAGGTGGATCACCCACAAAAGGTGGAGAGATAATCACATGATGTGTCCACAAAAGATGGAAGTGATGAGGTAATGAGATGTCAAGTCCACCAAAAGTGGAAAATCTCCAACAACCTCCTATGTGGTCCCTAAGTAAACTTAACTAAGGTGTAATCATGACCTAGGACAAGGTACAAAACATTTAATTACACCAACACCCCCCCTTAAGTGCAACTTAGGGAGAATGTACACAAAAGCAAACAATGCAAGATGGGTCCTGGCTACTAGGCCATGTTAGGTACCCATGTACATATGCAATGCAATCTCTCATAAAGCAGAGAAAGATAGAAAAACCCAATGGGAAAAAACTACTCCCCAAAAGAGAGATGAAATACAAAAAGCTATGAACATGGCATGAGAAGGAAAAAACCCCATGTGAGGAAAAAGTCCCCCCCATACAAGAGAAGAAGAGAGACAAGGTAGCCCCCCCTCAATGTACAATGATCACCAATGGAAGATGCTTGAGAAGGAATGAAGAAACTACTCCAAAACTGTCGAACAACATTACTCCCCTTAGGAAGAAACAATACCAAAGGTGTATGAATGAAGTCTCCCCAATCCACAAGTGAAGAAGGAAGAACCCTCAAAATGTAAGAAGTCTCTCAAATCTACTCAAAGTTCCTTGTGTTGATGCTGAAAGATTCCTTTCCCAAACCATGTGAAGCTGCAATGGTGTAGTCACTTCTTGGAACATGTGAGAACCCCTTTGCAACAACACTCTCATCTGCTAAAAAAGACAACTCAAGATCAAGCAAGGATGTAGGTAGAACATACTCCAAAGACGATGTCTCCTCAAGAGAGAAAGTGGCCTCCTCCAACTGCTGTAAAGATGCATCCACAATCACATCAACCTTGAAAGACTGATCATGTAGAGGAGGGTCAGAGTGTTCCCTCACAACAATTGGAGAAGAATCACCTTAATTAAAGAGAAGATGTAAACAATCAAGTGTGTCTCCCAAATCTGCAATGTAGGATTCCACAAACAAACTCCCAATGTCTGCCACGTAGTCATCCCACAAAGCTATTGCTGGAAGACAAGGTATACACTGTTGTACTGAATCACAAGGCACTAAAAATGTCAGAACACAAGTATCATCAGGTACATTAGTCAATATAGGAGAGGGAGTATCAACAATAGGTTCAAGAACCTCAGGACTAGAGAGCACTCCAAGATTCAAGTAACCGTACTCAATCTCCTCAAGTGTGTCCACACTAGGGTGAACTGAATCATCAATAGAAGCAAAATATGAGAAGGTGTAGAACTGAGAACGATGATCAACCTCCCCAACTGCAACAAGAGCCCTGCTATGCAAATCCTGAACAATGATAGAATCTGGTGTGAACTCTACACTCTTTCCTGTACCACTATGTGTGATTTGATAGATGGAAAGGATGTTTCTTGACAAAGTAGGCACACATAGAACATCATTGAATGCTCCACCTTCAATGTCAATAGAACCCTTCCCACAAACTGCCAAAGAAGTGTTGTTGGCCATCAAAATGGGTGGTGATGAACAAAAATCAAATGAAGAGTACATATCCTTGGACGAAGTCATATGATGTGAAGCTCCTGAATCAAGGATCCACCTATCTAAATTGGAATCTACAAAAGCAAGAAATTCTTGCCCTTTATGCTTCTCATGTTGAGATGATGAAGAAGGTGATGAGCTAGATGTTGTTTCCATGAGAGTTGTTCCTTTTCCCTTAGAAGAAGTGGAAGGGGATGAGTCCTTCTCTTGATATGCAGCTAGCAAGTTGATATTGTTCTTCTTAAGGATGTGTTTCAACTCATCAATTTGCTTAATATGACAACGATGCTCCTCATGACCAAACTTTTTGCAATATGCACATGTTGGTTGCTCCCTCTTGCTTGAATTATTGTACTTCTTTGAAGATGAAGTTGAGCTTTGTTGTGGAGGAGTAGATTGTTGGTTCTCTCCTTGTGGCTTTGGTGAATATTGCTTCTGCTTCTTATTGTAACCCTTTCCTTGAGCCCCTTGATTCCCTTGATTAGCCACCAAAGCCTTGGACTTCGAAGACTTGATAATCCCCATGCTTATCAACTTTGCTTGTTCTAACATCAACATTTCTGTAAAAGCATCAAATGTAGGCATAGTGAAAGAACTACCAACTGTCAAGCGATGGGTTTGGAAGCTAGAAACAAATGCTGCATATTCTGATGGAAGCTTTCCCAATAAATTGTAGACCAACTGTGCATCCTTTTTATCAATGCCACAATCCTTAAGCTGTGCTCTTAGCTCATTTTCCTTAGTGACATAGTCTTGGATTGTATCAAAATTCTTGGGATCTAACATTGTGAGGTCATTGTCAATCTGATAACCTCTAATCTCATCAACTTGGCCATACAGTTGACCAAACTTGTCCCAAGCTTCTTTAATTGTTTTACACTTATCAATTTGAAAGATTAGATCTTTTGATACATATTTCCTTAGTGTTCCAAGAGCCATAGTGTTTTTAGTGAGCCAATCCAAATGAGAAATAGGATTAGCTTGAGGATCAGATGGTGCAACAACAGTTCCATCAATATAATGAGTTAATCCTTTTTCCATTAACTTACTCCATGCATCAATTTTCCAAGAAGCATAATTATGTGGAGTTAACAAAGGAAACTTAAGAGAACCCATAGCAGCAAAATGAAAGAGAACAAGATAGAGAGAGAGGCACAATCACTCAAGACACCCCCCCAAATTCACTCAATCAAAGAACCCCCCCCCCCAAAAAAAAGATGATTTGGCACTTTATAATTAGTGCATGTACAATGGCCACTTGTAAGCCAAGCAAAGTGGGCTTCTAATTTTCAATGTTTTACAACAGCCTTAAGTAGGCTACAACAGACTCAAATGACTGATACAACAGAACAAACTGAGATCTTATCTTTACAAATGCCAAAATAGGCCAAAAATGATGAAGTGCTGAAAGTACAATTTTTGATCACAATTACTACAAACTGATAGCACCACTATGAAGTTTAGAAAAAATAATGCACTTTCAAAAAAAATGACACCTGAAAAGGAGTTTGTATGAGCCTGAACGGAGCCCTGGAAGTTGTAAAAATGGTGACAATTGAGCAAGACCTGAGACAAATCTGATTTTCTGGAAAATCCGTGCATCAAAATCAAAAAATAACTTCACCACTGTGATGTACATGAAAAATTAGCCTAGATAAAAAAAAATTCATGAAAAAAGGCCTCAAAATGACCAAGATATGAGCCTTTGAAAATGAACTGCAAAATTAGAAAGCTCAACGGACAGGGGTCTGCAAATTTTCAAAAAAGTGATGATGTCATCAAATCACGACATTAAATTTGACGGCTATATGCCTGTCGCAAGTAGAGTTGAGCTTAAATTTGACGTCCATTTGGATGTTGCCATCGCCGTCGATCGGCCAGTATTTGTGACAGAATATGCCTTGTGTACTGGAATATTCTTTAACCGTCGGGACCTAACTATTGCTGGAAACTTTTGATGCCATCGGAATATTTTTCAAGCAACAACCATCGGTTATAATTCTCCACCAGATTTTCGTTGACTACCACCGGAGCTTATGGAGGAGAGGCCACGGGGGCCACGGCCGAGAGGCGACGTGGCCTCTGATGACTGGCTATCGGTACCTGTGGGTACGATTCTGCAGCAGGGTACTCTGCGTACCCTATGTAGAAACTTAAATTTTTTAATAAAAACTTTACAATATAAATAAAAAACTACGAAATAAGAAATGAATTTTTTTTGAATAATATTTTTTTACAAAAGAATTTTAGCAGAAAAATATTTATTTTTTTGAAAAATATTTTTTTACAAAAGAATTTTAGCAGTAAAAATATTATTTTTTTTGAAAAATATTTTTGTACTGACTGCGCAGGTTGGCCATACGGCCGGCCTACTAATTTTTTTTGCCTCGACGGACAACTTGCTCCGATTTGGATGAATTGGTAGTCGATCTTAGGGTTTTTGGCCCTTTTGAGCACGATGGCGAAGTCCCTTTTCGCTGAAAATGCTCTGAAATGGTAGCTAGGTGCTGGATCTAGCAACCACCTCCGATCTTCAACCCTTTGCAGATTCAGCCTCCGATGTCCAACTGACACAAAACAAAAGGAAAATATGACTATCTCGGACACTCCAAATGCAATGGCGAGCTTAGATCTGATACAATAAGCTCCCAATATGCACCTGCAATACAAGGCCAAAAATGGAACCCTCCAAGAATCTCTCCAAAAGACTAACTAAAGGCACTCCAAAAGCTCTAATACCATGTAAGAATTGGCTATGAAGGTAGCCACCCAAGATCTAGAGGCCTAATAGAAAGCACAAAAGAGAGAGAGATAGAATATGACAAGAATAAACTGTATTCAATGTCAATAATATGAGATAATGGTCCAATAATTACATAGGAGACCCCTTGGTTATATAGCCAAGGTGAGAACATAGGAGGGCATAAGATTATGACAAGTGTCATAATCTTATGACATGAGACAACAATGAAAAGTTATCACTCCACCTAAAGTGGATAAGTGATAATGTGATAATCACCACAAAAGGTGGAGAGATAATCACATGATGTGTCCACAAAAGGTGGAAGTGATGAGGTAATCAGATGTCAAGTCCACCAAAAGTGGAAAATCTCCAACAACCTCCTATGTGGTCCCTAAGTAAACTTAACTAAGGTGTAATCATGACCTAGTACAAGGTACAAAACATTTAATTACACCAACAAAACCAAAATCAAAGTTTGGAGGTGATTTCTTTATCTCACCTTAAAGTCATGAAAAAGTCCTTTTGATTCTCAAGATAGCTATAAAGTGCGAGAGAAGTGTATATGTCCTTTTTCAATGCCTTTAGTTTAAGTAAGCTTTCATGAAAAACAAAGTTTCACTTGTTCTTTTTAAATCCACAAAGCAAAATGTGAGTTCTTTTTAAGCACCAAAAGACAAGTGAGAGATACTTTGTTCAATTGTTAATCCAAGAAACAAAATCTAGTAAGTTACATTCCTAATGTTCATTTTAGCCTTTGCAAGAATAAATTGAAAGATTCCTTTTAAATCCAAATGAAAATTAGTGTACTAAGAAAGAAAAGATAACAATTTCTTGAAGAAGTGTTTAAAAAAACACTTAAAGTGTTTAAAAACACTTTGATGTTTCAAAATATCATCCTCATGCTTCGTTTTCCTTCTTCGTTTTCCTTTGTTCTCCTTCGTTTTCGCTCTCCTTCTAGTGCCAATATGTGTGAACCCCAACCTTGGTACCTGTAAAACAACAAGAATAAACAAGTTAAACAAGAGATTACAAGCCAAAACAACGATTCCCCATGAAATCCATTAACAAACTCAAAATAGGAAAGAAAGCAATGAAAGACACAATATAAATGAAAAAATAGATTTAATCCTAAATGAAATGTGCAAACTCATGATCCCATGGGGGAATTGGTGCCAATTTGATGTGAAAATTGGCCCTTTCCCAATTCCTAAGATGCAAACTTGATATGTTGATGAAATTGATCCACTTTGTTGATGAAGAATGAGAGCTCCAAACCAAAATATGCAAAAACCTAGCTAAGAACTCAATGATAATGGATGAAATTTGAGAGATATTTGAGCATGGTAACTTTGCATGGGTTGTGAATCAAACTTAGTGCAATAATTGTTTCTCTTACACCCAAGATTGCATTACTGCACAAGGGGAGAGGATACTTTAGTTATTGTATGAGTTGTGGATGAAATGCTAAGATTGTGGAGTGGACAAAATTAACTTTCCATTGAAGAGAATAACTTTGCATGAGTTGTGGATGATCTTGTTGAAGAACAAGCCCTTTATTTATAGATATTCAAGTTGGAAGAGAGCTCAAAATAGATCAATGTGGGATAATGATTTAGCCAATCAAATGGAGCCACTTGTCAACTTGTGATAGGTTGTGAAATAAATGTTTAAAAAAATGTTGAGTGGGGGACATGAAATAAAGAAGTTGTTGCAAATAAATGTTATAAATGTTGAGTGGGAGGACATGAAATAAAGAAGTTGTAGAAAATAAATGTTATAAATGTTGAGTGGAAGGACATGAAATAAATTTGTTGCAAATAAATGTTATAAATGTTGAGTGGGAGGACATGAAATAAAGTTGTTACAAATAAATGTTATAAATGTTGAGTGGGAGGACATGAAATAAAGTTGTTGCAAATAAATGTTATAAATCTTGAGTGGGAGGACATGAAGTGGCCCAGACAAGTCAACTTGTCTTCATATTCCATTTTTTTGTGCCAAGTTGAAAGAAAATGATGAATTTATAAATGAGTTAAAATGATTTATTGGTGCAGGTGGGAAAAGTTAGAGGATGTGATGGGTGGTTAGATTAGGCTATTTATGATTAGATTAAATTGGATGATGTTTAGGGTTTTTGACCCATTTGACTTAAATATTTTGATTTATTAAAATCAAAAAGGGATGGAAGGTATTTTTAGGATTTTAATTAAATAAAGTTTGGTTTATTTAATTAAAGGATGATGCAAGATAAAGGTTAATTAATGACGTATTAGGATTTGATTGATTTATTTAAATGAGGTGATGATGAAGTAGATTTATTGAATTTGAAGGATGAAATGTTAGATTTGATTAAATGAAGGTTATTTGATTAAACTGTTGGATTGAAATGTATGCATATTTTGTGTGTCTACAATAGCTACAATAGACATTGACACCCAGAGTTAGAGAGAGGCTAGCACATCCTTGATTCCCCCTAGAGATGATGAGGTTGACATTCCTCATGCATCTAGAGACATAGGTGATGATATTTGATTTTACACCTGTACTTAGTTTTTTATGCTTTGTTTTTATATATATATCATGATGATCATCACTACTTGTGTAAATTATCTATCTTGCAGGAGTGATAAGAGATTGGCAAGAGTTCTATTGTTAGGCTGTTGTGGAGATAGTGCTTGAATCCATCGATAAGGAGGAGATGGATCCTGACTAGATGCCCCCACTAACCATGGAGGAGGATATAGAGGCACTCAAACCATTTGTGAGATTACGAGTATCATATGAGAATGTGAGGAGACGACCTTGTCAAGCTAAGAGTGCAATAAAGACATCATAGACCTCAGTAGATGTTGAGAGAATGCATGCAGAGCTAGCACAGACATAAGCAAAGAGGGATTGAATTGAAAAGGAGAAGATTGTGGTCATTGGTCAAGTATAGGGTCTAGAGTTCACACTCATATTTGGAAGTTCATAGTCACAGTCACACACAACCATCTCACAATGTCTAGGGATTGGCTCATGCACACCAGAGCCTGAGGGGTCTAGCTCTCACAAACCTTTATGACTTATGATATTGAGATGTACATGAAACTTTGATATATATATATATATATATAGAAATGTGTAGATGTTATGATAATATATCTCTTTGTGCTTAAATATTAAATGCAATTTGATTAATTAAATAAATTATGGTAAAAGGATTTAATTAATGTCTACATGATTTAACATGATTAATGTGATATAATTTAAAACAAATTTCAGTTTTATAGTAGATACAACATTGGTGATTAGAAACTAATATGTTAAATTAAATACACCTAAAACTCATATAAGGATTTAACTTAACATAACAAAAGGTGAATAGTACAAAGCCTAAAGTAATTATAAAATGAACTTAAATAATTACCTTAGTGTTCAAGACAAACACAAAATTGGTTGTCAAGAACGAAGCAATGTGAAAGTTATTTAGAGTAATATCAAATAACTTTAAACAACACTCCTTTATCAATCACACTATTCAAAGAGGTTAGAGATAATACCAATGCAAATGTGTGGCATTAATAGGTTCTTTCATGGGTGTTCCATCAAGTTGCGTTAAGAGATAAGTACCAAGCCCATAATAGGTATTAACCATTGTATACCTTGGAATTTTCTACCGCTCTAAGTGTGCAAAATAACTAAGAAACATGAAAGACAAAACACCAAGGACACCTCAAGATTAGCCAAAAGAGAGTTACAACAAAAAGGAATGCAAATAAAATGAAGCACAAACACTTTTACCTCCCTTGTTGTTGAAACTTCTTTGATTGGACCTTGCTTAGATTTGTTGTGTGCTCCTTAGATGATTGTTTGAATGTCTATGATGCAAGCTTCAATATGCAAAATGATGGACAAAAGATGGTTGAATGATCTAAAAAGACTTGGATAGCATGTAGTTGTGAGAGTGCAAAGTGTTGTGAAGGCAAAATGGCAGCATAAGGTTATAAAAATTAAAAGTGTTGTGGAAATGCCCTTGAGGAGGGGTATTTATAGAAGAATTTGAATTCTCTAGAGAATTCAAGGGTCAAGATTGATCCAACAAGGCCAAGATGAAGGGCTATGGTGGGTTGAGAACCCACAAGCCCTCACATCTTGACATGTGGAGGGTGAAGTGGACAAGAGGATATGAGGTGGAGATGAGTTGTCAAGAGGGTACATGAGGTGGAGGAAGTACAAGTACCTTGCAAGTACATTGGGAGATGGGAAGAATCTTGGGTGAATAAAAGTGAATTTTAAATTCACAATGATTGGAAGAATCTAGAGGGTAAAAGGTGGGCTCCAAAAAGGTGGGACTTGGTCACATGTGAAGATTGTGCCAAGTCCAAGGTTGGTCACATGTGGTGATTGTGACATGGAATGTGAATTAAAAATTCACATATAAAAGAGGGGAATTTAGGAAGAATAAAAAGGAATTAAAAATTCTTTGGAGAATGATTAGGCTTAATTAATCAATAATTAGAAGAATAAATAAGGATTAGAAGCCAACTTGCAAAAGTTGGAGGATGTGACACATCCTAATCAAGGGGCATGTGCACATCCTAATGAAGAGATTAGGAGATGGATTAAGATTTGATGAAAAAGACATGTGAGGAATTAAATAAATGTAATATTTATTTAATTTATTTGATGAAAAGAGGATTAAGGAGGGTAAGGTATTTAATTATTAATTAAATACCTTAGGGATTTGGCAGAATTAAATATATTAATTAAATAATACTAATATTACTTAATTAACTTGGATAAGAGGATGTTTAGACGAAAGGTGATAAATTTGGATAAATTAAGTGTCCAAATTTGGATGTCTACACTAACAAGCTCTCGGCCAAAGGACGACAACATGGAATATGGAAAAAAGTGTGGCATCCTAGAGGTGTGTTGGCATCTCATACAGACCAGAAAGCAAGAATATCCCATAAAATGACAAGGTGAATACTGACAATCCAATTACTGAGAACTTACAGAATGTGAGAAAGTAACAAAAAGTAATAAGACTTAAATAAGGTAAAGAAAATGATAGAACTAAAGAGGATAGAGAAAGAAAAATTCTCACAACAATCCAAGTAATGAATCCTCCAGTACATGAATTTATTTAATACTTGCATGCATAAGATCTGGAGAAAGTGTTGGGGCTGTATAGGGGTTGCCTCAGTCAAACCCCCGTTTTGGTGTTCTCACCTCCACATACAACCAAATAGATAGAGAGAAATGAACAAAGGAGTGATAAAAGCAATCCCTGATCGAGGAGGAGAACCCGTATCACAAAATATAGATGATAAAAGCAATCCCCTCTTGAGGAGGAAAACCTGTATCACAAGATAAAGATGCAATTGATAGGGGATTGTGAGAAATCCCAAGATGCTCAAAGATGCAAGGCACAAGGTAGATATCACATGTAAGGCTTAGGAAGCCAAGGAGGGAAAAAAAGAGAGTTGCAAGAGCCAAGAATGTTGTAAAGACGTGAGAGTGCTGTTGTAGCAAGCTATAAAGAGTTGTGCAAGAAAGATAGCAAAAGAAATAGAGGAAAATATAGGAGCCAAAGCTAGCAAGATTCAAAAGACCAAAATAGATTGAAACGATAGCATATAAAGAGAGAATAGGAGGGAAAAGAAGCTTCCCGGGCAGTTACAAGGCGTCTCGGGCTGTTACCATCGACAAAACTTGTTGACAAGTGCAAAAAATGCTTGGAAATAGTTGTTTGAATGTTGAAATGTCATAGGACGCTAGCGCGACATGTAGAAATCCATGCAGAGTGCTAGTGTCTAAACACATCATGCTACAAAATGACATGAATGAGAAAAGTAGAAGGTTCAACATGAAGCTGATGCGCGAAGGTAGCTACTAAAAAGGGTTCCTTGAGCATCCCGAGAGGGGAAAAAGGTTGATGCAAGGGCTAAAATGAGCCTACACAAGTTCTAAGGGAATGGACACTAAAGCAGATACAAGAATGTATGTGAAATTGCAAGGGGTGCAATTTTACAACATTACATTTTTTCCCCACTTTAGCGGGCATATGAATCTACAATAATATGCATGCTAAAGGAAATATACTAAACAAAAATAACATCATGATACCAGAAGGATACTGTAGACGAAACAGATAACCCTTCAAACCAAGGAAGCATGCCCCCAGGCTGAAGAACTGCAAAAAAAATGCATTAAACAAGGAAGACCTATACAAGACAATAATGTTAGTACATAAAAAGCTATTACACTACAGTGTTAGAACATAAAAACACACACATAGAAACACAAAAAACTAAAGGATTTGAGTCAGTAAGTGAAAGAGACCTTGATGTAAAGGTTATCTTAGTACTATGTGTCATCCCCAAATTAAGGAATAAAACATAGAAGAATTCTTAAATGGAGAGAAGAGTGCAAGGATTGATCGCTTCAAGAGAAGAATGCACCCAAAAGTTAGGGAAGCAACCAATATCAAAGAGAGAAAGAGCATAAAAACATGATGAAGAAGATGAAGATCTTTGATCTGGTATACACAATTGAGAAGAAAGAGAATTTAAGAGAGAGATGGAGAAGCTAGAAAGGAATTAAAATTCCAAGAGAGATGGATCCATAGGTCCTTGGACCCAAGGAGAGTTAAAAAATTGCGCTGCAAATCCGTAGACCTATGGAAGGTGAACAAAAGGCTCTATAGGTATTCTCTCCTATAGAGTTGAACAAACTGCACCAAAGACCTGCAGACCAACAGTGAACAAATCCTGCAGGATGAAAGTGCTTTATAGGTCCTCAAACTTGCAAATAAGGCACCCCAGGTACTCTCTCCTTAGGGAAGCCCGATGTAAGGTGACTCCATAGAGTCAGATTGAGAAGTGGCTTCATAGGCGCACCTGAAAAGAAACATGTTAATCCACAGACTAAGCATGTTAAGCAAGTTTGATGCAAAGGAGCTCTATAGGTTCTCAGTCCTGCAGAGCAAGATTGATCAGAGAAGCCTATGGCTGCTACAAGCTGCATTGTAAGATAGTCACAGAAAAGATAGGTCTAGTCAGGCTGTCCCAAGCTAGACAACATTAAAAATTTGAGAGAATAATCCTTCAAAGATGGTCCCTCGGGAACCCTTCAAGACAACAAGGGGCCCGCACAAGGGGATGCTCCAATTGAAAGATAGAGAGAAGAGAGGGGGTCCTTAGAAGGACACACATTTCCAAAACAAGTTATTATTGTCCCCAACATACAAGCGAGGAGAACCATATAAGATACTTAGAACATACAGGATAGAGGTAATCCTCAATATCACTTTTCATTCAAAGAAGAGGTAGGGGCATCAACAAATAAATGAGTGATGGCACCTAAATTACAAAGTTGTATTTTATCCTTCAAGGCCTTACATTCACTAGTGGAATGACTAGGTACTTGATGGTATGCACATACAAAATGTTTTTCTCTATCATGTTTACAAAAATTCTTACGTGTAGGAGGAAGAGTAATTAAGTGGGCTTTTAGAATCCTCAACAGAATACACTCTTTCTTATAAAAAGAATGAGTAGGAAGAGACCCTTTCTCTTGTGGAGAAAAGTTTGACTACTCACTAGAAGAAGACACAAAGATAGAAGACAATGGAGGATGAAGCAACCCAAGAGAACAAGGTTGAGTGTAAATCATGTCATTCAACCATGGGTTCCATTTATAATATTTATTCAAACAACTAAGTCCCAAATTACACTTGCGAGGTATAAATAATATAGGGACTTGAATGCCTTCTTCGTTATGCCCACAACCTTTACGCCCATAGCCGTATATAGACAAGTTTAAAGCCAAGGCCATAATGTGTTTGAAAATATTGAGGAGGAGGATCTTCATAGAGAGAATTATTCTAGCAATGGGGATTATGCTCCTCTACAAGATTGCCATCGACCTTCTTGACAAGAATGCTAACATTAGCCTCTTTAACAGAAGCATGATCATCTTCCTCAGAAGGAGGAGGTGTTGGATCTCAGTTGTGATCATATAGTTTGTCCTTGATGTCAAAATACCTTTCAGTTGGTTCTCTTTGTTGATCAGTCTCTGTTTGGATCTTTATGATTTATTATGGCAGTTCTTTGATGTCTCTTGACTATTACAGAAAGTTATTTGTTATGGTTCATTTTCATGGTGATGAGTGTTCTGGTTCAAGTTATGAATGCTACATCTTTGACTGATAGAGTTTGAAAGATGGTTTCTTTGTCAAAATGGTTTTCCTTGCATATCACAGGCTTTGGTTGTTTCTCTCTCAAGCATACTCATATTGGAGTGAGAATGGCAGGACCTCACCGATCCTCTTTGAAATGTCTGAGTTGCCTATCGGCAAGACATTTCTGATGTTATGGCGATTGAATTTAACATTCTAGCAGCTTTCGACATGACAATGTTTGTGGTCTTGGCGACAGAAGAAAAGTCTATCGGCATGAGGATTGTTCACCGCTGGGAGGTTTTACCGATTGAGTCGGGTCTCACCGACTAACTCATAAGGTGGTTCATCGGCGTAAGAAATCCCTATCGGCATGATGTTTTATTGAGCATTTTGTGTCTTGGCGACCAGCACAAGAAAGTTCATTTTGGCAAGACTTATTTGATGTCACAGCGATTGGGATCCATTTCTAGGCATCATTCGGCATGACACACATGTTGTTTTGACGACAGAAAGTGTTCACTATCGGCATAAGTTATTCCATCGCTATGTGGTCTCAATGATATTGGTATGTCACATCGGTTGAAGATTAAAATGCAAACTCATCGGCAAGATCTTAAGGCTTCGGCGTGAGGTTATAACGATTATGCAATATCACACCGACCAATGGTGAATGGATGCATATTGGCAAGAGTCAGGGTTTTCGGAATAGTTCATCGGCGAAGTGTTATTGTTCGCGGCATGGTCTCGCCGAGACTATTGGTGTCTCACTGACCAGTGGTGGGAGGTTGCACATCGGCCGGAGTTGGGTCATCAGCATAAGGTCATAGCGATGTTCATGTGTCACGCCGATTCCGCTTGTAGAAAAGGTATCTTCGGTGAAACATAGCGTAGTCTTCATAACATCTCACCGATAATGATATGTCATAGCGACTTTCAGTGGATATCGGTCAGCGATAAATTTTCCTTTAGCAGGACTTTCTGGAAGTCTCGGCGAACAGAAATGGTCACGTGGTCTTTCGGTGAAACTAATGGCTATCGATATAATGTCTTTGCGAACCCGTCAAGTCTTGGCGACTAAGTCTAATGAGGGGCTTTCGGTGAGAGGTTTGTAATGTCTCAGCGACTTCGAGTGAATGAAGGGCTTTTGGTACAACACAATATATTCTACAGGAAGTCTCCTCGATGACGGTATGCTATAGTGACATTCATAAGGGAGAAGGTTGCATTAGCGAAAGAATCATAAAGTCATAGCGACATCACAAGGGATTGTATAAAGATCTCCATCGGTATGAGAATGATAATGTCTTGGCGACTTAGAAATGAAAAAGACCTTCGGTATAACATAAAGTAATCTCTGAGAGGTCTCTCTGATGTCAAAAGGCTACAATGATAGTGAATGGAAAACAAAAGGGTCTAGTCGGTAAGAAAAACATTATGTTACAGCGACTTATAAATGATAAAGTCTTTCGGTGAAACACAATGAAATCTACAAAGCGTCTCCCCGACAGTAGGATGTTACAGTGACAGATAGAAGGATGCATTTGGTAAGAGAATCTTTAGGCTACAGCGACAGCGAATGAATAATACTCTAAGGAAGCCTATCGATGAGACATGATGTATTCGTTATGTGTTCTTCCCGACTCTGATGGCTCTTGGCGAAAGCGATATCTAAAGGGATTGTCTAGCAATTTAATTGCCTTCGACAGATCTATATGGTTGTCTCAACGAATAGTTATGAAGACTCAAAACTCTGTGGTCATCATCATGGATTGGCATCAAATCTCAGAACGGTTACATAACAGGATATTCATCGAGTTTTCTTTTTGAGCTATTGTGTTTTTGATTTAATGAATTTTCTAAGTATAGTTGCATGCAAACTTCTTTGGTTGGTATCGAATCTCTGGAAAATATTCTCTAAGATTTCAAAGGATATGATTTTCTGTTTGTGGGCTATCATAACTTTGATGAAAATCTTTCAATTACAATTTGAAGTCTCCTGATTCAGCGCAGAAATTAAAAGCTTTCTAGATATGCATTACTCTGATTTTTACCATCATCTACAGATCATCATTATCCAGCTTCAGATTCTAAAAATAGCAAGAGAGTTTCAGAATCTTGTGAAAAATGCTTGTTGAAGATTTCTTGATAACAGACATACTTGAAATGTATATGTAAACTTGTGTTGAAAAAAGAAAAGGTTGGTGATTGTAATTCTCTAGTTGTAATCCTTTGGGTATATTGTAGACGTGAGAACAGAGAAATATGAGCTTAACTATAAACAGAGTGATCCTCTGATATATTATGATTGTAATTATGTAATCTATGTAAGGGGTTGGCGCTCCTTGAGATTGGTGTCTCTAAATGAGGGTTTGGTGATCCTTGAGTTGGTGCTCAGAAATTAGCCTATAAGGCATTGTTAAAAGTGGTTTTTGAAGGATAAGTCAGTAAGGCAGTTTAGGAGTGGTTTTTCTACCCTAGGAGGGTTTTCCACTCGGCAAATTCTCTGTCTCTTTGTTCTTCTATGTGTTCTCTGCTTTTCTGTGTTGATTGTTGTTTCAGTTCATAGTTGGGTTTAGTGTTGTTCTCAATTCTGTTTATGAATGATTACATTCAACTCATGAATGCATTAATCAGAATAATATTGAGATCTAATCTGAGCTATGTTTTGGGAAATGCAAGATCTCTCACTCAAATCATGTTTTCATAAGTTGTCTAATAGACTAATTTTATGTTGTCATATCTTTGTGCTTTCAAATGAGATTACTCTACACTATTGTTGAAAGAAAAGGAAATCGGATTGTAAAATCTTGGTCGAAGTTTTAAAAAGTGTAGACACTGATTCACCCCCCCCTCTCAGTGTCTGTCCATAACTCCAACAGGAGGATCTACATTAAGGACATTACAACTATTGCTCACATTATCTCACAATACAAAAGAATAATCATATTTGATAGCAGGTTTGGATGATGTTATTGGAAGGTCTAAGTGGATTGGGGCGACTTTATTTTTTTCAATGAAGGATTCTCTAAAGTCTAGAGAACCCTAATCATCACCAAGACATGCATTTTCTAGAGAACAGGTAGAAGGAGCAAACTTAATATTTCTTGCTTCAGAAGAATCTTCTTCAAGGACATCTATCTCAAGAGTACCCTTTGTAGTAGGTACTGCTAGAGTAAACATCGACACATTAGAAGACATTGAAGGGATAAGAGTAGGCATAACTAAAACCTAACCGATAGCTACCATCTCACATAAATGCATAGCCTCAAGGTCAACCTTGACTGTGACTACCTAATTATTACAAATGAACTTAATAGATTTATGCAAGGTAGACAAGATTGCACCGATAACATGAATCCACGACCTACCAAGAAGAAGGTTACAAGGTAAATTTTCTGACATAACATATACAAGGGTGGGTACAGTAACAGTTCCCAACCTCAAAGGAAAGACTATCGTGCCTAGGGCTTGTCGACCGACATTATCAAACCCACGAATGACAACCAAAAAAGCATTAAGAGAAGATGAATCAATATTAATCTTAGGTAATAGATCAATGCTACACACATTAAGCACTGAACCGACATCAACGAGAGTACGTCTAATTCCAATATTATTAATGTTAACTATAATCATCAGAGGATCTACTTGTTTCTACAAATCCGAGGGCGGAAGTTCTTATGGATAGAACGTGATATTCGCTGAATTTGTATGAATATAAGCCATCAATGCATTAACATCTATTGGCCTAGCAGAGGTAGGAAAGAGGATCTTTTTCAATGCTTCTTGGAGAATACCTTGATAAACTGGAGCAAACTAAAGCAAGTCCCACATTGAGATCTTGGCCGGAGTAATGCAGAGTTAATCGACAAGATCATAATCACTAGGTGCTTTAGTCATAGGTTTAGGAGCTTGAAGAAGGCTTGGTTGTTTATTCATTCCATTCTTATAAGTATGGGCTATTGCTCTACAAGAGGGAGCCTTAGAAAGATCAAGGGAATCGCTATCAAATGGGATACCCTCAATAGAAAAAATCCTTCTAGGAGAAGGAATAGTTGGAGTTGGGTAAATGACTGGTCTCTTAGGCCTTTGAGGGGTAGCAGAGACAGATTACATTTACAAAATCATCACAACTAGTAGAATAATTATTCAAAGAAACATTCTTAATATCGTTCCAGGGAGGATCAAATGTGGAAGAAGGTTCATCATTTGCTAATGCATCATCTCCAGAAGAGAGTGCATCAGAACAAAGATAAGATTCATCATTCACAAATGTAACGTCTCTAGAAGAGAGTGAGTTGGAATAGAGAAGAGATTCATCATTCACTAATGCATCATCTCTAGGAGAGAGTGCTTTGGAATGAAATGGAGATTCATCATTCACAAATGCATCATCTCTGAAAGAGAGTGCATTGGAATGAATAGAAGATAGAGTAGCATTAAGAAAGGTATCAATGATTTCATCCTCTTGCACCAAAATATCCTTAGAAGGAATCTTAGGAGAGGGATCAACAAAGAATAATAAGAAAGGAGACAAGAGCTCACTTTCACATGCTTGTAAGAGAACTTGTTGAAGCTTCTTAACAAATATGGAAAGTAAGAAAGATAGAAAGCATAGTTTAAGATAGAGATATAGACAAGTCGAACAAAGGTCAGCGTATATCACTATTGACAACATGGAATGGGGTTCGGTGTAGCACCCCAAAATGTTTTTTGGGAAAGGATAAACCTTTGATTTGTCCTCCCTTTTTTTTGAATTTTATATAAAGTGGTGTTCATGTTGGGTTCACCAAAATGTAGAGAAGGGGGATTCACTACTCATGAGTCTCTTTATTCTCAAGAGATTCCCAAGGGGCGAACTGCCCTAAACTACCTCAAGGAGCAACGTGAGAGTTCCAGAATCGAAAAGAGCAGGTCACAAAGGTTTTTTAGAAAAATTGACAAGCTCTCGACCAAAGGATGACAATGTGGAATATGGATGAAAGCATGATGCACTAGCATCCCAGAGGCATGTTGATGTTTCACACTGACCAAAAAGCAAAAATATCCTAGAAAACGACAAGATGACTACTGATCCAATTACTAAGAACTTCCAGAATGCGAGAAAGTAACAAAAAGTAATAAGAATGAAATAAGGTAAAGCAAATGATAGAACTAAAGAGGATAAAGAAAGAAAACTTCTCACAACAATCCAAGTAATGAAGCCTCCAGAACATGAATGTCTTCAATACCTGCATGCATAAGATCTAGAGAAAGTGTTGGGGTTGTATAGGGGTTTGCCTCAGTCAAACCCCCATTTTGGTGTTCCCACCTCCACGGAAAACCAAATATTAGATAGAGAGAAATGAACAAAGGAGTGATAAAATCAATCCCCGCTCGAGGAGGAGAACTTGTATCACAAAATATAGATGATAAAAGCAATCCCTGCTTGAGGAGGAAAATCTGTATCACAAGATAAAGATGCAATTGATAGGGGATTGTGAGAAATACCAAGATGCTCAAAGATGAAAGGCACAAGGTAGATATCACATACAAGGCTTAGGAAGCCAAGGAGGGAAACAAAGAGAGCTGCAAGAGCCAAGAGTGTTGTAAAGACGTGAGAGTGCTACTATAGCAAGCTATAAAGAGTTGTGCAAGCAAGATAGCAAAAGCAATAGAGGTAGAAAATGTAGGAGACAAATCTAGCAAGATTCAGAAGACCAAAATAGATTGAAAAGATAGCATATAAAGAGAGAATAGGAGGGAAAAGAAGCTTCCTGGGTCATTACCACCAAAAAAACTTGCGGACAAGTGGTAAACATGCTCAAAAATGACTGTTTGAATGTTGAAATGTCACAGGAAGCTAGCATGACGCACAGACGTTCGTGTGGCACGCTAGTTTCCAGACACATCATGCTACAAAATGACACGAACGAGAAAATCACAAGGTTTGACGCGAAGTTGATGCACAAAGGTAGCTACTGAAAAGGTGTCCTTGAGCATCCTAAGAGTGGAAAAAGGTTATTGCAAGGGCTAAAATGAGCCTACATAAGTTCTAAGGAAATGGACACTAAAGCAGATACAAGAATGTATGTTAAATTGCAATTGGTGCAATTTTATGACATTACATATATAATATTAGGAGTTATTAAATACATAGGATTTACAAGGTTGATGGATCCTTAATCATAATAGAGAAGTCTCTCCCTATGCATCATCATAGTTTAAAACTACCCTATGATACATTAAGGGAATAAAAAATTAGTTCTATATGTATCTAAAGTCCATTATGTCTAAGATATCATAATCTTGAACTAGATTCATGTAGTTGAGAATAAATATAGAAGTGATTTCAGAGTAGTATATTGACTTGGCATCCCCTCTAATTATTTCCTCTCCAAGGATCACTTTATGCCATGTTTCATGTAGGAACATATAATGTAAAAAACATGATCTAAAATAATCTAATCTAACAATACCATTATGGATGGTTCCCACTTTTGTGGGGGTAAGTAGATTCTCTTGTCCCTCACTATTATTCCTTATTAGGTAGAACTAGAGGTAGAAATACAACTAGAGAAAAATAAAATTGAAGGGGTGTAGGTGGCCATATATAGAAATTTTATAAAGATCAACAAGTTGAGGGGAAGATCGAGCAAGTTATCTTGGCCTATAATTTTTGGTCCAAATGATGATGGTAGTGATGGAAGAGATTTAATACATGCAAGTCTTAGGATTTTTTGAATCTAAGCTAAGATATATAGCCTACCCAAATTAAGTTGCCACATGAAAAATTAATTATGAGGGGACAAGCCAAATAGAAGTAGATGATAAGTTGGCTGACTTGCCACTATTGAAGTCACTTTGATACATGTGAACATGCTTTAAATATTTTTAGAAGGATCTCAACAAAGCTTTATCTATTATATGAAAGGTGGAATTAAATTCAACCATGTCTTCAATTTGATCGATTCCCATGTTGGCAAGAGCATCAAATACAATATTTTCTTCTCTATATAAATGATGAATTTCATAGGATGTAAATTCATCTAGTAATGATTGAACCTAATTAAGGGTGTAACATAATTTATGATATTTTTGTACTTGATTGAATTAATGATCTCTTGAGAATCTCCTTAGATGAATTTTTTTACAATTTTTTTTTCTTTCTATTTGGATTCCATAGAGGTAAGCATGTTTGTCTACTTAATTATTTGTACCATTTATTAGATTGATTGATGTTCCATTAGTAGATTGCCTATTTTTTTGTTATGATGCAATTAGGCTCTAAAATTCTTGGATTTCCTTGGGAAGCTCCATTGAAGTTGAATTTTACACGGGGTATAGTAGGAGGGGTCCATGTAATCTTATTTTTTTCTACCTTTAATTTGTTCCCAAATATTTATCTTGGTTTGCAACAGGGATTCAAAAATGGCCAATTCTTTAATAGAATAGAACCCTAATTAGTGAATACTATCTCTTAAGAGAAGTTCTTAAGGACTACCATTAAGACAACTTCAAAATTTACATTTTCTATCTTTTGAGTTACCTAATTTAATTTTTAAATTATTATTCTAAATATCTTATTATTGCATTTAATACAAATATTAAAAATTATAATTGAGGAATAGCTACCCATATTCTTACAAAAATAGAATCATGATATAGGGAAGGCCAAACTAGAAAGTGTTGGAGCAAGGTTCCTGAAAAGGTTTCCTTCCATATAAGTTTGTTGCATAACCATTTAAAACACTTTGTGATGTAATTTTAATTTAGAAGGAGATGATCCATGTCTTTTTCATTGACACCATAAAGGACACATTTGAAGAATTTCATATTTCCTATTTTCCCAGTCTTTTTCTCATTAGTATTTTGTTATGTAAGGATAACTAGGCGAAGACCCTAACTTTGGGGAGGCAATCCTTATTCCATCAAAGATAAAATAGAAAAATTCTAGAAGGATATGTGTTGGAAAGTAACTAGTATACCCTTTTAACTATATAAGTACTTGAATTAAGGGCCACCTGTGCTAATTCATCTTCTTTTGATGAGTAGACAATTATTCACAACCTCAAGACAAAAAGTAGCAACAATTTTTTTATTTTGGGTAAAAGAAATATCTTCATATTTTTTCTTGGATACCTTTAGAGATTCATTTTCATTGTGAAATATGAGACAATTCCTAATTTTTTTTCCCCAATTCTATTTTATATAATATCTTGCCTCTTCTAGCTCTTGAATTCGTGACATTGGTTTATTTACATTCCATCTGTCCTCTCAAAAGTGAGCTTTTTCCCAGTATGAATAATCTATGAAAAGTGGGGTAGGATTACTTCTTTGCAAGTTGTGACGAAGTTGCATCTTACACCTCATTTTTTGAACAGTTAATTTTATCATATGGTAATTACTTAATTTTTTGATATATTATGATGCTCTTAAATATGTTATATTTTTATGAAAATTTGTAATAAATATGGTTTCCATGAAATGATTATTTTGTGTGTGTTCATGTGAATGTGATATTATGATGTCATTAATTCAAATGAGTTGATTATCAGTTAGAATTTTTTTTTTATTATTGGTAAAAAATGGGTTTTGAAGGGCCCCAAAACCCTTTACAAAAAAGAGCAGCTGAAACTAAAGAAAACTACATAAAGTATATCATCCCATACGTAGCACACCATCAAAGAAACAACAACCAAAAAGGAGCAACACAAACAACAACATTACATATTCTTTAGGATATCAATAGCCTCCACATCGCTCGCCATAGCCTTCTGACCATCATCCAAGACATCCGACAGTTCTTTAACAGGAGCCCCAGCCTAAACCTTGGTCTTGTTTCACGTTCTATCCCCAGGCCCACCCACATTCACCTTACTAATCAAAAGATTATTCTTATTACCTCTCTTGTCAACAAAAACCTCTTCCTCCATCAACTTACCACCAACACCAATCTCTTCAACGTGAAAAATCTCCTTACGTTTCTTGGCACTATCGAAAGGAGAGGTAATACCAATAGACTCAAAATTAACCATAGATTTAGTCCCCTCCCCACCCTTCTCCATGTTAGCACAAATCCTCTCTAATTGATCCAGGGTGATAAATCTTTCTTCAAGATTCTACTTCATCTTAAGCGTTTCATTCGCCACAATTTTCAAAGAGTCAAATAGTTCATCAATCTAGTTCTAAACTGAACATTCACTAGCTTTACTCATCACACCCTGAGCTTTAACATTGGTCATGTTAAATTCATGGAACACCCATTTAAACAATTTGAATAAAATAATGGAACCCTCTCTAGCAGTTCCCAGAACATAAAAAATGTCTTCCCTATCAAAGTTGAAAACACCCTTACCGACAACATCATCCTCCTGAGAGGAGATTACCTTGTCCTAAATAGAAAAAACATCCTTACCCTTCCCAGCAGTAACTGACATTTTGATTTTTTGAATGGAGTCAGCAATCTCCTTAGCCACATCCTTCCTTTTCTTCTGAAAATCCAGGTCCACAATCGGGGAATCCACAACACCCTGTCTGCCTACCATCTTGAGGGGAGAGTTAGCTTGCATCTTAAGAAATTGGCTTGTAGACCTAACAACCAATTTCTTGTTACTTCCCACCTCCAACTCCTTCTTATGCTTTGTCCCCAAAATAGGGGGCGGTAAAGACGCCTCTCTAGCCAATTCATTCTTCTCCTTTAGGCATTTACTCAAGATTTCAGTAGCCAACTCCTTACTACAAGTCTCATACCCCTTATTAGGGCTCGACGCCCCTTTCTTAGACTTACCCAAATCAGGGGGTTGTGGGACCATCTCCATGGAAGCTAGAGAATCCAGGACATAGTCCACATCCTCAGACTTTTACTTCTCTTCCAAGACAAGTTTCCTCTTCTTCCCTTTCTTGCTAACTGACTCCTCTTTAGAAACCATTTGATACTCCATCGTTGGCTTTTGTTTCTTACCCTTAGGGGTTACAATCGGCTTAGACACCTCAAAGGATTTAGCATAATCATATATTAAAATAATGAGCCCCACATGCAAAACTAGATTTTTGAGGTTTCTTTTACGGTCCTTGAGACCAGAATCCAACGACGCCGAGAGATAATAGGGAAAAGAGATTCTATTTTTATGGCAGAAATGATTGAGCATAACAAAATGGTAAGCATTTACCACAAAGAAGCATCCTTCAAGGGTGATATATAACATGAGTTCCTCAGCCACATCCCTCCACAATGCCTTGAGAGAGCTTCTCTAGTAACCACCACTCTTCGCCATCTTAAGGTCTTGAGCTTCATCCCCTTTGAAAAAAATTGCATGGCTGCTTGCGATTCCTTATCTTTGAAAATTTTCTTACCATTTGTAGATAACCCAGTGATATTGGCTATAAAATCCTCATTCACATCAAACTCTGTTCCACCCAACTTCAAAACCCTGTTGTTCTATGCTTTTGCAAACAATGTCATTGTTTGTGGGTTGTTACCATGCAACCTTTGTTGGATTTTGTGGTGTGTTGCTAATATGTGGTTGTCATTGATTTCAACACTATTAGCATTGTTGCATTAGAAGTTGTATATGTCGAGGATATTGAGAAAATTGTAATAAGAAGTGCTACAGGTTGTTAGTGGAGAAGTGAAGATCATTCTATTGGTGTGATCAGTACATTGTTAATCTAAGGTTGCGGTTTAAAGGGTTTCTTGGTGAGTATGTCTAGTTTATCCATGTCAAATTTCAGAGATCCGCGTGAAGATTTGATCAAGTTATGAAGATTTGTATTTTGACAGTTTTTCTGTTGCTTTAGTTTGTGTTCTTGAATGAAGATCATGTGATTTCTATAAGTTCAGTTACTGCAGATGCTTCTCTGGTGTTTCATGGTGTTTGTGGATGTTTCTAGTTCATGCTCTATCTGTGTTGCACGTCCACATTGATCGTTGTGCTCGTGATATGAGATTTTCTCTTGCGTGTTCATGTTTTTCATGTTCATGGCCGACTAGGTGTTGATACATGTTGTGGATCTTCGAGGAGAAATTAATTGAAGTGTTTTTGTGTTGGAGTTGATTTGGGTCTTCATTATGTTGTGGCTGACCTTGGTTGATTCGCATTGAAAATTTACTTGTAAATTTGGGCCGACATTTTGTAGATGTTTTATATTTTCTTTGTGGCCAACTTGTAGCAATTCAATTTCTTGTTGAGGATATATAAGAGTGATTGTTTATTAAAATTGAAGTGTGCAAGTGTGAAGTGTGCAATTCCTATGTGCGAATATTGTTCAGATCTTTCGAAGGCAGAAGTGGAGTGTGAAGAAGAGTGAAGAAGAGTGAAGAAGTGTTCATGTGCTTAACCAAAACTATAATCAGGCATTATCAGATGCTACTTTCTCAGTTCAAATATGAATGGTTGTAATCCAAATCTTTCTTTGGGAAGTGAGCCCTCTTGTAATTGAGCAGTGAGCTCTAGGCAGTGTGCTTGAATGCATGTGAATTCCCCATTTATTCTTCTTATACTTTTAACAGGGTATAATCTTGTGGATTGACCTCCACCGTGGTTTTTCCCCTAACAGGGTTTCCACATAAAAATCTTGGTGTTCTCTGTGTTTCTGATGCGCTGATTGTTTGTGGTTTATTATTCGTTCATTAGATCTACGATTAAGTCAAGTTAAGTTTGAAAAATTTAAATATTCTGTGACAACTGATTCACCCCCCCTCTCAGTTATATGTCCTTGTTTTTCCAACAATTGGTATCAGAGCTAGGTTCCTCTGAAGAAGTTTAAAAGCTTGAGGTGATCTGAGATGGCATCATACAAGAAGGACAGTCCTAGATTCGATGGAATAAACTACTCTTTGTGGAAAGCTAGAATGGAGTGTCATTTGAGGTGTATTGGTGAACCCTTCTAGAAGATTACAAAGAACATATATGCTATTCCTCAGAATGGTCCTTCCACTCCTAATGAGATTAAAGAGGCTGAGTTTAACATTAGGGCTATTGAATCTTTGCTAAGTGCTCTAACGGATTCAGAAATGAAAAATGTGATGGATCTGAAGACAACTCATGAAATTTGGAAGAACCCGAAGACTTTGTATGAAGGAGATGCACTTGTGAAGGTTGCTAAGCTAACGAGTTTGAAAGGAAAGTATGAAACTTTGAAGATGGGTGAAGATGAAAATATTTCTTCTTTTATGCAAAAAGTAAATGAACTTGTGATGGGTCTTAGATGTGACAATGGTACCCTTGATGAATAAGAAATTGTAGCTAAAGTGCTTAGATCATTTCCTCCCTCTTACAAATCAAACACTCATGCTATTGAAGAGCTCAAAGAAGTAACAAATGTGACAAGAGATATGATGATTGGTAAACTTGCTGCATTTGAGTTGAGTGAATTTGGTGATTCTTCCCCTAAGACTGAATCTGCATTTAAGGCCTCTGTATCTAGAAGAAACAAGAAAATATATGATATGGGAGAAAGTTCTAGAAAGACATTCAAGTATGAGGAAGAGATGAAACAACTTGAAGATGAAGAAATAGAGGTAGATTAGCTGGAAGCATTGATTGTGAAGAAAGAAGGTAGAGGACAAGGTAAGTATAAAGGAAAGTTTCCTATTAAATGTTTCTCTTGCAGTAAAATAGGTCATTTTGCTTCAAGGTTTCCTGAAAGAGTTCCTAGGTCTAAGCCTAACAAACCTAGATTTCAAAATAAATGCTATTATGCTGAAGAAGGTGTGACTAATGAAGAATCTGATAAAGAAAATGGAAATGAAGATTAATGGGCTTTCATTGCTATCAAGGAAAATGGTTTGGTGGCTACTAAATCTGCTAAAGTTGAGAAAGCTTTTGCAGCCCAAATTGAAGAAAAGGATGAGTGGGTTATTGACAGCAGATGCTCACATCATATGACTGGTGACAAAAGAAAAATTGTAAGTCTAAAGAAATATGACAGTGGGGTTGTAAGATTCAAAGATAACAATGCTGGTGTGATTCGTGGTAGAGGATCTATTTGTGTTGGTGATAAACATAACACTGATGATGTCCTTTATGTTGAAGGCTTAAAGCATAACCTATTGAGTGTTGGACAAAAGGTGGACAAGGGTTACAATCTTCAGTTCAAAGATGGAAGATGCAGGATACTTGGAAGTTTTGGAAGTGAAATTGCTTCAGGTACAAAGACAAAAGGAAATATTTTTCACCTGAGTGCTAATAATGTAAGTTATTTAATTGCTCAAGTAGATGAAAGCTAGTTATGGCATAAGAGGCTGTGTCATGTGAATTTTGATAGCATTGTCAAGGTAAGCTCCACTCAAGTAGTAAGAGATCTACCTAAGCTAGTGAAGCCTACTAACACGATATGAAAGGAATGTTAGATGGGAAAACAAACTAGAGTTTCTTTTTGGAGAAAACAACATCATTATAATGGAGTACTGGAGCTGGTGCATACTGATTTGTGCAGTCCCTCCAGAATTAGAAGTCTACAAGGAGAAAGGTATTTTATGCTGCTCGTTGATGATTACTCTAGGATGATATGGGTTGCTTTCTTGAGAGAAAAATGTGAAGTATTAGAGAAGTTCAAAAGTTTCAAAGCTATGGCAGAGAATGAGACAGGTCTAAAGATCAAATGCCTAAGGTCAGACAGAGGTGGTGAGTTCACCTCCCGAGAGTTCAATTCTTTCTGTGAAGAGCATGGAATCAAAAGACAGTTATTTTCTCCCCGAACCCCTCAACATAATGGAGTTGTAGAGAGAAAAAATAGAACAATTTTGGATGCTGCTAGAACAATGATGTTGGAAGGAAATGTTCCTCACATCTATTGGAGAGAAGTTGTAAGCACTACTATGCACACTCTAAACCGGGTAAATGTCAATGGTATTTATGGTAAGACTCCTTTTGAGCTATGGTTTGGTTATAAGCCTACTGTTAAATATTTCAAGATCTTTGGAAGCAAGTGTTATATTAAGAGAGATGAGGACATAGGAAAGTTTGATGCAAGGAGCGATGAAGGAATATTTTTAGGTTACTCTACTAAAAGCAAGGCTTACTGGTGCTATAATAGAAGATTGAGAATAATGGTTGAAAGTGCAAATGTCAAAGTTGATGAGGACTCCGCTAGATCATCCAAATACTATGGATATAATTCAGATGACCAAAAAGATAGTACAGAGAAAGGGAAGAATTCTTAGACACAGAATCAAGTTCATATTGTTCCGATAAATCAAGAAAGTCAGGAAGGAGAGACAAGTGGAAGTACAAAAGAAAGGGCAGAAGAACCAGAAGTGCGAGAGAATCCTAAATTTTTTGTTGGAATATATGCCTCAATATCACAGGCTGAAACCTTTGAGAATGCATAGTCGCTGTGACATTCCTGTTGTCTGGCTAACTGGCAGTTTCGCTCATGTCGCCAAGACAATGCTTTTGTCTTGCCAAAGGAATCTATTGCTGTGACTTATGGCCGTCGTTGTAACTTCTCATCGCATGGAGAACTCTGGCCGACAGGCCATTCAATCGGGCGTCGGTGAGACTCATAACGACCAAGGGCTTTAGAGTAACTTCTACACTCAGAAAGAAGTCCCAGCCACATTGGAAGGTCTTGCTAACAAGGATACACATTGAAGTAATCGGGGTAACCTATGCCGGCTCGGTGAGAAGTCTTACCGAAAGTAACATGTCTCGGCAACAGTGTTGGAGCTTTTGAGGAAACCCTTGGGTGATCGGTAAGAAGTCTTACCGATAGTGATATGTCTCACCGACGGGTATACATTTGGAGACTTCAGTGTAACACATAAGGCTTCGATAAGAAGTCTTGGCGAATGTGGAAAATCTCACCAATAGCATGTGGGGTCATCGGTTCGGTATGACTCTTGGCGAACAGTAACGTCGGGATAACTTGGAAGCCTCAGTAAGAAGTCTTGCCGAAGGATGTTTCTCTCACCGACAGTGTGGGATGTGTTTGGCATGACTCCTGGCGAAAGATGGGCTCGGGGTAACCTGGAGACTTCGGCATGAGGTCTTGGTGAAGGTCAAATGTCTTGCCGATTCGGTAAGACATGAGCGCTCGGTGTAATGTCTCGGCAAAAGTGATAAGTCTCGCCGACAGTCGAATGCTTCGGTATAACACATGAATGCTCGGTGGGATGTCTTGGTGAAAGACGATTGTCTCAGCGAATGGAATTCTCACATCGGCATGACTTGAAGACTTCGGTATGAGGTCTTGGCGATCTGTGATAGTCTTGCCGATGGAAATATTGAGATCAATGTGACTTGAAGATCTCGGTGAAACCTCTTGGCGACAGTTGAATGTCTTAGAGATAGAGTTGGGGGATGATTTCAACTGGAGATCGGTGAGAGGTCTCGCCAATCATGCCAATGAGGAGACTCTTACCGACAGATGGATGCTGATAGAAATACAATGGGTTTCGGTATGACTTATGAGCTCAGTGGAACTTCTTGCCAATGGAGACGACTCTTGGCGACAACGTGTAATCTGGTCTTGTGGCATCAGGGAGATACTTCTAGTGTCTCACCGACATGCAACACAAGTTGATCACTGTTGACCAAGTGAAGATTGTCCGACGTGGTGAGATATGGACAAATCAGAGAAAGCAGAATGTGAATTGTTTCTGAGCTAGATGATTTGACAGTTGTGATCTGACAGTTGGAAACAAACCGTTTAATAAAGCCAAAGCCGAAGAGAAGAAAAAAATATAGCGTACAGATGTGAAGGCCTAGTGGCTAGATGGAAGGCCAAAGCCATGAGGCCATAACAGGTGATGCTGAAGAGCCGAGAGCCAGAGAGAGATCGATAGCAAAAGGTCGAGTGACTGGCTGACAGGCCGAAGCCATGAGGCCGAGGCAAAGAGTGAGAGAGGCAGAGTTATGCTGCTGGAATCTCTCCTGATCATGAATGCCATGTTTGATCTCTCAGGGATAGTATGTTACCAGTTGTATCCATAATGAACAAAGATGAATCTCTAAAGAGGCTATGATCCTGAATTTGTATTGTAACCATTTCTGTTGCTGAATAATACAATGGATCAATCTTTGGAGTGTGGGGATTTTTATCCGAAAGGATTTTCCCCACGTAAATCTTTGTGTTTTGGTTTTCTGTTTCATCTTTCATGTCTACTGGTTCGTGTAGTAGAATCTGTTAATGCTTGCTATTGAATTTACATGTGTTTCTCTCAGATGGATCAATGTAGGAAATGAACTGTGTCTGTTTCGCATTTGGACATAGTTGTTCATGTCTTTGAGGCAACCTAATTGAAAATTAAAAGTTACCGAAGGCACTACTGCATGGAGTTTTCACTAGTTGCGCTCCCAAATTTCATTACAATTTTGAGGTATGTAAAGCTAAATCATTCTGAAGATCAAATTATAGGAGATATGAATAAAGGTGTGCAGACTAGAAGAAGGATTGCAGAAGAGTATTGTCTGATTTCCAAGACTGAGCCTAACAATATCAATGAAGCTTGTAATGATGAACACTGGATGGAAGCTATGAAGGAAGAACTAATGCAGATTGAAAAGAATGATACATGGATTCTTGTTCCCAAAACTAAAGATAAAAATGTGATTAGTACTAAATGGGTCTTTCAGAATAAGCTGAATGAACAAGGTGAAGTGGTTCAGAATAAAGAAAGACTGGTATGTAAAGGGTATTCACATATGGAAGGTATTGATTTTGAAGAAACCTTTGCCCCTGTTGCCATAATTAAAGCTGTAAGATTATTTCTTCCTTATGCTGCATATAAGAACTACAAAGTATATCAAATGGATGTGAAGCCATCCTTTCTGAATGGTGAGTTAGAAGAAGAGGTATATGTTGAACAACCAGATGGATTTCAACTGACTGATAAGGAAGACATGGTTTTTCGATTGAATACACATTTGTATGGAATCAAGCAAGCCCCCAGAGCCTGGTATGCTAGATTGGAAAAATACTTACTAAAGCTTGGATTCAATAAAGGTATTGCTGACAACAACTTGTATTTTAAGTTGGATCATGATAAAGAGTTGATTATTGAAGTCTTTGTTGATGACATTATTTTTGGAGGTGATGCTGATCTATGTATGAGGTTTGTTGATGAGATGAAAAGTGAATTTGAAATGAGTATGATTGGAGAAATGAATTTCTTTATGGGATTGCAAGTCACTCAGTTAGACAATGGGATTTTCATATCTCAGTCCAAATATGTGAGAGAGTTGCTGAAGAAGTTTGGCATGGAAGACTCAAAGCCTGTTGGTACACCCATGGTAACCAGATGCAAGTTAACAAAGAATGATGATTTTACTAAGGAAAATCAAACAAGATGCATGTTAATGATTGGAAGATTTATCTACTTAACTCATACCAGACCATACATCATGAATGTTGTGTGTATGGTTGCTAGATATCAAGCCGATCCAAAAGAATCTCATGTGACTGCTGTAAAAAGAATTTTTAGATACGGGTATGTGCAGGATCATGGTGCGCCAAAAAGTGGCAATATTATGGGTATTTGTGGGGTATGTGGCTGACGAATTTTTTTTCACCCAAAATTAATGAAACAAAAAGGGCTTTTAGAGGAGATTCTCAGCTTTCCAAAAATATAAATTATGATTTAATTTGAATTTAATAAATAATTATTATTCATTTTCTATTAGAATTACAACTAAAGTCCTGATCGATAGGCTAATTGAAAAACATCTATAAATTTCAAATGGTATCATATTTTTTGAATAAAAACATGTCACATTCTATGCTTCACATAATAGAGGATTAAAAAGAAAAATTAAATTTCATGAAGTTTTGACCAAGTTAAGGTCGACAGACGAGTTTTATATTTTCTAAAAGTTGTAATAAAAAATTCATAATTAATTATTTACTTGGAAAAAAATTACAAAAATATGCATCACATCGGACATGAGTCCTCTACTTATATATAAAATATTACAAAAAAATATTATCATTTTATTATGGTTAGGGTGGTCAGACAGACACCTACTTCTTATTTTTCCCCTGAAATTTAAGTACTACTGCATTGAAATTTCAAATTTTCACCAAATAGATTTTATTTATTTTTAAATAAACCTAATATTTTAGAAACTACATTCAATTTTCTACAAATTCTATTCTTACATATTTTTTAAATAATATAGATAACTTATTCAAATATTTATGTCAAGTTTCCTAACACTGATTTTTCTGATTTTTTTGCCACTTAAGGGCCTGTTTTTTGCATGATGATCCTGCACATACCCATACCTAAAAGGAATAGTTGATTTTGGGATTTGGTATCCTAAATATGATGATCTTACCTTAAGTGCCTCTACTAATGCAGAATGGGTAGGAGATGTAGATGATAGGAAAAGAACTAGTGGTGGTACCTTATTCCTAGGGAAGAAGTTGGTGTCTTGGTTGAGTAAAAATAAGAATTCCATTTCCCTATCTACTGCTGAGGCAAAGTATATTGCTACTACAAATAATTGTACTCAAGTGTTGTGGATGAAACATATGCTAAAAGATATCAAAGTAGTATATGATGAGCCTATTTTCATATACTATGACAACTCAAGTGCAATAAACATATCGAAGAATCTAGTGCCACACTCTAAGACCAAGCATATATCAATCAAGTTCCACTTCCTGAGGGAGAAAGTGAGTGAGAAAGAAGTCAGATTGGAGTATGTTCCTACCAAAGAATGGATTGTAGACATTTTCACAATTTTGTTTCCAAATGATACTTTTGAGTATCTCATAGGGAAGTTAGGGGTGATTACCCCTCCTAATCAAAACTAATGATGCATTGGTTTGCATCAATTTTTGCACTTCATGATCATATTTTGATCTAGATTTATGTTGATGGTTTCTACTCAGGGGGAGTAGTTAGATGTTCAGGTGTTCAAATATGTGGTTCAGAGCTCGCATAGAAGATATCTTTGCCATTGATGTCAAAGGGGGAGAAGAGTAATGTGAAAAATATTTGTGGGAGAAGAGCCGAGGAGAGGAGACTCAAAACCTAAGGAGGAGAAAGTGTAGTTGTGTTGATGGTATTTTTCACATCATGTGTTTCCATCAATGCCAAAGGGGGAGATTGTTGGATGTTGTGGTGTGTTGCTGATATGTGGTTGTCATTGAAGTCAACACTATTAGCATTGTTGCATTAGAATCTGTATATGCCGCGGATATTGAGAAAATTGTAATAAGTAGTGCTACAGGTTCTCAATGGAGAAGTGAAGATCAATCTGTTGATGTGATCAGTACGTTGTTGATCTGATGTTGCGGTTTAAAGGGTTTCTTGCTGAGTATGTCTAGTTTATCCATGTCAAGTTTCAAAGATTCACATGAAGATTTGTATTCTGACAGTTTTTCTATTACTTCAGTTTGTGTTCCTGAATGCAGATCATGTAATTTCTATAAGTTCAGTTGTTGTGGATGCTTCTTTGGTGTTTCATGGTGTTTTTGGATGTTTCTAGTTCATGCTCTATCTGTGATGCATGTCCACATTGATTGCTGTGCTCGTGATCCAATATTTTCTCTTGTGTGTTCATGTTTTTCATGTTCATGGCTGACTAGGTGTTGAAGCGTGTTGTGGATCTTCGAGGAGAAGTTAATTGAAGTGTTTTTGTGTTGGAGTTGTTGATTTGGGTCTTTGTTATGTTGTGGCTGACCTTGGTTGATTCGCATTGAAAATTTACTTATAAATTTGGGCTGACATTGTGTATATGTTTTATATTTTCTTTGTGGCCGACTTGTGGCCATTCAATTTCTTATTGTGGATATATAAGAGCAATTTTTTATTCGAATTGAAGTGTGCGAGTCCTATGTGTGAATATTGTTCAGATCTTTTGAAGGAATAAGAAGAGTTTGAAGAAGAGTGAAGAAGTGTTTATGTGCTTAACCAGAACTATAATCAGGCATTAGCAAATGCTACTTTCTCAGTTCAAATCCAGATGGTTGTAATCCGAATCTTTCTTTGGGCAGTGAGCCCTCTTGTAATTGAGCAGTGAGCTCTAGGCAGTGTGTCTGAATGCATGTGCATTACCCATTTATTCTTCTTATACTTTTAACAGGGTATAATCTTATGGACTGACCTCCACCATGGTTTTTCCCCTAACAGGGTTTCCACATAAAAATCTTGGTGTTCTATGTGTTTCTAATGTGCTGATTGTTTGTGGTTTATTATTCATTCATCAGATCTGAGATTAAGTTAGGTTTAAAACGTTTAAATATTCTGTGACAACTAATTCACCCCCCCTCTCAGTTGTCTGTCCTTGTTTTTCCAACAACCTTTCTAGGTACGAAGTCAGTCCACCTTTCTCTAAAACCCTCCACACCTCCGGCTTCTTCTTGACAACATCACAAGAGAAAGACTCTATGTGGTTCCTATCACCTCCCATGGAAACATAAATTATAGAGCCAAGGAGTTTGAGAACTTTGAAGGTAATGAGGAGAAACCTCGAGAAGGAGATACAAAGAATTCCCACAATTTGTGTGACAACGAAATTATGGTAGGAGAAAATAATGAGCCTAGAGTTTTGTTCCATACGGATATCAACTAGGGTACAATCAACTCGATCCATATCTAGTTTACCATCCCTCCACATAATAACTTGCCATGTGAAGATAGTCATGCACACCCCAAGCCTTAAAAAATCATCAACCAATTTAACTTTGGAAATCATGATTAATACTTGCAATTGCCTCCATAGGGAGGGGGTCGTTTAGACCCCATTCCTTAAAACCCCTTACTCCTAAATTAGCAAAAACATCAACTAATCCATTTCCTTCTCTCAAAATATGAGAAATATAATACTCATCAAAGGATTTAAGAATTTCAATAGCATCCGTAATCAAATATTCAATAGTCCATGAAGGGGTAGCACAATTCTTCAAATTATTAATAATATTGAGAGAATCCCCCTCAAGCCATACTTTCTTGTAACCTTTTACTTATGCCAACTTAAGACCATGATAATTAGTTAGAATTATGTTAAATTAAATACAAATTTGATTATAATTTTGATGGACTAACTAGATATTATTGATGAATTAGGTGGATACAAGATGATTTTAGTTCCCCCTCCTAGTCAAAGAGGGAGACCATCATTAGGGAGAGGGATGCAGATTTATTTGGATTAAAAAATCATATCAAGCATCTGATAATTTTACTCATACACATCACTAGTTTTACATGTTCCTTTGGTGATGTTATATCATTGTAAGTAATTTTTTTTCCTTCCATATTTAGATGTGATTAGGTGATGCAGTACAAAGGTTTCACCAACTCAACTTTCCATGCACTTGACATAAATTAGGTTCATGAAAACAAAATATTCTTTCCTTGAGGCAATTTCAACTACTCATTCTTGAGCAATAAGGCTCTAGCCACACTAACTAACTCTAAACCTCAAAAAACTTGGAAAATGCATACAAAAAGTTTATAACAACCTACCAAAAATTGTTCAAACACCCAATAGCTTTGCAACAACTTTTTAAGGTTAGTTCTCTCACAATGTCACTCTAGGCTTGTAGGTCTCCCTTAAGGGACACCAACTATAAATTTTGAATCAGGACCCCAAACAAAATTACAAAGACACTTTTGGATACACATTACTAAGTACTACAATTTATGTCAAAATCAAGATGAGTTGTTTTGGACCAACCGCTCCAAAAACGGACTGCTCTAGTTTGACAATGTGGCCAATTAGGCCTGTTTTACAAAGGAACCCTTCTCCAAACAACTTTCCAATAGAAAATATCCACCCCAATTGGTTGGAAAGGTTACAAATAGATGGTTTACACAAGTTTTAGGAAAATAAACAATTAACAATTCACCAAACATCCAAATCTTGGTTTTAGGCCACCATTTGACTTGTAACAAGGGTGGGTTATTGAAAATCCCACTTCCACTCTTTCCCAAAATATGAAAATGACTCAAACATGTAAAAATAGATCTGATCATGCTATTCCAATCATCTCCCAAGGTTTAGCACTTGGTTTTCACAAAACCCTAGCCTTGTGGCTCTTAAAATTGCTCCAAAATCATTCTTTTCCAGCCTAGGGCCTCCTTGAAACCTTATCAAACATTAACATACACCCCTAAAAATTTGAAACCTCAAAGAACATGTTAAAACAGTCCTCCAAACCAAAATCATGAGTTTTTACCAGTTAAAATGAGAGTTATACATTTTCTTTTGCTTGTTTCCCCTAGTTCATAATTTTCAGGCTGCCTATAAAGAAATTAACATATCTTTTGCATAACTCAATAAAATGGGATGAAACCAATTGCATTAAAAAATAAATTCAAAATAATTTCATCTCCAATCAAAGAGAAGTGGGCTTTATATCCGTACATTTCCATACAATGGCCTAGAAACAAAGAAAATGCTGGAAATGCACAAAAATCAGCTTTGTTTCTTATGCAATCCTTCCTTAAAACCACACTTCTGCCTTTACAATGATGCAAATGGAATTTTTAAAGGATTTACAACTTCCCCAGCGTGAGAAACTACTTCAAATACCTTTTAAACTCCCTATGACCCTTCATATTCCTCATTTGTTTTCCCTTTTTGCACTTTTTGCAACTTTTACATTGACAATTTTTTACATTGTTTTGACAACTTTTGCAATATTAAAAAAATGAACTTAAAATGACTCCCTAGGACCCATAACATCATAAATGTGGTCTCTTGGGCCTTATTACATCATTAGGACATCAACCTTAAACTAAAAATATAAAGTTGCCTCATGGAGGCATGAACTCTATCAGGTGCTCCTGCACCATACTCCTGGCCAAATGAATTTCCAAGCCCTCTTGTATTGAGGGTAATGACTGGTCTTTATATTTAAATGCTTCTCCTTGAAATTTCTCCCCATTGTCTTCATCTTCACTTTTGGCTTTAGTTGGTCTATGCCAACTTGTCTCCACTTTGTCTTATCTCTTTGAATCTGCTCCTTCATGCTCTGATGTGTTACAATCTCTGTCTCATCTATTTGTCCTTCTTATTCCATTTGCTACATCTTGACCATTGGTTTGTGTATAGGAGTAAATTTGTGCCCCATGTGCAAATCCACTTTTTTCCTTTATCCACCTTAGAAAACCAAGTTTAGAGGCTTAATTCCAACTAAGCCCGCTGCTTTCGACACACTTAGCGCCTATTTTGAGTGTTAGTGGAGGTGTTTCTATCGGGGATGCCCACGCGACACACTTATGTCCCTGGAAAATTCCTGCGGTGGAACCTGCAGAGGCGTTCACTTCTCATTGGGAGTCAAATTGTAATGCCCCCTTCGGTCGACTGACCTGAATATGGTCATTTCTTTCATTCCTTCAACATGCATTCTAGCTTCTTCACAACTTCAAGAACTCATTCTATCACTTCACAAGCTCATTTTCACTCACTCCAAGCATACAAGCTCTCCATTGTAGCAAACAAAACACTCCATCACTTTGGTAGAACAAGTTGGGAATGAAACACCATTCCAGAAGAGGCTCAAGTACTCTCATTTTCTCCCCCAAGCAACCTTGAGCACTCTTGGTGGAGGTGGTAAGCTTCCCTCTCCTCTCCTCTATCACTTTGTTGAGTTGGCACTTTACTATTTTGTAGTGCTTTTGTACTCTTTATTACATTGTTCTCTTTATCTCATTTTCTTGGCTGTCCGTGGAGGTGGAAACACCTAAACGGGGGTTTGACTAAGGCAGGCCCCTATACAACAACGCAACATTTTCCTCTCCTTTGTGTGTGTAGGTGAATGTGCTTTCAAAGAGCTAGCTGGCGAATGAGTTTCTTGGTGAGAGCATTATTTCCCTTTTCACTCTTGAATTTATGCTTTACAACATTAGAGAATACTTTATTTACTTAATCACATTATTTTGTCCCTTTAGTTAATCAGCTAGGCCATTAGCTAGTTTTTCTAGGTTCGACCTTGTCTCCGCTGTTGTCTAGATGTACAGATGCCAGTGCACTTTAGAGATGCCAGTGTGTCATGTTGTCATCCAAAGACCATGCTTTCATCCTCAGGTAGAGAGCTCCTTGAGGCATAGTGTTGAACCTAAAAACTAGCTCACTTAGCCTCGTCTTACAATTCGGGTCTGTAGAGTGGTTGAAGGACCTCATAGTCTTCATCATTCTCATCCCGCATATCTTAACACCCCCTTAGATGAGGTAAGTTAGGGTATCCTTCTACATCTTGGCCCTTCATGACCTGGGGCCTTGCACGTGGTGGTCCCCCTCTCTTACATTTTTGGTGAACCTGATGTGAACCAATGTCTGTTCATCTGTTGGTGTTGAGACCTCCCTTGTGTACTTTGCGACTGTTGTGTTCTTGAGTGTTGTGAAGGTTTATGAGCATCACAACTGAGTCTACAACTTTTGGGTATATCGTTAGGAGAAGTATATGACACCTCCTGATGGAAAGGATGAAGGTCTCGATTGGTCTCTCTATGAGCCTTTTCTCTGGTCCCGCCGTTAGTGTGGCCGCGTAGGAGTAGTTGTCAAGGAATGAGATGGGATTCGCTGATGAAACCGATCATGTTACCATCCGCCTATGTCTCCTATGCCATCATTGGTGGACGAGTATGAGGCCATTCAAATCCCTACAAAATACATCACCACCCTCGCTAAAGGATTGAGAAACTTAGAAAATCACTTGGAAAGAAATCCAAAGATGGCTAGAGCCACTCTGGTTGTTTGTGAGTTGAAGCATATGATGAGTAAAGATCAAACATGAATAGAACTTCTGACTAGCCTCCTCGGTCTTGCTGAAGCATGTGCTCCTTTGAACAACCCTAGCTTCACACAGGGAGTCACTTTTGAAGAACGTGAAGGACAATTAGGAGTATCTATACCTCCCACATCCATCTACATGGATGATGCAGTCCCTTCTATCAGTATCCCTTCTGTCTTTGAGAAACCTGAAACTATCAAAGTAAATAGGGTCCCCTTGGGCTTTAGCTTCACCCCTCTTGTCACCTCTAGTGGTGGGGGCTTTGGCGGGATGTGTGGTGGAGGATTGAATAGTGGAGGCGTTGCTGGAGGAGGCAGTTCCGACGGAGGTCATGGTGGTGGTTCTGGTGGAGGCCCTACTAGTGGCGGTGGCTCTGGTAGTGGTTCTGGCGGAAGTCACACTTGTGGCGGCTCTGGAGGTGGCCTTGTCGGTGGATCTAGAGGAGGTTTCTCTAGCCCTCTATCTTCTAATTACCCTATTTTGAACACTCTTCTTCAGAACATGGGTAAGATGTAGAGCTAGTTGGTGAATCTTTCCCAAGCCTCTGCCCAGCCTATCTTCCAGCCCTTCTTCTAACATAGCCCATTGTCAGTGGCAATATTAAACACTCCCTTCCCCCAAGGAATGGAGATACCTAGATTTGAGAAGTATGGTGGTAAGGGAGATCCATAGACACACGTGTCTTCCTTTAACGCCCTATGCACAAACTTCTTCCATCACGATGCGTTGATGGCTAAACTATTTCCCCGATCTCTCAAGGACACAATGCTCGAGTGGTACTATTCCTTGCCTGAAAACTCTATTTTATCATTTGACCAACTTGTAAATCAATTCCTTAGATAGTTTCAAGGAAAAATTGGGCCAAATATGACCTTTTTGGATCTCGTTTGGTGTAAACAAGAAGATAATGAAAAAATAACTAATTTCATAGCGCGCTACCAAGCGCTCCTTTCAAAAATCTCCTATTAGCTACTCGATTATAACATGTAGAAGGTATTCATAGGGAACTTACAAAGGCCTTGGAAAGAGAAATTTTCCCTTATGAAATACCATTCTTTCACCCACTTGTGTGCAGCCTTACGAGAGTACCAATAGACAATTGTTTAGTTTGGGGGATCCTCCTCGCACTCCCATTTTGAGGGAAATTCCATTATATCAATCTCTGGGAAAGGTAAGGCCATTGCGAATGTGGTATCTGCTGCTGATGACAATGGCCTCAAATGTAACCAAAATTCACAAAGTTATCAAAATCTTATACTTTTGTCCTACAGAAGTTGTTGAAGGATAAGATCATAGCCTTGCCAAGTCCTAAGCCTGTTAAAGAACCTTACCCTAATTGGTATGATGGGAGCACTTATTGTCAGTACCATCGAGTTAATGGAAATGATACTGAATGTTGTATGCAGCTGCATCATGAGATATAGGACTGCATCGAGGACAATACCATTCATCTCGATGGGAGTAAACAAAATGCTAACAAATCAGTGGCGAAAGCTAATAGTGAACTATAGATATACACGGACCCGTTTCCATCACACTCTGCTAACATGATTACCGATCTTGCTGATTCTATTACCCAACTTGAGGCCTATGTCAATATAGTCACGGTGAATTCTATTGCTCCACCCGCACCCGGTTTGCCGGACATTACATTCACATCACAAGATTTACTCTTAAAGAACAAACCCTCTCCTCTCTACATTCCCGCTCGTGTTAATGGTAACATTGTGAAAGGAGTCTTGATAGACTCTACGAGCTGCATGAATGTTATCACTAAGGAAGCATTAGTATTAAATTCATTACAAAAGGAAAAATATGAAGAAACAAAATCTACCACCCGTACACACGATGGTATGTGTCTTAAACCTTATGACTCGACAACTTTTTCCATCCTGGTTGGATCTAGGGCTGTTGACACAATTTTCAACGTTATCCCAGAGTCAGATCTATTCAAGTTGAAGCTACGCATACTCTGGCTCACCTCAATGAATGGAATTTCCTCTATTATTAACAAATGTTTAAAATTCTCCCATGAAGGTGTCATGCATGTAGTGCATGACACTGGATACCAGCCCTTGGTGTCCCGTGGTGGACATCCTTTGGATCATTTTTGGCCCTCCCTAGTTTGTTCGCTTCCTTCGACAACATACCTACTTTACAAGAATTATGTAAAGTATAAAACTAGGGGAAATGGGGATCGAAGGTTGACCCTTCCTGTGATAGAATAGGTTACCTCCTCTTCCCGAGAGGAGAAGGAGAAACCCGTACCGACTACTCTCCCTTCCTAGAAAGAGAAGGAGAAGTCCACACTGGCTCCCTCTCCTTCCTGTAAAGGCAAAGAGAAGGCTACCTCCTCCCAGACTGCCTCATCCTATCCCCCTTCTTGGGAAGAGTATTGAATGAGCCAACTCGTTGACTATCCGCTAAGTCCGATGATTCCTCCTTGGCGTAGACCCAAGCTCAAGATCGCAGACCTCCCAAATGAATATCTTGGACCGTGGTATTACTTATATGATAGGAAGAAATGTTCTCAGAGAGAATTTGATCCATGACCTCCTACCGCTCCTACTCCTGAGGAAGTGAATGGGAAGAGGCCTATTGTCGAGGCTCTCGAGTTGACTCCTCTTGCTGCTCCTCAGCCCCTTCCTCTTGCTCCCATGCAAGAACCTATCCCTTTGCTGAAAACGGCTGTGGTGGATGTTCCCATGATTGAGTAGGATCCTTCTGTTCCTTACCAACCTCCAGCCTCCAACTCAAAGAGTTGTAGAAACTTCCTTGCACGCGAGCACAAGCACTGGAAAAAGACTCTCTTGGTTGAGCAGGCCGCCTTGCAAAGGAAGGAGGAAGAAATGACCACCCTTGCTTTAGGGCCTTCTGTAGTGTCTTCTTCCCCCCTTCCTTCAACTTCTCTTCAGTCTGGTCCTATACTACTCCTAGCTTCCATTGCGAGTACAAATACACCTAACCCCAAGCGGGTATAGGTGTTCATCACTCCTTCGGTGGATCCGCCCTTACTGATGTCTGTTTTGGATGTCCAACCTTTCTTGAAGCCCATGTATATTGTTAATACCTCAGTTGTATCCACTGCAGTTTTTTCCTCCTCTTCCCCTACGCCTCTAGCCTCATCTATGGGGAGTTCATCTCCTCTGATGAAAAAAGAGGTGGGGTGTGGTCCTTTCGACAATGAAAGACGTAAGAGGAGTCTTGCTTCTTCACAAGGTGGCGTGTTGACTTGTTATTTCTTGGTGACAGAACTAGACCCAGTTCCCCTGAGTTCATCACCGCTCCCAAATCATTCAGCCAGCCTAGCAGTGAATCTCAAGTGCAACCTACCCCGTCCATTGAAGTTAGACATGGTGCTCCTGTGGGGTGCATGTTTAACTCCATGGATGAGGTTCCAGCCTTGTTAGCGATCTTCACAAAATCACTGACCTTAGCTCCACAAGAGCTTGGTGAAGAAGATCTCGCGGGGGCTTCTTCCTTGGCCCTTGTTGTGGGAGGGTTAGATGCTTCTCCTCTTAACATCCCACCATTGTAGGCTCATCCTCCTCCCCCTTATGAGGATTTATATTGGGAAGTGGATGACCTCTTGGTCGATTAATGATAAGAGGAAACCCCTTCTTGATCTTGTGTGTGTGTGTATGTGTGTTTTGTGATGTGTTCCCCCATGCCCGTGCTATGTGTTCCTGGATGACCCTTGTCACCCCTGTTGGTGCTTGGATAAATGCATGGTTTTTGTGTCGTAAACCTTCTTCTATTTGTATCATCATTCTTTCATGTTTGTGCTTGATTTTTGATAAATTGGGGAAAATGCAAAGCATTGGAAGCATATAGGCTTCCCTTCCATGTTGACCCAATTTTTTATTTTACTTTGTATTTTCATACATTCTTCCTGATCTAGTTGGGGATTGATGATCTTTCTCCTTGCATTGTGATTACCTATTATTTATATGAGCTTGGATAGATCTGACCCTGCTAAACCAGATCCCCCTATGTCCTTTATTTAAAATTTTCTCTCTTTTACTTTACCTTTACCTTTTTCTCTTCTTTGCTTGAGTTGTCCCTCTCATGTGTGACAAAACCTTTTCTTTAACATTTTGATTTTTAGAAAATACATTCATTGCTAACGAATCTTTTCTCAAAAATTTGCGTAAACTTTTCTTCAGAGCCGTATTCTCAACTTGGAACCCTAATGGAATGTGTTTCCTTCATCACAGGTTCGTAAAGAAAGGACTTGAAAACCTTCCTCCAAAGTGAGAACAACTTTAATCTTCCCCTTGTGTGGAGGCACATCCTTCCTTTCAAATTCCTTGATGAACTCAACATCTTTTGAAAGGATCCCTTAATGATGGATCACTTTGGAAAAGAAACATCTACTTTCGATTTGTGCATCTCTTGAGTGGAACCTCTTTTTCTTTGCGACGGGTTCCTGAGGGAGCCCCTTCGAAAGTCCTTATCACAAATGGATTCTTTCGTGTCTAGGTTGGGGGTAGCCTGACTAGATCTATTCCATCTTCTTTCATGTCTAGCTTGGGGACAACCTAACTAGACCTCACCTTTCAAACAATGCATCCCGTGAGTGGACCCCCTCTCCTTTTGAAGGGTTCCTGAGGGAGCCCTTTGAAAGACTTCCAAATCATTGACGATCTGCGTGACTGTCCGCTCACTTTCCTACGTGGCCGCTTCCTGACTCTATGGAGCCCACTTCCTTCGGGTTTCCTCCATGCTAGAGTTTTTTGGGGATACCTTCCTTGTAGGTCTACGGGCCTGTAAGGCACTTGCTACATAGGTCTTCCTTCATGAGAGATATCTTGGGGGTTTCCTCCTTGTAGGTCCGCAGGCTTGTAAGATGCTTTATTTTTCCAACTTCATAGTTTTGAGCAGCTATGGAGTCCTTTGCTTGCCCTACACCTTCAGGTACGCCAGACCGAGCTCTACTTCCTCAATGATTCAGGTATACATCTCTAACCTTACACTCTCCTTGATCTACTTTACAAAGCACTCATCAGTATTCGTGCTTGCTAAACTGGGGGAAAAATGTATAGGAGTAAATTTGCACCCCATGTGAAAATCCCTTTTTTTCCTTTATCCACCTTAGAAAACTAGGTTCAGAGGCTTAATTCCAACTAAGCTCGATGCTTTCGGCACACTTGGCACCTATTTTGAGCGTAGGTGGAGGTGTTTCTATCGGGGATGCCTGCGCAATGCATAGACATCCGCGTGGCATGCTTATGTCCTTGGCAGATTCCTGCGGCTGAACCTGCAGAGGCGTTACACTTCTTAGTGGGAGTCAAGTTGTAACACCCCCTTCGGCCGATCGACTTGAATATGGCCATTTCTTTCATCCCTTCTTCAAATTCATTCCTTCAACATGCATTCTATTTTCTTCACAACTTCAAGCACTCATTCTATCAGTTCACAAGCTCACTTTCACTCACTCCAAGCATACAAGCTCTCCATTGTAGCAAACACAACACTCCATCACTTTGGTAGAACAAGTTGGGAACGAAACACTATTGCAGCAGAGGCTCGAGTACTCTCATTTTCTCCCCCAAATATCCTTGATCACTCTTGGTGGAGGTTGTAAGCTTCCCTCTCCTCTCCTCTATCACTTGGTTGAGTTGCACTTTACTATTTTGTAGTGTTTTTGTGCTCTTTATTACATTATTCTCTTTATCTTGTTTTCTTGGCTATCCGTGGAGGTGGAAACACCTAAACGGGGGTCTGATTGAGGTAGGCCCCTATACAACCACCCAAGATTTTCCTCTCCTTTGTGTGTGTAGGTGAATGTGCTTTCGAAGAGCTAACAGGTGAACGAGTTTCTTGGTGAGATCATTCTTTCCCTTTTCACTCTTGCATTTTTTCTTTACAACATTAGAGAATACTTTATTTACTTAATCACATTATTTTGGCCCTTTAGTTAATCAGCTAGGTTGTTAGCTAGTTTTTCTAGGTTCGACCTTGTCTCCACTATTGTCTTTCTGTACAGATGCTAATGCATTTTAGAGACACCAGCATGCCACACTTTCATCCAAAGACTGTGCTTTCGTCCTCAGGTAGAGAGCTCCTTAAGGCATAGTGTTGAACCTGAAAACTAGCTCACCTAGCCCCGTCTTACAATTCGGGTTTGTAGAGTGGTTGAAGGATCTCATAGTCCTCATCATTCTCATCCCGCATATCCTAACACCCCTTATCTGAGGTAAGTTAGGGAAGCCTTCCGCATCTTGGCCCTCCGTGACCTGGGGCCTTGCACGTGGTGGTCCCCCTCTCTTACAGTTTGTTCCTCATCAAAAGTGTTATCACAACAAGGAAGTGATATATTGTCTCTACAATACCATCATGCATCTTCAACTCATTTTGTGTCTTCATGAGGGATTCATCATTTCCCTCCAAAATCTAATCCTTCACCTCTATTGTCTTCATGCCTTCAATGGTTGCAATCTCTAAGTGCTCTTATTATGTTTTGGTTTGCTCATCTCCTACCTCTATCAAAGGTTCTATCATCTGCATTTCTGATTCTAATGCCATCATGTGTCTTCTTTTTTGTATCAGCCTTTGAATAGGCCATACAAATCTTCTATTCTTAATTGTAAAATGCCAACTTGTGGCTTGCCTACACAACTGTTCCATCTCAACCTCAAATTTTTCTCTCATCACTTTGAATTCCTCTAATGCTTTCCTCAATTCCCTAATCTCTTGATCCATCTTCATTTGCTTTGTATTTTCCTCTCTTCTTGTTTCTTCTTCCTCTGTGAATCCTCAACTTGCAAAAATATTCTCTTCAAGAAAGTCCCTTTTACCTTGCTTCCAATTTTTCTTTTCCTCACCTAGGTCTCTTCTCTTTTCCTCTACCTAGTCTTTTGGCAATCGGGTTCTCTCTTCAACCTACACAAAACACAAACAACAAACTCTCTTTCCCAGACCTTTTGAGCTCTGATACCAATTTATGTTGTACAAAGGTTTCACCAACTCAACTTTCCATGCACTTGACATAAATTAGGTTCATGAAAACATAAACTCTTTCCTTGAGGAAATTTCAACTACTCATTCTTGAGCAATAAGGCTCCAACCATGCCAACTAACTCTGAACCTTACCAAACTTGGAAAATGCATCCAACAAGTTTATAACAACCTACCAAACACTATTCAAACACCCAATGGATTTTCAACAACTTTTTAAGGTTAGTTCTCTCACAATGGCACTTTAGGCTTGTAGGTCTCCCTTAAGGGACAACAACTATAAATTTTGAATCAAGACCCCAAAAAGAATTAAAAAGACACTTTTGGATACCCATTACCAAGTACTACAATATATTTCAAAATCGAGATGAGTTGTTTTGGACCAACCACCCCAAAAAATGATTGCTCTGATTTGACAATGTGGCCAATTAGGCCTATTTTACAAAGGAAACCTTCTCCAAACACCTTTCCAACATCAAATCTCCACCCCAATGGGTTGAAAAGGTTACAAATAGATGGTTTACACAATTTTTAGGCAAAGAAACACTTACCAATTCACCAAACACCCAAATCTTGGTTTTAGGCCACCATTTGACTTGTAACAAGGGTGGGTTATTGAAAATCCCACTTCCACTCTTTCCAAAACTCTAAAAATGACTCAAAAATGTCAAAATAGATCTTCTCATGCTATTCCAATCATCTCCCAAGGTTTAGCACTTGGTTTTCAGAAAACCCTAGCCTTGTGGCTCTTGAATTTGCTCCAAAACCACTCTTTTCCAGCCTAGGGCCTCCTTGAAACCTTATCAAACATTAAAATAACCCCTAAAACTTTGAAACCTCAAAGAACATGTTAAAAAATACCTCCAAACCAAAAATCATGATTTTTTACCAGTTAAAATGAGAGTTATGCATTTTTTTGTGCTTGTTGCCCCTAGTTCAGAATTTTCAAGCTGCTTGTAAATAAATTAACATATCTTTTGCATAACTTAATGAAACATGATGAAACTAATTGAATTATAAACTATATTCAAAATAATTTCACCTCCAATCAAAGAGAAGTGTCTTTTCTATCCATACATGGCCGTACAATGGCCTACAAACAGAGAAAATGTTGGAAATGCACAAAAATCAGCTTTGTTTCTTATTCAATCCTTCCTTAAAACTAAACTTCTACCTTTACAATGATGCAAATGGAATTTAAAGGCTTTGAAACTTCCCCAGTGTGAGAAAATACTTCAAATACCTTTTAAACTCCCTATGACCCTTCATATTCCTCATTTGTTTGCCCTTTTTGCACTTTTTGCAACTTTTACATTGACAATTTTTTTACATTGTTTTGACAACTTTTGCAATATTAAAAAAATGAACTTAAAATGACTCCCTAGGACCCATAACATCATAAATGTGGCCTCTTGGGCCTTATTACATCATTAGGACATCAACCTTAAACTAAAATATAAAGTTTCCTCATGGAGGCATGAACTCTATCAAGTGCTCTTGCACCATTAGGTGTCTACAAACTTTTCAGTGTCTTAATTCATCATGTCATAAGTGATTTGGTCATCATATATGTTTTAAATTTCATTGGGTATACCGGGTTGGTACATTGCTATTTTAATTGTGCAACTTGATGTTGTAGACATCAAACTTATGTCACTAATCCTAGACTTAGGAGTTTAAGTCTTATAAATTGAATCTATTTCAAGTGATAGTTTACAAATTAAATATTATTTTTTAATTGTTTTGTATCTAACTTAATTTCAAAATAAGTTTAAATAAAAATCTCCATGTAGTGGAAGCACTAGAATTAAATGGTAAGATAATGTAGAGTGGGATCCTTAGTTATGCTCACCACTAATGCATTTCTAGGAGGCATGTGAATTAAGAGGGAACTTATTTAGGAGTAATGGGTAGTTAATACTAGAGAAGAGTGGAGGAAAATGGAGAGAGACTTGGCATGAGGAAGTTGTGGCAGAGAGGAAGTTTAAGGTGCGTAGAACTGCTATCAAGAGGCAATGTAGATGAAGAGAAGGCACAATTATTAATTTTTATTTTATTTTTGTAAGGATGAGGATGAATTGTAGAGTGAAGGAGTGAAGAAGAGGATTAGAACCAAGGAAAACTACCATGTCAGTATGGTTATGATTTCTCTTTGTTTTTTTTTTTGGGAAATTCATGAAAATAATTGTACAATACATTTTTCATCTTTAAAAACTTGTTTATGATATAACATAGAGAAAAACCTACCACCTTTAAGGATATTTCCATCAACAGAGACATTTTTTTTACTTCTTATTTACAAAGTGTATTGAGTTTGAACCAAGCATTATCTCTATAGTTTTTTTTGTAAAAAGTCTTTGACTATATATTTTTGAGAGGAGATTTTGTATACATATATACACACATACACACACACATACATACATGCATACGTACATACATACATACATACATACATACATACATACATACATACATACACACACACATATGTATGTATGTATGTATGTATGTATGTATACAAAATATATGTATATCTATATCTATTCAAATATACATACTATGCAATTCTTGTTCGTAGAAATGTTTTAAAAACTGCAACTTATAGTTGCACTTTGTAGTAGTGTGGTTATGTTTTGTCAGTGGCAACTTTATGGTTGCATTGGGAATACTAAGAAAAAATGTTTAATTTTTTGGTTTTATAAAGTGTCATGTAGTGCCCCTCCATGATTGGCCCTTTCACAATATTTGTGTCTGATGTTGATAAATTTTGTTTTGTGATGTTGGAATTAAATTGGTTTAATAATATTGTTGGTTTAGTGATGAATTAAATAAATTATTAAATAAAGCATTTTGATAAATTGATATATATGTTGTTCTTGGATATTTAATTTATTAAATTAAATTATTAAGTTAAAAAGTCACTCGACAATTAAATATAAAGATATTGATTATTAATGTTAAGTTTTAATTATAAACTAAAATGCGAGAAAATATTAAAAAGGAAATAAAATATTAAAATAAAATGTGAAATTGGAAGAAAATAATGAACTAGTTAAAACAAGTAAAAAAATAGAAGGTTTTGCATGCAAGTTCATGCATAGTTTCAAACTGTTTGTCGTAAAGGAATTTGATGCGTCATTGGAGATTTTTGAGATTTTATCTAATTTTTGGAAATAAAAAAACTTTTCTTTTTTGTTAATAAAGATCATTTTTGGGGAGATTTTGGGGGTTTTTTTCATCTTGGATTTTTAGTTTTTCAAAGGAGAACTTGGTCTAAAGGAATTCTTTTGTAGAAGAGTTGCATTTTTAGGAATTGTTTTGAAAAGAAAATATTGAATTAAAAAAAAGGGATCGTTATTGAATTGTTTTGAAGAAGTGGATCATTGTGAACATAATAGTTGATCTCGGCACCATTCTTTAGTTTCTGTAGCATTGGATCCAGGTTAGCTTGATCTTTCGTATGTTTCTCTGGGTAAGCTTTCAAATTCACTCTTTTCTACCTATTGAAGACAATACTTGTTTCTTGATGGGTTTTTCTTATTGGTTTCCGAATAATAAAGTAATCAATAAATGTGTATTTGCAACCTCGCTATCCTTGCAATTTTGAATGTAGTTAAAGCAAACCCCAGTCGAATGCATCTACATTGGAAGTTTAGGTTTTTTTCCCCAAATCTTAGTGCACCCAGTTATCATTTTCTCCTTGATAAACTAAAAGAATAGGAAAGGAGGTTCTGGATTTAAACTATAGAAAATTCAAACGATGTATCTTTAATTCAGTACTCTATCTCCGGCTCCACTCTTGCGTTCATGTCTATATGTTCCTTCTGGTGTATGCTTCATCGACGATCCATAGACGCCATAGGTTTAGAATCAGTTTGCAAACGGTAAAATTATTATGTATTAGGAGCATAAGTATTTAACATGTGATTTCTATATAGGATAAAAACACACACACATATATATATATATATAAATTGGATTTTATACTCCATATGGCTTACGTGATTACTTTACTGTGGTCTTGAAGCGCTTGGTTGTGGTAAAACAATAATATCCTCCTCACCCTTCAATCGTATTTTACCCAGCTCAGTATATCCCTGTTTATCTAAAGAATAAATCTCTTCTCCTAACTTGACCGCATCCTCTACATGCACCTTAACCTGCATCCTCACTATGCTCCTTGATTGTTTTAGCCATAATCCTCCCTATTCGATAGGCATTAGATTGTCTAAAAAAGATAATCAAAACTTTTCAGTTGCATTCTTCACTGCTTACTAGCTGTAGCGATTTAGTTTATCTGAGATTATTTTGATTTAAGGGTTTGACACTGCATAAGCCGATTTTAATTGAAGATCAATGTAGGATGCGTTCTTGAATACTTCGTTAATTTAAGGATTTTGAGATCTTGTTGCAAAAGTCTGCTATTCTTACCATGCGCGCCAGCCCCAAACACAGTGGGATTCGGCTTTACACTAACTGATTGTTTTTGCTTGAAAGTTTCTAAGGCATTTTTTCAAACATTTATCTTGCCTTTACTATTCTTACTCATTTTTCCTGCATGACTTCAGTGCACATTTTATAGTGCAAGCCTATTTTTTCAGTTTGTTTCATTTCGCACCGTCAATATTCTCCACAAGAATATCGATCATGTTTAAATGATGGAAATGGTTCACATCTTTCAGAACAATTTCTCTTACAACAATCTTAGAGATGTATTTTAGATGTGGTGTGGTAATCAGATCATACCGGGGATTCTTAACAACCTTTGTAGTCATACTGGGGGTCTTGTATATTGAACCAGATGCAATCTCTAACTTCTCACTATGGTGGCAAATAATCAACTCTTTCTTTCTTTCCTTCCACAACATTAAGCGAAAGCCTTGAATCTGGAAATACCTTGCTGCCTCGATCTATTTGCCGTCGTTGCCATTCGCCAAGTTGACATTAGGGTTGATAGAATTCAATTTAGTTTGGTAATGCACCTTGATAATGTTACATTTCCTTATCACAATATATATATATATATATATATATATATATATATATATATATATATACATACACATTAGGAATTCATTCTATTTATAATATAAAATGTATAGATATATATACATATATATTTATATATGTTCCTATATAAATATATTTATTATATTATATTCTGATCAGCTTGTATGAAGAAATAAAATAATATTGAAAAGAAATTTTGGTCTAGATAAATTATTAAAATGAATACTTACTAATATAGACAAATGAAATGGAGTAAAAGAAGGATTTCTTACAAATTCGATAAGTGAATCATTTGATAAAAGATTTTAGTTAGTTGGTTATTAATGGACTATTTAATTGTGCATATAGTTAAGGAATTGATTATGGGTATATGGGTAATTGAAGGGTTTGTAGCTTAGTTAGGGGATTTTGATTTAGTGGTTAAAAAAAGTTAATTGGGTATTTAAAATCTGTCTTAGATAAGTGAATTGTTTTACTTCATTTTAGATAGCTAAAAGATAGGTTTCAATACTTAAAAGCTAAATGATTAAGTTAAACATGTTAAGATGGGTTGGAGATACAGAAAATATGTCTCAATTTATTATTATATCTTTACGATAGGAAAACTTACTAGATTTATATCTATCTCTTGGATGTGAGCATTACTATGGTATATACTAATGGTTTGAGAGACTTGTGGATCAATTTGAGATGATATAAATATTTGTTTAATTTAGATGTGTAAGTTGTAAAACTATTTAATTCTATTGCATAAGTGAAAACATCTTCTTGGTCATGACTAATTGATTGATTGTGTCTTGATTATTGGATTAAATAGTTGTTTGATTATTTGTTCTGAAACTTGTGTTTGATTTATGGGTATTATTTGAGTGATTGCATTATTTAATTGTGTGCTTGTTTAAATAATATCTCCCATGGATGTTTTGTTTGTGGTTGTTTTTATTATTGATTATTGTGGTTGGTTGATATTGAGTTGGTTTCAGTTATTATTTATGGAGGGAGCCTTGGTGCTAAGTGGTTAACGGTGGTTTTCCAGAGGCTTGGGGAAAATGGCTTGAGTTTTGGTTTCACGTATTTCTTTTGTCATTTTGAAGGTGGTAGATTTTATACTTGGGTGTGTTCATGAGGGTTTCTAGCCCTGCACTATTTACTTGTTATTATGGTTGTGATTTGTGAGCAAGGGGTTCATGCCTTGCTCTGGATATGAGTTTTATGGCTTTGTTTTGGAGTGCAAGATGGATGTACCCTGTTTGATGTGTTGGGTCTCTAGTTGCTAGTAGGGGGAGTGGATTTCAATGGGGGTTGGCACCCAAAGTGGTGGTTAGGGTAACTCATTGAGAGTTTCTTTAATCAGTGATAATCTAAAATGAATTAGGGGGTTGGGTAGTTGTTCACGTTAATCAAGATAATGCCTCACTCATGGCTCAAATGATCGTTTAGGCTTGATATGAGTGGGAAGGCTTGGAATGGAAAAGATCAACTACCTTGCCCTCTTGAAAGGTATGTTGATCCTGCATGAGTTTGTATGGGGGCTGACAATCAGTAGAGGCAGCCAAGGTAACCCAGGATGGGGGCCAGTAGCCTAGGAAAGTTTTTCAGGGTAACCCATAGAAAGCTATGTGATGAAACTCCTCCCTATAGCAACCTAGCATTCCCTAGTCTTGTATTCCCCTTTGCTTTTTTGTGTGCCTCTAGAAGTGGTGTCATTATTTTGAGATGTTATGTTGAACATTGTTATGTTGGAGCCATGATTTGTATTTTTGTGTTAGCCTTTTGTCTTCTTGACTGCTTGTGTAGTGGGTTCTTATTTTCATCTCCTAGCATGGGGGGTGGACCTTAGGGTTCCACATGGTTAGGTGGAACGTGCTATGCACTCCATTGGGTTCCCAGTTGATGTTCGTGAGCATGGATGTTGTACCCTATGCAAAGATTTCAGATCTTGTACAAGACTTGAGATAGTGTTGCTGTTATGTAATGTAATCTTTTCAGTTGCATCTTATCATGTATCTGATGTATCCTTCCCGTTGTATGTTGGGAAGTATTGATGTAATTATGTAATCATGAAATGATGTACCTTTATGTAATAAAAGTGACGTATGTGCTTCTTGGGTTTAACATTTGATCAATGATGTTTATTCATTTAATATGATGTATGGACGTTTGATGTTCATTTACTTAATGTAATGGATTTGTAACTAACTTTTGTGGGTTGGTTAATCTTAGATGTTGGATTAGAACATGTTAGGAATGTTAGCACATAACGCAGTCATTATACCCTAAAGGACATAGTTAGAGCATATGTACATGTTTTCATTCTATGTTAGTTGATAGTATGATCTATATGTTGATTCACTTTAAATTTTTTTTTTGTCATAATTGTTAGTTAGTTGTGTTGTCCTTTTGGGTTTTGTGGCAGGGCATTACATGTCATACTATTGTGCACTGCAAGAGAAAAAAAGGGTCAATGTAAATCTTCCTTGTAAATACCATGATAATATTATGTATAAAAAGAATATTGGGTTGAATAAAATCCATCCATATAAGAATTTGTATTGTTGTGAGTAAAATATGTATTAGGGTCGATGCAATTAGACCACCTAAATATTAACTATTGTTGTGTACAAAATATGTATTAAGGTGATGCCAATCAAACCTCATAAATTATGATTTTTTCTATATATGGTAAATATAGGGTCAACATTATGAAACCAAATAGTGAGTTTTATCTACATACCAAAATGCATATTTTAGTAGTTGACATAGATTATTACTTGACTGACTATGTTAACTTTACATAGTATTCAAGTAAAGATTCATAGCCACCATATTTATATATATTGAGCAACCACATCATGTTGTGTAATATGTAAACTATTGAGAAAATATATCATGTTGCATAAGGTATTAAATAATTTAGTATATATATATATATATATATATATATATATATATATATATATATATATATGGGGTATGTAAGATGTAAATTACTAACAACTAAGATTTCCCTGCAATTATCACTTGCAAACATAAACAAAGATGTTAGAGATCTATTTTGTAATATAATTAGTAGTATGTACCTTTTAAAGAGGAATGGAGGCATTAGTGATTGCTTAGTATTGTATAAAAAAAATATTTACATGATTATTTTTGTAACATAAAATTGAGTAGAAAAAAAAAGTTCAAGAAAATATATAACAACATAATAGGTTAGGTATAATCTTAAAAACAAGACAATGCAAACAAAATAGCCCACTGATAGGAACAACTCTATGAATCAATCATAAATATTTTTATGGTTGGTTTTATATTATATCATTTCTATGTAGAGAATCTTAAGCACTGTCAGAAGTAGTTTTCAACATTAATTAATTTAATGTGAATGATTTCTATTATAAATATAAATACACATATGTGTGTAGTGAATGAGATTTAGATACACACATGTACGTAGGTATGTTTATAATTAATGTATATTAGTTAGTAAGAACTTGATGAGCTAAGACATGATAGTCAAAATTGTGTTTTATCTTTTAATTGAGCTTGGAGAAAATACTTCAATTATTTGAGTTGTAAATATGTTTGGTCTTGAAAAAGGTTTAATCCTATGTTAAAGATTTATTTTGATGTCAATTTTATCATCACTCAATTTGTAGAGTTTTTGTGTAAATTTGAGGAGTCATGTCTCAATTATGTCAAGTCAAGTTGAGATAGGAGTGGTGGACACATGACTCACAGTTCCTTTTTAGGATGTGTGTGGACACCTAAAAATGATTAACACATTCCTTCTAATTCACCATCATCTCTCATCATCATTTCTTGTCCATCTATCAATTAATATTAATTAAATTATTTTAAATATTTAATCAAGTTAACATCATATTCATTCATTTTCCTCATCTACTATAATTAAATAATTTTATTTACTTAATTATTTCATCATTTTCCATCATCAAGATTAATTAAATATTTTTTAATTATTTAATTAATTTATCATTTTTTTAAACCACTTTAACTTAATAATCTTTTGATTATTTAATTATTTCTAATTTTCTTACATCCACATTGATTAAATATTTTTTAATTATTTGATTAATTTCTTAATTTCTTCTATCCATATTAATTAAATAATTTTAAATAATTTAATTAATTCATGCATTCTTCCCATCCACCATAATTAATTTTAAATTTAACTATTTAATTAGCTATTTCCTCTTAAATTAAATAAATAAATTTTATTTTATTTTTCTATCTTTATTTCTTCTAAAAATAAATAAAATCAATACTTTATTTAGTTTATAATTATGTCTTCACCTCATGCACTGACATCAATTCACTCTCACTAAAAAAGAAGCATCAATTCACTCTCACTTCACTCATCCATGTAGCTAGTTAACTTATCATCCTAGCCTCTCATCTTGTCATACATCACTTGCACGTTCATCATGATCTCTCAATCAATCTCATCCATCAATATTTCAAAGCATCCTACACCATTGATCAAGAATCAGGTGAAAGCTATAAATTACCCATCATTCAAATTCTCCATAAATTTTGAGAAATGAAACCATCTTTGCATCCATTTTAAGAATCAAGGTTATGCTAAGTCAAGAGAAAACCACATACCATTATTGCAATATTTGTAAAGTATAATGGAGTAAGGTTAGGCACATTTTGATTATGATAAATTGAGAAGGGCTCTGACTCTTTACAAAATAACCATAGATGCTTAACAGAAGGGTTTCACAAGCTATGAGACAAATTAAAAACTAAAAAACTAAACAAAAGAGAAGACCAATAAAAAACTTAGAAAAAGACATAGGACCAACCAACAACCAACAAACACACAAAACCAAATAATGATCTCTAAGAAGATAAAGACCCTTAATAGCCTGTCATTCCTTTGAGATAAAATAGAGTTTTTCTCCAAAGGATAGGGCCTTTTGGTTCTTTTCTAGTGTTATCCTCAAGGATAGGAGGAAAACACTCCACATTCTTGCCCTTTTTCTTGGAATTGATCTGAGGGGCCTCTGATTGTTCATCTTTGGCTTGCTTGGCTTGACAACTCTTCAACTTCTATTGGAACACTTGAATGATAACCATAATGTTTTTTACTATTTCCTTGCTATACTCAATGATTTCCTGCAAGTTGAGGAAGATTTTTATCTTGGTTATTGTGAAGATTAGCAACCTCATTCCTTAATCTCATTCTCTCCTTAGTGGACCCAATTACAGTTTTAATCTTCGTGATCTCTTTTTCAAGGTTGGACCAGTTATCAAAGGTATTGGGCATACCTCTCAACAATTCCCAATGGTCAGTACCTTCCATTTTACCCAACCAATCTATGGATTTGTTGAGCATGAAATATTCCAAGTTTTGGATTTTTTCTTCGTTGTTATCATCTAAGAAAGAAACCACTTGAGAATATCATTTTGGATGTTGGTAGCTTTGTAGATTTTATCTAGTTTCTCCCTTAAGGGGCTACATTTATCACAAATATTTGAGGTTTCCATAGGAGTATCCTTAGACCCTAGAGTTTGGTGAATATCTCGCTTAGGGGAGGATGGGGGACTAGAAAAAAAGGTCTACAAAGGCGATTTGGGGGGATATTTAGGGGAACCTTCTAGTGTTGGGGACCATGAGGATCCAAAATTATCATCCAAAATGGAAATTTGGGGGGTCCAAAAAAGATATTTTTTTCTTACTATAGGGATTAGGGTCCTTAGATAGAGGGGTTTTATCTTTGGAGGCATGGGGAGGATTAGACCTAGTGATTCTAAGATGATTGTGAGGGCATGGGTATTCAAGGTAGTAGAGGTAGGGGTGATGGGATTCCCCTCTATGATCTCAATGGCACTTTTAGGAACAAGGGTATGGTTTATCACTAGTGGGAGAGAGGATATGGCCAGGGAAAGCACTACATTTTTCCAATAAAGCCTACAAATTAGGCCTTGATTGAGAGGCAAGGGCTTCCCATTATCTTGAACCAATTTAATAGATTGCTCTAGGGAGGAGTGAATCCAAAAAGTGAAATTCATTTTGATATTATGGAGAAAATGATTTAACAATGGAAAAACGTGGACATGTAAAATCATTTGAAGCAACCATCCAATGTCACATACCTCATTAAAACCTTAACGATTCTCTTCCAAATGCTCGACATGTCTTCTCTATTGTACCCATTCTATAATCTACTCACCTTCTCACCTTTCTTCAAGAATTTCTCCATATCTCTTTCATAGTGTCCTTTAGGTTTTTTTGGGATATTCACACCTTCCATGGGGAGAATAGTAGCCACTGATATGAGCTCTAAAAAGACCACAAATAAGAGGCCTCTAATGTCAATGAGATTGTCCTTCCAAGAATTGGAAAAAATTCCATAGAAAGGTTAAGGTCATGACCCTTCATGGCCTCAATGTAGGAAGAAAGTTTTCCTTTTTGTAAAATAGGCCATAATTCAGGGTCGTTTCTTAGAGCATCACAAGAATTGGGCTCCTCATGAACTAGGTCCCCTCCCATATTGATAGATAGAATAACAATAAAATAATGATTCAGATCCAAACTTAGATGACTCCAAAAGCAAGTAGAAACCATAGATGAAGAAAGATTGATATGAGAAGATTGAAACATGTAGTAATTATCATCCTTCAAGCGACTAGGATGATATGTGTTGCCATTATGATCTCAAGGGAGATAGAGGCTAGTCCCTAGCATGATGTACAATTGCTTCATTAAAGATTAAATTTCTCACATGATCTAGGATCATAAGGATATCATCCCAACCTTTAATGTTGTTAACAAAGGCTCCAAGATTTTCCATGTTTTCCGCAACTATATTCCCTTTCCAATAAACATGCCTTATCTAGCAATGTCCTATCTTCATCATGTTAAGGCATGCCGAAGAAATGAGATCCCGTAGCAAATAGCAAGGTTAGGTGTCACCCTTTAGCATCATGATGGTATACTAGAATCCCCTTTGATTACCAAATTGGTCAATCCTCTATCATTAGCCAGTTGAGTCTCATGAAAGGTTGCTACCACCTCAACACAACCTAAAGTATCTGCCTAGGTTCACCGCATAGGAAAGTATCACTCTACCTCTATGATCTCGTAAGATGCCATCCCATCCTACCCGACCCAAGTTCCCTTTGGTTGAACCATCAAAGTTAATTTTTATCCAACCTAGGTTGAGGGGGGTCCAAGGTTAGAAATATTTGTGGAGGTAATATTAGTTCAATTTGATTTACTTTGTTTTGTGTGCACATGCTCTCATTCGTGTAGTCATTGATTATTAAACTAGGTTTTATTACAATTCTCATTTTTAGATTTAGTAATTTGAGGTGAAAATAACCCCCCTATTCCTATATATAATCACCCAAACCTTAATTCTCCACCCCTACCCCTCAATCTATTTTCTTTCATCCCCCTATCACTTAAATCCCATTCTTTTTCCACCTGGTCTCATTTTTTTAATCACTATTCCACTAAACCTACCCTATTTTCCCATGAGCCTGACCAAATTTTTTTTTGACTGATCTATCAAGGGGGAAACCAACCTCCATCCCTTGGCCCACTAGGGCATGTTGGGGCACGCCATCACCTAGAATTTTCACACCAACAACATGTCTTTGAAACAACACAATGGACACATTGTCTTAAAGAGGGGAAAAATTTCGACACCTAAAAATGATAAACATATTTCTTCTAATTCACCATCATATCTCATCATCATTTCTCATCCATCTATCCATTAATTTTAATTAAATAATTTTAAGCAACACCATATTTATTAATTTTCCTCATCTAATTTAATTAAATATTTTTTTAATTATTTAATTATTGCATCATTTTCCATCATAAAAATTAATTATCCAATTAATTTATCATTTCCTCTTATCCACACTAATTAAATAATTTTTAACTATTTAATTAATTTATCATTTTCTTCCAACCACTTTAATTAAATAATTTTAAATTATTTAATTATTTATAATTTTCTCCCATCCACATTGATTAAATAATTTTTAATTATTTAATTGATTTCTTAATTTCTTCAATCCATATTAATTAAATATTTTTTACTTATTTAATTAATTCATGCATTCTTCTCATCCACCATAGTTAAATAAATTTAATAATTAGCTAATATTTCCTCTAAACATAAATAAAATAATATATATTTTTTCTAATTATATCTTCACCTCATGCACTTAGAATTAAATAAATTTATTTATTTAATTCTATTTATATTCTTTTATCTCCTAATTTAGTGAGCTGATTAAAAAACATTAGTTCACTCTCACTGACTCTCACTTCATTCATCCATACATCTAGTTAAATCAACATCGTAACTTCTAATTGTAGACACTAAAAAATGTCTTGGTCAGTGAGCATCATTTTTTCCATCGTATTGGTCTTCTTCCCTGCGTCATTAAACAATTTTAATTGTTTAATTTCTTGATCATGTTCCTCTATTAATTAAATAATTTTAATTATTTAATTAATTAATTTATTTGTTCCCTTTGATCAATTAAATAAATTGTCTTTTTAATTTTGTCACTAACACTTTCTTTTCCTTTGTGATTAAATGAATTATTATTCATTTAATTATTAATTCTACATTATTAGTCTATAGTTAAATAATTATCTTTAATTATTTATCTATTCATTAATCTTTCCATTCTTCCATAGTTAAATAATTACTGAAATTATTTAATTATTTTTTGTCACTCTTCCATTATTAAATAATGAATTCAAATTAATTATTTAATATTCCATTTCTATTTGCCCTTATTTAATTAAATTGGTTGCATAATCATTTTAATTAAATTCCCATTTTCATATTCCTCCACAAATAAATAATTTAAATAAATTATTTTTTCCTCCACTTGGTCAAATATTCTTCTTCTCATGAATTAAATGATTTTATTATTTAATTTCTCCATTATCTCCCTCCACTATCTCATTTTCGAATCTCAACCATTGATTGTCTTTGGTCTCTTCTTGATCTTAACCGTTCATTTCGTAGCCGTCCCTAGCCCACTACTATGTGGTGCATGCATCCTCAACTGTCGATCTGAGAATCTTTCTAGAAGATTGATCTCATCCTTCCATTCAAATGGTTGTTTATAAAATAAGCTTTTCTCCTCCTTTTTTGATTTAACAACCACATATCTTCGACTTTCATGCTTATTGTTTGTAGGTACTTGCATACACATTACAACGAATTGAGGGAAAACTTGCAAAGGTTGTTTGAGGAGAGACAAGGGAGGTGATTCAACTTCAAACATGGGGTGTTTTTTATTTGATTGCTTTCATTTTACTCCTTTTTCTTGATTGTTCTCTCTTGTTTTGATTTGGATTTTGGCTTAGATTAGTGTAGTGGTTGTCACTTTATCTATGCTATTTGAATTTCTTCTCTTACATTGGTGAACCTAACGTGAAATGGATGAAATTTGGAGAAAAATCTGTGTTTCTTTTTTCTTTTGATGTGTAGAAGGTTCATGAGCTGCAATTGTAAAGTGTACAGACACAACTAAATGCAAGCTTTCAAAATTTAAAGTAATGATGCAACTATGATGGGAAGTGACACAACTGAAGGCAAAATTTTCAAATTTGAAATTACGATGCAACTGATAGATCCTGAGCCACATTTGAAATGATGCAATTGATTCATAGTAAGCCACAATACAAAGCCACAACTATGATCCCGAACGATGCAAATACTTGTTTAGGTATAACTTTTATGTTTTGAGTTTTGCTTGATTTTTTTATTTTAGGTTTTTTGTAGGATAGGGTTTTTGGTTTGCTAATCATATGTTTCCAGCATGTTGCATTGGATTTGAGGAGTTTCAAAACTATTTCTTTAGAAACAATTGAGCTTATCATCATTTATTTTAAAGTTAATCAATTTTTGTTTTGCTTGCTTGCAACTACAAATTTGCATCACACTCATAAGGGTTAAAATGAACATGCATTTTCATTCATAAAGGTTAAAATGAACAAAAAAATGCATATCTTTGCTCATGAGATTTAAAATAAACATGCATCATACATCATTGGGATAAAACGAGCTCAATTTTTTACTTTGACATCATAAGAGGGGTTAAAATAAACTAGTGCTTGCATTGTCTTGTGGTTTGCATTTTTCTTTTGGATGTGTATGCTCTTCTCTCATGCCACTCGGTGATCTTGAGAATCAAAAGCATCCTTTGGAATCTTGTATAACCACCCACAGATTTCGATTTGGGATTTTCTTTTTAAAATGAACCTCATGCAAGTGTGAGAAAAAGGATTTGTGTATGCTCTCTCCTTATGATTCATGCGATCTGGGAGATCAAAAACAACATAATTTCTCACTTTTGTTACCTTTAGAGGGCCTGCCTCCCGTCTTGTGAGAGGGAACAACTTAAGAAACACTTTGTTTCAAGCCACTATATAAATTGTTGTGATCGATGGGAAAGTCTTTGATCACCTAGTGAAGATGTCCTATGCTGACAAGTGCCACCCCTAGTGTCCGCGTGACACATCAAAATCCTTTCATAGGAAGGGAGTGGGAGGCCTCTTAATTGAGCTAATATTTCCACATGTATAGGCACCAGTATTTTCCTGAAACATAGATTAAGAACCAATTGTTTTAGTGGCCAAAAAACCCTTATACTTGTTGGCATAGGAGCAGTCATTCCGAAGCTGCCCTACGTTCCACTATTCATTGTAGAGACATGAAATCCCTCAAGGTTTTTAGATCTTAGGGGGTAAGAGATTTTGGTGAGCACATGCCATGTAAGGGGGAGCCAGTGCCACCAAGATCTCTAGTTGTTTGCTTTGTCTAAGTGTTTGGAGCAATCAAAGTAGGGACTTAGCAGGTAGTATCTTTTCCAACCTAGGTTGTGCATTGTCTACTAGTGTCTTTTTACACATTACACATTTTCACACTCAAATCAGACCAAAAACGTGTTTTTTCATTGTTTTCTATTTTTTCAAAAGTCAATATGACAAAATCACACCAAAACTAGTAAAAAAGCAATCCAAAAACTAGTCCAAAACATTAAATTTGTAAAAAAGCTCTATGTGAACCACAACTAATTGAAATAGGCCTGCAATTGCATTATGTCTTGCAATTGTTAACCAAAACACCATAATTGATACACTGCACCACATTTTCCAAAAATAGGCTCGCAACTGTTGTTGTGCACCACAATTGTTCACCAGAAACCTACATTTAAAAATGATGCAATTACCAGAAACAGAGCCGCAACTACCTAATCACTAGAATTTCAAAAATTCCTTGTCCAAAACTGATCCAATTTATCTTGATAGTGAACTTGTTATCCAAACCTTAGACTTGCAAAATTTTATCAGTTCATTCCAACATCCTCATTTAGGATTTCATTACATTCTAGGTTGCCTTCCTCATCCTTTCCTTGCATAATTAATCTTAGGTTTTAGGTTGCACATACCTTCTATATTTCAAACATAGGAAGATTATCAAGCCTTTGGACAGTCCATGGTTACTTATCCAACTTGTCATTGACCTTCATCTTTTAATTTATCAACCTTTGTCATTGTCGTCTTGGTCAAAACTTGAGTCTCAAACTTGTGTCCTAGTTTAGAATCACCTTGTCAAATCCATAATTTTTTGAATCTTGGTCATCACAAAGGTCAATGAAAATTGGGTTAGTTATCTTAGAGGTCTACAATAGCTTGGTTATCATCCTTTTTCTTAAATCTTAAGGTCCATATCCTTAGTATCACTTTGCTAGCATCCTTTAGCTTCATACCATATCCTTTGATCATAACATCATTATCATCTTCTTAATCCTTAGTCTTGTACTCAGATTACATTATCTTGCATCCTTATATCCCAAAAACCATAAAACATAGCTTATCCTCATCTTAGACTTAGTTGCATCATTACCTTTGGTCATTGATTTAGCATTATCTAGCCTCCATTTCATTATCCTTGATCATTGATTAGTATCCCTTTGGAATCATTTGACATCCACTAGTTTCATTTAGCTTCATCCTTTGGTCCTAAGATCATCATTACGCTTGCATGGCCACCTTACATCCTTATACCCAAAAAAATCATAAAAACATAGTTTAGTTTCATATGATCTTGCATTATCATCTCCTTCCAACTTGCAAGTCTCACATGGTTGAAAAAAGATCACGAACTAAAAGAAAGGACATGGATTTTTCAAGTGACCCCTTTTCTAGTCCACATCATGACACCAACTTTGGATCCGATTCAAATCAATCTACACCACAAAGGGAAACACCATAAAGAGAGCCAATCAACACATTTGACAATCTAAACTTAGATGAATTCAACAAGAAATTGACTCCCGAAGAGATTGAAAGAGCTTACCAAGATCCAAGGATTCGACACATTGTTGATGAGCTCATTAATGTCGATCCTAATAGATAATTTTATGTACTAGCCAAAAAGGGTGCTAAACTTCCTCAAGGCTTTGATGTCGCACAATTGTGGAAGGAGCTACTCAAAACCCCTTCACATTAGGGATGCTATCTTCACAATAAATGACTACTACATTACCACTTGGGACAACAACACACATGGCCATGAATACCACATACATTCCAAATATATCGACACTTGGAAACAAAAGAACTCATGCCACAACACAAGGACAAAATTTTACCTTTGGTAGCTCATTGAATTCATCAAGTTCCATGGGTAGGACTTTTACAAATCCTTTATTTCAAAACACAAACCAAGGCCCCACATTGCAAGGTCCCACACCTATATTTCAACACATGAACCAAGGTCCTACATCTAAAAGTCCCACACCTACACTTCAAAACATGAATCAAGGTACCCCATTTCAATTTCAAAGCACTCCCTCATCGAATAAAAATCAACTAAACAAATCTAGGAGAATTCATATTGTCCCACGAAGAGTGCCAAACCAAAACACCAACCAAGGACCTACATTTCCAAATTTCAAGTAAGGCACCTACATTTTCAAACACAAATCAAGGGACTACACCATGATTCCAAATTGTCAATCTTGGACCTACATTTTCAAACAGAAATCAAGGTCCTACACCTCATACCAACCAAGGTCCAACATTTCAATTCCAAAGTACAAATCAAGGGCTCACACCACAACTTCAAAATGCCATACCAAACACAAACATGACCTTTGGGACAAATATAAATACCAATTTCACTCCAAACCAAACCAAAAGCAATGCAACACATCAATATCAACAAGGTAACCAAGGTCCCATACCAAAAAATGTCGATCCAAATCCAACATATGACCTCAATACCAACAACATGATGCAAACCAACACAACACCATCTCTTGCAGACACCTTAATGCAACAAATACAAGCCATACAACAATAGATGATGAACATGCAATTGGGGACCACCAAGAAAACTTATTCCATGGAGGAATTGTGCCCCTATCCATTCGACATAAATCTATACATCTTGTCCTTTCCCCCACACTTCACAACACCAAGTTTACCCAAATACAAAGGGAAAGGAGATCCAATGGAACACATACGAGAATTTAATACTAAATGTATGAAAATAACATATTATCCTACTTATTTTATGAGGCTATTCCCACAAAGTCTCACAAGACTAGTCGTAGATTGGTTTGCACACCTTCCTCTAGGGACTAGGAGATGGGGTGATTTAGATGATAAATTCATTAATCACTTTTCCTTTAACATTGAAAGTGATGTGACCCTTGCAAAACTATGCACCACTAAACAAGAAAAAGGGGAGTCACTAACCTCATTTTACCAAAGATGGCAAAGTATGGCTAGCAAGTGTCCTTGCCACATCCAATAGAAACAACTAGTCCCTATGTTTCTAGAAAACCTCAATGCAGAACTGATGAGTTGTCTTCAAATCCAATGTTGCACAACTTTTGAGGAAATCATGGAGAAAGGTGTCCTTATTGAAAAATATCTTATCACAAAAGGATTAATCAAAGTACACAAAGAAACCCCAAAGGCAAACAATGACAAAGGAAAATTTTGGTCTCGAAACAAAAATGTCACTAATGATGGAGTTTTCAATGCTAAAGTGATAAAAAAAGGTCCTACCATTCAGCTCAAAGTTCCATCCACCTCAAACACATCAAACATATCAAATTCTCAAACCCAAGGTCAAGATCAAACATTGAATGTAGTTCAAAACAACCAACAACATAGAGGACCTATGCAGGCTAAGAGAACATACATCGCATTGGGTGAACCCATTGAATCAGTCCTAAATAAACTCTTACAATCCAATGTCATCTAGCTACCAGACATAAAAAACTATGAACCCTCATTGATCAAACCTGATTGGTGGAAGGAAAATGAATATTGTAAATATCATAGACATCTTCATGCTGGACACTCAAAAATGTCATTCAAGATCTCATTGAACAAGGAATCATTTCCATAGACAATTCACAAGGCAAGAAAAATGCTGATCATACCATATTTAAAACTCCCTTGCAAGATTGAATGACAAAGGAAAAGCCTCCAATTCAGGGAATAACAATACTACCAACTATACCCACATTGCGCATGATTACAACACCATTTTCCACCACATATGAGCCCTTGATGATCATGTTGCCACCATTACCATAAATAAGAAAATTTTAGAGTGTGTTGTCATCACTCATAGAGCCAAGGTAAATTTGCAAGGGGCTCTTTCCAATCCACAACCAAAAAGATAGTATAATCTCCTAGAGCAGTTAGGGAAGACACCCACACATATTTCTATTTTGGAACTCCTTTGCATATCCCCTCAATACAGAGCTATCCTTGACAAAGTCTTGTAGGAGGCATCTGTACCTTCCAATCTATATGTCAATGAATTTCAGGCCATGGTTGGATACCTAGCTATGCCACATCATGTTACTTTCTCTGAACAATACTTTTCCCCACAAAAGTTTGATCATAATGATCCCCTACATCTAAAAGTCTACGTAAATAAACATAAGATCTTACGAGTCTTCGTAGACGGTGGAGCAGGTCTGAACATTTGCTCTCTAAAATTGGTAAAATCATTCGGATACTCTAAGAATTACATAGATCAAACTAAGAAAATTGTTATTAAGGCTTATGATGATGTTGAATGTTCATCTGAAGGAGTAATTTTGCTTCCTGTAAAAGTTGGTCTAGCTATGCAAAACACAACTTTTCATGTCTTGGATCTAGATTTACACTACAATATTCTCCTTGGTCACCCATGGATTCATGCCATGAAGGCCATACCAACCACATACCACCAATGCCTCAAGTTTCCACACAATGGAACTGAAATTACTATTCTTGGAAATCTCGACCCCTTTTAGTATTGCACTAACCTAAAAGGAACTATTGAGCAACAAGTTCCCATAAATTGAGAGGCCTCATCTTCCACCTCATCCCATTATGTTGATCCATCTAACCTTGTCAAATAATCCACTCCATTCACCCCACCTTCCAAACCCAAAGTACAAATTCAAGACAAAGGATGTGGAGAATACAACATGAAGAGCCTCTTTTGCATTGAAAAGTTACCTAAATCACCAAAGTCTTATTGCAAGCCACATCTTATGCATCCTAAGGTTATCATCTACAATCCTCCTATCACCTTCACTAAATGGGGGGAGTTGGCCAAAGAATCTTTGGATGACCACATTTACACATGGTTGTATAAAAAAGAGGACATAGAACCTAAGCAGTAACTAGTTGAATAGTATCCAAAAGGGTTCCTCTTGATGAAGCAACAAGGATATGATGGACACAATGGCTTTGGTCTAAAAAAACATGGGATAGTGGAACCCTTACTTCCTCCTAAATTAGCAAAGTATAGCAGGTTAGGGTTTGTACCAGTCAAAGTGAGTGTCCTAGGTATCGGGTTGCCTTCGAGTGATATTGTCAATGCTTCAAATGAAATCGAGACATCTAAGGACTACTATACCGACTTTGATTCCAATCTATGGAAATGGGGTTTCAAAAAATCATTCAGGGACTATGACCTTGAGGAAACATTTAGAGAACCTGGTGAGCCTACCTTTGAGGAAAGATTCAATCAAATGTTTAAAATTGGTCCCCCGCATAACTTGTCAAACACAGAACAAAAGGTCCCCTTGAAAGGGAAGCTTGGATCAAACACTTCTGGGAAGCTGATGACTCTACCTCTATCTTTACCTTATCTACCTACACCATGACACTTGACAAAACTGATGTTGGCTTGTCCCTCATTTACCCATAGTTAATAGATTGCGACCAACAAGGACCATCGAGTTTAGACACATTCGAGAATGACAAAGCAATTGTTGAGTTCATGGGACTTCATGAAGGAATACCAAGTGGGGATCATAAGGTTGGCTTTTGTCATAGAACTTAATAGTGTGGCATACTTTGGTGAAGCTGTCCTTTCCTCTAGTCACAAAAGTAAAAATGAAAAAGTAAAAATAAAAAGAATAGGTCTTTAGGTGAAAACCGAAAGGTGCCTTTTGATCATGAAAAAGTAAAAAGTAAAAAATAAAAAGAATAGGTCTTTAGGTGAAAACTGAAAGGTGCCTTCTAATCATGAAAAAGTAAAAATAAAAGACGTATCCAAAGGTGAAAACCTCTCTAAGGTTCCTGAGGATGGAGGATTGGATAGTCTCCCTATAGACCGAGATAGATTGCTATTGCTCATAGAAGAGATAGAAGAAGTGAACATTGGGACACAAGATAACTCTAGAATCATACAACTTTCAATGTCCTTGAACATTGAGGAAAAGCCTGAGTTTACAACATTATTTTCAGAGAGACAAGTTAATTTCACATGGTCATATGTTGATATTCCTGGGTTGGACCCCGAGTCGATTTTGTTGGAGTTATGGATAGATACTAAGAGGGGGGGTGAATCAGTATCAAAACTTTTTCAACTTCGACCCAGTTTTTAATTCTGATTTCCTTTTATTTCAACAATAGAGTAAAGTAATCACTTTTGAAAGCACAAAGATATGACAACATTAACTCAGTCTATTAGACAACTTATGAAAACATGATTTGAGTGAGATATCTTGCATTTCCCAAAACATAGCTCAGATTAGATCTCAATATTATTCTGATTAATGCATTCATGAGTTGAATGTAATCATTCATAAATAGAATTGAGAACAACAATAAACCCAACTATGAACTAAAACAACAATCAACATAGAAAAGCAGTGAGCACACAGAAGAACAAAGAGACAAAAGATTTTCCGAGTGGAAAACCCTCCTGGGGTAGAAAAACCACTCCTAAACTGCCTTACTGGCTTAAACTTCAAAAACCACTTTTAACAATGCCTTATAGGCTAATTTCTGAGCACCAACTCAAGGAGCACCAAACCCTCATTTAGAGACACCAATCTTAAGGAGCACCAACCCCTCATTTAGAGACACCAATCTCAAGGAGCACTAACCCCTTACTCAGATTTCAAAATTACACTCATAATATCAGAGGATCTCTCTGTTTTCAGTTAAGCTCATATTTCTCTGTTTTCACGTCTACAGAATACCCTAAGGATTACAACCAGAGAATTACAATCACCAGCCTTCACTGTTTTCAACACAGGTTTATATATACATTTCAAGTATGTCAGTTATGAAAAAATATTCAAAGAATGCGTTTCACAAGATTCTCAGATTCTCTTGCAGATTTTTGAATATGAGACAGAATAATGACAGTCTGTCGATGATGATAAAAATCAATAGTAACGCTTATCCAGAGAGCTGCAAATCATCCAAAAAATGCAACAGCTCAAAAAGAAACTCGATGAATATCCTGTTATGTAACTGTTTTGAGATTTGATACCAATCCATGATGATGACCACAGTGTTTTGAGTCTTCGTAAACTATTCACTGAGACAACCAGAAAGTTCTGCCGAAGGCAATTGCACTGCCTGACATTCCTCTTAGTTAACGCTTTCACCATGAGCCATCAGAGTTGGGAAGAACACATAATGAAAACATCATGTCTCATCGATAGGCTTCCTTAGAGTATTATTCATTCGCTGAGACATCAGCAAGTCTCTCACCGAGAGCTCCTTTAGTTTCATTCACTTTCGCTGTGACCAAATGATATAAGAGAGACCTCTTGCAGTCTTCATAATGTTTTTCCGAGAGTCACTTGATACACATTGTCTCCGTGATAATTCAATACCTATGCCGAAGGCCTTTGTCATTTCCAAGTCGCCAAGACTATACATAGTCGGGGAGACCTTTCGCAGACCACATCAAGTTTCACCGAAAGCCCTTTTGTCTCTAATGTGTCGCTGAGACATTCTAACAAGTATGCCGAAGGAAAATTTATTGCCAGTCATTCATCCCTCTGTTTGTCACTGTAACCTCAACTATCGGGGAGACGTTATATAGAATACCTTTTGTTTTACCGAAAGGCTTTATCCATTATGAGTCATTGTGACAAAGACACACTCTTGCCGAGATGTATCCTTCATCCGCCTTTGCCAAGACAATGTGTAGTCGGGGTGAAATCTTGTAGAGCATCCTATGTCTTATCGAAAGCTCACGTGATCATTCTTGTCGCCATGACTTATCGCTTTCAGGGAGACTTCATATAGATAACTTTGTTATACCAAAAAACTTTATCCACTGAGAGTCGCTGAGACAATACCAACCTTTCGCCGAAAGTCATTCATTAGACTTTGTCGCCAAGACTTGACGGGTTCACTGAGAGTCTACATCGAAACACATGAGTCTTACCGAAATGTATTTCATTATCAGTGGTCGGCAAGACACAACAGTTCTCTCACCGAAAAGTAACCTTCATTCTTATGAGTGTCGCTATAGCATACTATCATCAGGGAGACCTCTCGTAGAATGCTTGAGTCATACCGAAAGGTTTCTTTTGTTTTATGCATCGCCAAGACTTATCAATTCCTATGCCAACAAGGTCCATATGAATTCCATCGGTGAGACCCACAGGGTTCGCTATGACATTATATCGATGCCGCCACTCTTGCCGATGTGTTCCCATTCATCCTCCAGTCGGTAAGACATAACAAAATTGCTATGACATTTTAGCAAAGCCACAACCTTTGTCGATAAGACTTCCACATGCTCTAGTTGGGGTGACAATATGATTTCGCTATGACCTCAGCCCGACGGCCAAACTCATGCCTATAGAGAACAATTTTTTGTCGCCAAAACCAAAGACAAGTCTTTCCGAAATAACCTTTCTTGTGCCGGTCGCCAAGACAATGGGAATGTCATGCCGAAATCAACCTGTATGTTAATTTCAATCGACATGACATCAGAAATGTCTTGCCGATAGGCAACATAGACATTTCAAAGTGGATCGGGGAGACCCTGCCATACTCATGCCGAAGAGTGTAAGCCCGAATGAGAAACAACCAAAAACATTAGAAAAAAGAGATGTCAGAACCAAGGTAACTATAATGCCTTTAATAATGTGAGTTCAAGAAATGTAATCAAATGGGTTTGCATCATGTGAAATACACCTGTGGTATGCAAGGAGAACCATCCTGACAAAGAAACCATCTGTCAAACTCTGTCAGTCAAAGAAATAGCATTCATAACATGAACCAGAGATCTCATCACCATGAAATTGAATCATAACCAATAACTGTCTGTAATAGCCAAGAGACATTAAAGAATCCAAACTGAGACTGAACATCAAAGAGAACCAAATGAAAGGGATTTTGTCATCAAGGACAAACCATATGATCACAACTGAGATCCAATAGGTTTTACATCACTTTCCATTAGTACTAAACACCAAACCATACAAACAGAAGTTAAGGAAAACGAACCCGTAGATTGCACTCTTGGTCAAGGTTGAACTAAAGAAACTATTGGATGTTGGATCCATACGCTCTATTGATTATGTAGATTGGATATCTAATCTTGTTCCTATCACGAAACTGAATGGTCAAATCAGAGTATGCATGGATTTTAGGGATCTTAACAAGGCTTATCCTAAAGACGACTTCCCCTTACCAAATATTGAAATTATAGTGGACCTCACTGCTGGATATGAGATTTTATCACTTATGGATAGATTCTTGGGCTATAACTAGATAAGGATTGCTCCTGAAGATCAACACAAGATAGCTTTCACGTGCGCCTAGGGAACTTTATGTTGGAACGTTATGCCATTTGAACTTAAGAATGCTAGAGCTACATATCAAAGGGCCACGAGAACCATTTTTCATGATTACATGCACATACTTATGAAGGATTATGTTCATGATCTTCTCTCAAAATATCTAGAAAGAAGTGGTCACCTAGCAGTCTTGGATAAGATTTTCACACGACTTGAAAAATACAAACTCAGGTTAAATCCAAAGAAATGTGTTTTCAATGTCCAATCAGGAAAATTGTTAGGATACATTATCTCTCATAGAGGAATAGAGGTTGATCCTGCAAAAGTAAAAGCTATCCTGGACATGTCACCACCCACCAACATCAGTCAGCTAAGGACTTTACAAGGAAGGCTGCAATCAATTCATAGATTCATCGCCCAACTAGCAGATAAGATTCATCCATTTTAACATTTATTATGAAAAGGAATTCCTTTCATTTGGATGGAAAAATGTCAAGAAGCATTTGATCAGATTAAGCATTATCTATTGACTCCACTAGTTCTTTTGGCTCCAATTAATGGTAGACATTTGATATTGTATGTAATGATAACTACATTAGCATTGGGGGCATTATTGGCACAAAATGATAATGATAGAAAAGAACAAACAATATACTACATCAGTCGTACCTTGGATATGATTTAAACTATAGCCCTATTGAATGAGCATGTCTAGTAGTTGTATTCACAACCCAGAAATTGAGACATTACATGCTAAACCACAAGATAAAGTTGATAGCCAAAATTGATCCTCTAAAGTACCTTCTCAGTAAAGTAGCCCTGACAAGATGATTAGCTAAGTGGGTAATGATTTTAAGTGAATATGACATTGAATATGTTGATCAAAAGGAAATAAAAGTATAAGTGATAACTGATCAACTTGCAAATGCACCAGTAAAAGCAAACCATCCTCTAATATTCAACTTTCCAGATGAATCAAACTTTGTCATAGAAACACAAACAACATGGAAATTGTACTTTGATGGGTCCTACACAAGTCATGGATCAAGAGCTGGAATTTTATTCATTACACCTCAAGGGGATTCCATTCCTAAGTCGTGTCAAATAGAATTTCTGTGCACCAATAATATAGCTGAGTATGAAGCATTACTAACAAGAATCTGAATGGAAATTAAATGGAAAATTAAAGATCTTCAAGTTTATGGTGATTCCCAGTTAGTGATAAAAAAAGTCAATGATGATTATGATACCAATGAAGAAAATCTAATGCCCTACAAGTGCATGGTTGATAGTTTTAGACTGTACTTTGAAGCTATTACCTTTGAACAAATACTGAGAATCTAGAACAAGGAAACTAATGCAATGGAAACAATTAGATCTCTCATGGAAATTCCTAACAATGCATCACAATATGAGTTCTTGGTGGAACAATTGTTGGTCCCTACGTTCGATGTCCCCAAAACTGAACTTGTGTGTGAACTTGTTGGTCTCAAATATCCTTGGTACAAAGACATTTACAACTACTTGCATGACCAAATTATACCTCCCGACTTGTCCCCCAAACAATACAATAATTTTATCCAAAAAGCCTCTAAATATGCCATCATCAGAGAAGCCCTTTACCACTGCATCCTAGACAACACCCTCCTTTGATGTCTCGACTCAAATGAAGCACAAACAACCTTACAAGAGGTTCACCATGGTATATTCAGTGCTCACTCTGCTGGTCCTACCTTAGCTAAAAAGCTTATGAGGATAGGATATTATTGGCCTAAAATGGAATGTGATGCCTATCACTCTATGAAGAAATGTGATCAATGCCAAATTCATGGAGATCTCATACATGTGCTAGCTTAGGAATTGCAGTTGCTTACATCACCATGACCATTTTATCGATGGGGACTCGACCTCATAGGAAAGATCCATCCCACTTCTGCAAATGGGCATAAGTTTATACTTGTTTCTAAAAAATACTTTACCAAATGGATCAAAGCCATCTTGTTGACCTATATTATTGGTAAGCAAATATCCAAATTTATTTTGAATTACATTATATGCCGCTATGGTATCCCGCAATCCATCATTATAGATAATGGTCACCCTTTCAAGAATCAGGATATCTGTGAGCTTGGTGAGAAGTTTCGTATCCAACACCATTTTACCACCCCATATTACCCCCAGGGCAATGGTCAAGCTCAGGCATCTAATAAGACAATCCTTAAAATCTTAAAAAAATTGTCGATGACGCTAGCTGTGACTGGCATCTCCAACTCAATCCTGCTTTATGGGCCTACTATACAAGTGTTTGCACCCCTACATGAGCCACTCCATATTCCCTCATCTTTGGATATGAGGCCATACTTCCTATTGAGGTCGAGTTACAATCCCTAAGGGTATCTATGCAAAGATTGATCGATCAAGAAGAATACTGTGTATCCTGTCTACATGAGCTAGAGTTATTGGATAAAAAGAGATAGAATGCCTTGACACATTTGCAAGCATATCAGAACCACCTTCGATGCAACTACAATAAGAAGGTCCAAACTATAAGCTTTGAAATTGGTGACTTAGTCTTGAAAGAGAATCTGAAGAATTAGACAGATTGAGAAAATCCCAGAAATTTTGAACCCAATTGGCTTGGCCCTTATATCATCATAACAACATATGGATTCGGTGCTTATCAACTCTCCACTTCTGAAGGTGAACTGTTGTCTGAGCCCATCAACAACATACACCTTCATAGATATTACACATAATTCTCAGAGTATCCCATCAAAAAGTTAAAAAATACAAAAATAAAATAAAATAAAAAAAAGTCACCCTCATGAAAACCTGGAAAACAAGTGTCTTGGTGACAACAAAAAAATAAAAAATAAAAAAATAAAAAAAAAGTAAAGAGAAATAATTCATCCAAAAGTGAAAACCACTTCATTGGCACTTTCGATAAGTACCATGGTGAAAACACTAGTAGAATTTGGCAAATAAATGACTACGTGACTAAAACTTTTAGTCACGTGACTAACACTAGTAGTATTTGGAAAATAAATGACTAATTTGGTCATTTATAAGTGACTAATTTGGTCATTGGGTAAAATCACAACTAAATGACTAAATAAATGACTAATATCAGACAAATAAAAATGACTAAATAAATAACTAAATAAATGTGCTCATTATTAAAATCTTGGTCATAATTTTCATTTTAATAAACATACTCTAAAACCTTCGTCAAGACCTTATTTTCAATCATAGCCCGCCAATTGAGATCTTTGTTACATAAACAACATCATTTTCTAAATGACCTACCAATTGACCTCATGTACTACACATATGTCTGAAAAAATACACCAAATTTTTCTCTAATTGACCTTTCATACCTCTTCGGCGTACCTATTGCACGCTAAGGTGCAATTGCTAGTAATATATATATATATATATATATATATATATATATATATATATATATATATAACATTTCAAAATGTTAATGAGATCAAGTTTCCACAATCCATATCAATTAATCTTGCATACATTTTTGGATTAGATTGTGTTAGAGTTTTTTGCATCAACGTTTCAGATCACACTTCGTGATCCATCATCAAGATGAAAGAGCTCAAGGAGAAAAGTATTTTGTTGCAGACCAAGAAAAAGCTAAATAGGAAAACCAAAGGGGAAGGAGAAAGGAGGGAGAAGGGAAGGCTGCAAAAATTAAGATCAAAGAAGACAAGACAAATAATATTTAAAAATTAAGATAAATAAAGAAAAATAGGGAGACAAAGAAGTAACAAATTAATGAAACCAATTAAAAGGAAGAAAAACAAGGACATAGAAAATACAACACAACATAAGAAAAAAGGGGGAAATAAAAGGGGGAAGAAAAGACAATAGATAAGAAAAGAGAGACAAAAAAAAGAATAAAAACCAAGTTGAATAAATTTAAGCCAATTGCAAAATATTAAAACAAAGGATAAAAATTTGAAAATTTGAAAATTTAAATTTAAAAATACTATACAATAAAAAGAATTAAAGAATTGAAAAATTGCCCTAGCATTTATGTTATAATTTAATTATAAAAAATTACACTATAACATAAATGTTAAGGAGAAGGAAAAATTAAAAATAAAAATTTGCTCATTATTAAAATCTTGCCATAATTTTCATTTTAATAAACATACTCTAAAACCTACAGGCATAGCCCACTAAAACATTGGAGTATTTTCAAGGTAGCCCGCTAAAATTTTCAATTTAATAAACATACTCTAAAACCTTCATCCCGCTAAAATGGAGAAGTGAAAGTCAGAGTAGCCCGCCAAAATGGATAACAGATAATCTATGAAAACTTGCATTCTTCATATGTGATAACAGATAATCTATGGACACTAGATTGGAGGTGTTTGATGTCTCAGGTTGCAGTGACTTGATGCGTGAGTTCTGAATGTGTGAGTGCTTGATGTCTCATGTTGTAGTGATCTGAATGTGTGAGTCAGATCAAACCTTATTTAAATATGCTCTTAACTACCTAAAGACTTTTGATTCCCTATTTTTACAGGAGAGGATTGGATGATTCAACTTGAAAGGGAATCTGGCACTCTTCCAAGAGAGGTAAATCTTATTATGTATGCTTACATGGTACAATAAGCAATATTTTCTTCTCATAGCCTATGTTGAGTTTTGTCTTTAATGTTGTATATTGGGATCATGGATTCCATGATGGCTGTAGCTACTTAATTAGAGCTCTCTATTTATCATTCAGGTTATTGGGAAGTTTCTTCACATTGTAAATTACAAGGCTCTTAAATTGCCAGCTGGTGTCAATGTGAAAGAGCTTGTCAAATCTCAATTAGCAATTGCTTGCATTGATGGTAAAGATAAGCATCTCTTAGGATTTTTTCTTTGCATTTTTTCACACTTTGAGTATTGAGAAACCAAAGTATGAATACCAATAAGAAAAGAAGAAAAACACATAAGGGTTTATAGACAATAAGTTAGGGCAACCAGACCACTGATTGTATCAATTTATAATATAATTTTAGAGAGGAGTGCTTAGCACATCAAGGTTAAAAAAATTAATAGATCATGATAAGTGTACATTGATACAACTTCATCTATGTAATAATATTTCATCTATACATTGAATGGATATGGAATGAGGGATGGGATATAATGACACCTTGCCATTCTTGCTTGGCAAATGTTTCACTTTTGAATGGAGTAGAAGGCTAGGAAAAGTAGACCAGAACCAAAGCTATTGGAATCAGACTAATATATTTGGGATGAAAAAACATATCCAATAAGAGAAAATGAAAGATAATTCTGAAAGAAACAATATTTAATTCATTTTTAATTTGTTGGTTGACTAGGAATGGTGAAGCAGATTGCATACCTTAGGATCTCAAGAGTTAATGTTGGTTGTATATAGGATTGCCCTGAAATATCCCTTTGCTTGACCTCTAGAGTGTAATGATTCTTTCTTAGATACATTTTTCTCTAGTCAACTGATAGAGACTGTAAAAATAAAGATATAGGCAATAGAAAGTTTGAGGCAAAAAGAGAAGATTGAAGAGTGAAGAGAACAAAAATTGGTAACTTCTAATAGAAAAGAGATACTGTATTGAATTGCATTACTTATTCTTTGGATGAACACTAAGTGATTGAAAAAAGAAAGTAAAAATGAGAAGAATTGAAAATGAGAGGAGATTTGATCACTAAGAGAGAGAATGAACTAGGAACTTGATCAAATACACATGATCCAAAGTTTTGATCAAGAAATCATTGATACAAAGAATTTGACTTGGATTGCATTCCTATTATCCATCTCTATAGTTTAAGAAGAAATCTAAGGCTGTTGTGGTTTGTCATGGCATATGAAGTTTGGGATCAATGGTTATGGAATAGTAGTATTAAAAATGAAGGAAATCCTTGAAAATGTCACAACCACCCTTATGATCAACCCTGTGTGATATTAAGACATTTTTTCACATTGAGCTAACTTGGTTTGAAGAAGAAACAATATTTAACACCACATAAGTCATCATTGCTTAAGCTTGCATAGATGAGCAACAAATGCTTGAGTGCAACTTATGATGCATTGTACTCAAAGCAGGCCCATAACTAAAATTTGTGTCCTAGAAGCAGAGGCATTGAATAACAATTAGGACTCCACAATTTGTTTGCTCATTCAAGGCTTCTACAATGCCAAGCTAGAAAACCCTCCATTTACATGCAATACACAAGGGTTTTAATGAAAATACTAACTCCAGTGCTTACCCAACCAAACCAGTGCTTCAAACCCCCCACATATAACCTACACACACTCAATAAACCCTTACATAGACCATTCTCTCAACATTTCTCCAAAACCCTCACTCAAAAACTCAATTTCTCATGAAAATGACTCTTCCCAGCCCTAAGGCATCACTCCAAATCCACCCAACCATTTGATTTTGAATCCAAACTTGTTAGAACACCTAAAATAACATCTTACATTCCATTCCTCTGAGTAGCATCAAACAATAGTAGGAGGAATGGATTTACATTAATTAAAACTCAAACTTAGACCTTGCTGGCTTGTCATAGGTAGTCCCAAGAAAAATGAAGGTTTCTTTCACAAAAATTAACTGAGGACCCTCAAAATAGATGGAAATGAAAGCTAAGACATATCACCACAAATTTCCACAAGTTCCAGATCATAAAGTGCCTGTATAGGACCGTACACAACAAGAAAAGATGACAAACACAATGAAATCTGCTTTTCATTAACGTTGGTTTCTATATTGGAATTCTTCACAAAATGATTAACATCCTCTGTTCGAGCCTTCTTAGGCCTTTAAATACATTTTCCATCCAAGTTCTAACTTCCCAACACCCATACCTACCTTTTAAACTACCATGAATTTTCATATTCTCCTAAAATTGTAATTTGACAACCTTTCTTGTCATTGACAACATTACACATTTTGAGCAATTTTTCATATTTGAACTCCAATGACTCCCAAACACCTAAATACATAACAAAATGGTCTTTGAAACCTTATTTGATACAAACAAAACTTGAACACCCCCTCTACCAACCTAGACTTACTCAAATTCACCTTGACACACTTTACCAAATCAAATTTTGCATTATGGTTGTAGGTGCTCCTACACCAGTTTGTTTAGGCCATTTATAGTCTGTTGGATGCATTTTTGGAGTTTGATAAGCCCAGGTGATGTGAGATTGAGTAAACCCTTGAGTTTTGTATGCAAAGTGAGGGTTTTGTGGAATAACATTCTAGGAGTCTGGTATTTGAGAAATGGTGATTGTTTTGGCTATTTTGAGACACAATTAATGATTGTTTGTTGAGTTTGGGTGATAGTGTGGTGTTTAGGAGGGACCTCCTTTGTAAATTTGGGCTTTTTGGTGACCTAAAAATAGGGACAGTCTTAAGGATTTCAAATTTGTGTCAAAGAAATCTTGTGAAGCCTATTGATAAGTTGTTTTGGAATGTGTTGTGAGTCTCAAAAGGTGACAAGAAGGTTTCAAGATGGCCTTCTCTAAAATATATTGTGAGAAGACAATTTGTGTGGGCTACAAGCCTCTAGTTGTGAGTTTTGGAGAAAAGGGAGATAGGATAGTGATGTGAGAGTTGTTTCCTGATCTTTTTTGGTCATTTGTGCTAGTTTGGAAGTGTCAACCACCTTTCTTGCATCACCATGAGTGTCCAAGAATAGGTTAGTGGGACTAGAATGTTCTCCTATTGCAATAGAAAAGTATTAGGGAAATGTCCCCTAGAAGCAAGGATAACAAAATAAAATAAAGGAAAGAAAACAAAAAAGAAAAAGAAATGGATGAGCCCAAAATGTTAATCCTAAAACAAGTACAAGTACAAATAGTTGTGTGAGGGGAGGATCCCTCAAAGAGTTCAAAGTTGATGAAAATTAAAGCTTGCAACTAAGGTTGGAAGCAAAAACTGTCAAGTTCTATACCTTGTCATACATTGGAAGAGCCCATGACACTACCTTGTCATACATTGGAAGTGATACCTCTTAGCTTTGATACAAAGATAGTGAATAGTTCTTCTTAGTTTATTTAATTTGGTGCTATTATTTTTATCCTATGATTCAGGCTTCAAGCCGACCCCTCTCATTAGTATTTGTCTTCCAAAACTGTCTCGAAGAGGTTAATCAAAATCAATACTGGAATATTTGAAATTCGAATATCCTTTCCCTGAAATTGAAGCTTTGTTCTCGACAAACTAGAGCTGAGATGAGCCAAGAACTAGTGGAAGGGAAGTTGAATGAAAACTGAGAGCAATTAAAATCCTTCCTAAGAAAAGTGCCCTTTCCACTATAAATATTAGTTCTAGTGTCTCCTTGTTCATTTTTTCTGGCATCTCCTCATTTTTCATTTCTTGATAGAGAGCTTCTGAAAGATGTGCAAGATGTTCTTCAATATCAAAAATCAATGTTGAGATAAAATGGAAGCACTGCTCTTGCAAATAAGGTGCTAAATCATTTATCCTTGAAGGAGATTTATGTGCATGAAGAAAACTTAAGAGGTATTCCAGAATATTCTTGGACCCCTGATCTGTGGTATTTTTTATTTGACTAACCTCATTTCCAAAATAAGCGTTAAGGCGACCAAACCAGTCTTCATCATTTGTCATCATAAATCTAAAACTCAACCAAGGTAAATTGACACTTTTTAGGTCCCCTCTCTTGACAAGCCAACCCTCACTAGTAGTTAATTTGTGCAAATGGGTTTCAACATCTTTGTAACTTGCCAGAGATGTAACTATGGCTTCAAGGCATTTACCAACCTTAACTTTCTCACACAGATCTACAAATCCATCAACTATTATTTGTTTCATCCTACTAACAAATAGGGTTTCAAAAAGTTCATCCCACAGACTCTTTGAGTGCTTCAAAACAATCTCACACATGTATTGCCATGGAAACTCAACATTTGAACCAAAAACCATTTTTAGCCACTCCAAGCTCCCTTCAAATGTACCATAGTCTCAGACCCATAATATTAACTATGCCTTGCAAATTTCTCCACTTTTCACTCTACGATTCTAGGTAGGAGAAGCCTTCCACTTTGAAACCCTTACTCCTATCCAAATCCATTGGAACAACAATAATCAAAATTCCATTGAGTGGATGATTTGGGGATTAGACACTAATCACCAATTATTTGTGCATTATATAAATAGTAATACAAACTTTGATCCTCTTGTAGGTTTGTTACAAACACCTATGCATTGTTATCCTCCCTAACATAGTGAGACCTTTCGTATTTTGACATGTTCTATCAATAGCATCTACATGATGCATGATCACCCATCTCTGTCCATAGGTCTTAAATCAATAGCAAACATGGGTGTCAGCTATATCCAATATTTTACCTCGCTAACATTAACACTTCTCATCAATATTCATAGTTGATTCTTCAATCTAGGTAGTCATGACACAAGAATCCTATAACTATTAGAGAAATTGTTGTGAAGTATATTACAAAATTCATAATAATGTGGACCAACTTCATTACAAGAGATTTCCTATGATATATAGTAAGCATATATGTAGGTTAACCATGATTATTTAGAGCATCACTAGTAGAACATCTGGAAACCCTTATTGGTGCCCAAACTATGGTTGTAGCCCCATCAAAACCTAGAATACCAATATAGGATTTGAGCAAACAGATCACCTTACAAGCAAAAGAATAGACGTGCCTTGACCTCTACACTCCATTTGGGTCAACTTGTACCACCCTTAATGATAACCATGAATACACTCACATGGGATGTTCTCATACCTCCATGAGGCTTTTATCATGTTTTGTTTTTTTTTCCAATGTGTTCATGATGTAATAAGGTCCAATGGACCATTTCAATATTTTGTCATAGGTTGTATTAGGTGTTAGGTGTCAAGTCAAGGTTCAATGTAAACTTGGTGTATCCAAGTAATGTTTTTATGTAATTTCTTCAAACTAAAGTTTTAAACACATAACCAACGATCTCCTCATTCAAAAATCAGTTGAGTACCATTGGAAGAGGTTTTTTCATGCTTAAAAATCCTCCTTGTGGTTGAGGCAAGGCTGTTGAAGGAATTTTGGAGGATTTGAATACAAAAAAAACTTCTATTTTTCTATTTCTTTCTGCATTTTTCTCTGCTATCTTGTTTGGTATGATGGATTGGAGGGAGGAGTTACCTTTCTTTTGGTGGTGGTATGGCCTAATTTCATTAAGAAACAAGAAAGTTATCTCCATTCTACTGAAAGTGGTTCTGAAACCCTACCAAACCAGGGTTTGGTCACTAAAATGCCGATAACTCTCCATTCCAACATGGGAAAAGCCTAATTCTTGGTGGAATGGTAGGGTTAGGAGTTTTATTTATGTTTCACATGGTTTCAAGAGGAGAAATGGAGTTTTGTGTGAGTTCCATGGTGAATTAGCCCTGGCATCTCTATGTGATAGGCCTAAAAAACTAAACTTTGGAGTGAGTAACTTTTAGAATGTTGGGTGTTCGTGCAAGAGTGGTGGTTGAAATGTGTCAAAGAGGGCTTGGGGAGTCCTAAGGAACCATTTTGTGGCTTTAGGGGTGTTGGGGTGTGCCTAGGTAGATTGGTTCCTTCATTGTGCAGGCCTAATTAGGCTTCCTTGTGGCTTGAAGGTCTATCATTTGAAGCATCTATTTTTAGTGTATGTTCTTGTGCATTTGAGGACTTGTAGAGGTCCATATTTGATGCCTAAAACCAATTTCCTTTGTCAGGTTTCTATCCTTAGTGAAATTTTATATTGACTGGCCCAGTTGGATAGGGCTAGAAGGTTGCATTGGCCTGAAATGAAGCAATGGATGAATGAGGGTTCTTAAGTGTAGAGTCAGGTTGTTGTGTCATGTTTTGTCATGGTGAAAGTGCTCAAATAATTTCCAAGTCTTTTAGTTATGTCTGGTTGTTAGAGCCCAATTTGGCTGGTTGGGTTGTCTTGATGAAAGAATAGTGGAATTGGAGAGTCCACTTAGAGTATTTGAGAGAAGCTTGCCATTAAATTTTTGTCTTCCCTGCACACTCTGCATCATGCATATCCAACAACAATTGCAGTCCAAGAGATGACATCTCTTCAAGGAATTATGTCAAAACTTCACATGCTTTCTCTATGCTTCCACATTTTGCATACATGTCAACCAAAGCATTTCCAACTATAATATCAGATGAAAACCCCCCTTCTATTATGCTTTGATGGATGTCCATACCCTATTCCAAAGCTTCCATTTTGGAGCAGGCATAGAGGATGTTGGAAAAGGTTGCAGAGTCTAGCTTTAAACTTGCAAATTGCATTTGCTTGAAAGTTTCTAAAGCCTTTTCAATATATCTAATTTGTGTATATCCTACAATTATTGCAGTCCATGAGACCACATTTCTTTGAGGCATTTTGTCAAACACTTCAAGTGCCTTGTCTATGATCCCACATTTAGCATACATGTCTACAAAAGTAGTTGAAACTACAATATCTGACAAAATTACTCTATCCTTTATGCTTTGATGGATGTCCATACCTTGTTCCAAGGCTCCCAATTTGGCACAGGAGGGTATGGTACTGGAAAAGGTTGTGGAGTCTAGCTTTACACCTGCCAATTGCATTTGATTGAAAGTTTCTAAAGACTTTTCAAAAAGTTCAATTTGTTCGTATCCTGAAATCATTGCAGTCCATGAGACCACATTTCTTTGAGGCATTTTGTCAAACAGTTTGCATGTCTTGTCTATGTTTCCACATTTTGCATACATGTCTACACTGTCATCTTTCATTTGTTAATGGTAATATGTTGACTGTCATTCTTTATTTGAAGTGACTGTGTTTACCTTGATGATTCTTTGATCCATCATTCCTAGGGGATAAACTCACTGTCAAACCTCATTAACACAGGTCTTCCCCCCCTTTGATCAACACAACTCTTGAAAGGGCTTCCAATAACCTAGCTAACTATCATCACATCATGAACTGAGAAGATTTTTGAAGCTTTTGAATGTCACTTTCAAAATCCTTCAAAATCCTTCATGAACCTGTGTTCCTTGATATTGGTGAACAAAATAATCCTTGACAGTTTGCTACTTTTTTTATAATATTTATAAGACTATCATTACTCATGAAGACAGTCCTCTTAAAGCCCTACGTTCAAACTCTTCATCATCATTTTGATTGTCATGAAAACCTTCTCAAAGATTGTTCATGTTTTCATGTTGTGTCATGCTCTCTATGGACTGTCCTCTTCATTAGAACCTTATTGGAATTTTGTTTAATGGAGTCATGACTGCCCTATTCTTAACTGAAGGTGACTGTTATACTCGCTTGGCATCATGACTTTGATAAATTACAAATGGACTGGTTTTCAAAAAAAAAAAGCTTAAGGTTTGCTCTACCGACAAGTACTAGAGATATCATGGCATCTCACCTTGAAATATCCTCATGAAGCATTGACAGTCCTTTTGGACTGTCCTATTTGAAATACCACTGTAACTGCCCTTATGAACCTTGCATTATCTATCTTTTGAACCTTCAAATATGCATGATCTTTGACTGGAATTTGTCTTGATTGCATTGACTACCTTGACACTCATGACTATATTGTTCTTTTGGTTTATCTTTTGTACCTTTCTTGGATTTTCTTCTAGAAGATGTTGATGTGACTCCTTAGACATGACTATCCATTGCCATTAGAGTTGTGACTGTCCCTTTGGTTTTGTTGATGGAACTGTCCTTGTCTTCATGCTCTGTCTTAGGACTGTCCACTAAATCTTCATGCTTAAAGGTCTGTCCACAAAATCTTCATGCTCTGTCTTCTTTTGTTACTATAGTCATTAAGACTTTCCTTCAATTCATTCCTCTTTCATGGACTTGACTATCCTTCACATAGTGACTTACTTCTTGGGAAAAGACTGTCCCTTCATCATTAGTCTGTCCTCAACAATCATGGGTCATGACCTTATTGACTGTCATCATTTTTAATGCTCTTGTATGCCCTTTTGAAATGACACTTGGCCTCATGAAATTTTGTCCTCAAACTCTTCACAGTCCATTATCATGAACATTTCCCTTCATCATTCTTGGGTCTTGACTGTCCTCTTTTTTGTGCTTGCTTGGTGACCTATCATGACATCCACCTTTGATGTTATGACTTGTCACTGTCCTTTACATCATACTGTCCTCTTATTCTACTTTTTCATCTCTCATAGTGACTATCACTGCACTTGGGATTTGTCTTATTTTCTTTTGTGACTATACTATGGAGATTCAAACCTCTAGAACACCCAGATTTGTCAACAAGACTTTGTAAGGTTTCCAATAACCTCCTATGCTCTCTCCCATATTTATAGAATTTCCTTTATTGTTCATGATCCCTGGATTGACACATGAATGTTAATCAACTCTTGTACAAAGCATGTATCAAGATGTTGGTCAAATTCTCTTAGGATAGCATATGAAAGTGTATCCCCAATCAATGTGTCCAGACTTGAGAGGATAATATAAAAACTTAGGTACATAAATAACATAATCCCTGAATCATGTTAGAGAAACACATCAATAGAAGATTCAGGAATGCCAAGAGAAACTTGGGTACACCACCTTATACTAGCATATGAGAAGCTATAACAATATAGGTCAACAGACTGGATATATAGGCACACATAGAGAGGATTAAGACATATGCAACATGACAAACATAAATAAGGTAGACCCAACACAACTATTTCGTAATAGATAGACATGAACACATCCAAGACCCTTGAAAATGAGAGCGAATCAACCAACACAGATGGGGCTTGAAACCAACCAAAATATTTTGGGGTTAAGTTGTCTTTCTCGACCTTGGATAACTTGGTTTACTGTTGTGATTTCATAAAATACATTCCGTTTCTAGCTTGACATAATTACTCTCTTGTTACTAAACTTGCAACATGGTTTGCTACTTTTCCCTACAAATATGTAGGGTTTCAGTTATAACTAAAACTACACTATATTATAGCTAATGTGCAAATTATTAATTTATTATCACAAGGCATAGAGATTGATATCAACATAAAAAAAACCGAATTACCAAATGAATGAATTTCCAATAAAATAGAATAATATTGAAAAAGTAGGATCTACAAAATAGACTACATTATCTACAATAAACAAACGTGGACAATACAAAAATGGTTTACAAATTCCATTCCATAAAATAGAAAATGATATTTATTGAAGCTCCTTAGAATCAGTTACTAATGAAGGTTGTGGGAAACGAAAAATCATAATGACTACTTATCCTATGATGCTACTGTACAAGTATGATAAAAAACTTCTTGTATATTTTTTTCAGTGCAATTCCATAGTAGAATAACTTCTACTAAAGTTTAGTAAAGAGATTGATGAAAGATAAAGGAATTAAAAAGATACCTGGATGTAGTTGGATTGAAGGCCGTAAACTGGTACATGTTTTTTGTGTAGGAGACAGATCACATCCAAAAACATGGCAGAGCTATTCAAAGTAGGAGAAATTGGCTTGGAAAATGAAGACAACAAGGTATAAAAATCATTTATCTGCCACCATAGTGAGAAGTTAGCAATTGAATTTGGTTTGTTAAACATGGCCCCTGGTACAACTATTAGAGTTGTTAAGAACCTTCAAGTAAGTTCCGATTGCTACACTGCATCTCAAAGGAGAAATTCAATGCTTGGAGGGCTCAATTATCATGATGCCCACACCTCATGCACTACAGGACATTCCTTTGGATCAGAATTTTTGTAGAACAAGGAAAATTTTTCCTCAAATGTAAACACATAATGCTTGGAGAGACCTAAATTTGTTGATTTATAATGCCAATTAAATGGTTGGAATATATCCCATAACTTAGGGAGTCAATCTCCTCAGTTTACATGAACACTATGGGAAAAAAAAAACTCTCAGCTACCATCTTCCCAAGCAGTAACTTGGCATCCAAATCATGGTCTGCCTCTGAAACTATACCCTTACAAGAAAACTCCTTGATCAATAAGAGTTAATCTTACTATGCCAAGTGTCCTTCAAATGTTGCCTATTCATTACTTGGATCCATGAGATGACATCTCTTTTAGGAATTCTATCAAACACTTCACATGCCTTGTGTATGCTTTCACATTTTCCATACATGTCCACCAAAGCATTTCCTACTACAATATCAGGCAAAACCCCCCCTTTCATTATGCTTTGATGCATATCCATACCGTATTCCAAAGTTCCCATTTTGGCACAGGCAGGTAGGATGCTGACAAACTACACCAAACCAACAAAACTCCTATCGAAACCCATAGACTGAGTAGCTATCAAAGAGAAAGCCCCCTCAAAAAGACCACAACAGCTACCACAATAGGATGTTACAAACCAAAATTTAACACAACAGGTTGTTACAAATTTGTTTTCCTTTTTTTTTTTTTTTCTACCATCAACTCCATTATTAGTGTTGGGTCCCACCTATTATTTTGAAGGGAAATGGATCACTGTTGGCTTGCATCATGTGATAGTTATGCCTCTCAGTGTAACTATAATGGCAGCAAGGGGGGTTGTAATGGATTGAATATATAACAAAACCTTTATATATATAGAAACCTAATAACTTAGCATGGATATCCTATATACATCTACCTAAACGATACCGTGAGATATCAATCTCAAGTCACAAATTAAATATAGTTGCCTTGAGACTGATATTTGTTGGCATCTTTTAGATGGATGTATTTGAGATATTTATGCTAGTAAATACATATTGTCTTATGGATGCAAAAATCTATGGATCCTACAAGGTATCATTGAATTGTATCTTATGATAATATCAAGCATTTTCTTAAATTCTAATAAGAGTGACATATATTGAACAACATATGTTTCTTCCATCATTGAAATGTACTTTAATTCCGGGAGAGTGTGCTATGAAGCTTAGATTATTTATTTTTTAGATGCCATGTCTGAAAGTTATTTATTCTGTCAGTATAACTTGGAAGTTGCTCCCAACCTTTCTCAGAATAAATTATTATGATCACTTTAACTTTGGGAACATGCCTAGTAGTGCTTGCAATCAGGTCATCTTGTGAATTTCTTTTCCTTACCACAATATCATGGCCCTTTCGATTCAAAGATTTAAGAAAAAAATTAGTGTAAAGATTGGAAAGAATATGAGGGTATAGAGCATAATGGTTACATGATATAGTCATAGTACATATTGCTGTTAGTTTCCATTGGATACGACATGAATATGGAGAAAAATAGGAAAACTATCTTTATGTTGACATACATGGTGATCTAGTTGGATTCATGGACCAATTTAAGTATTTGTATGCAAAAGACTTAAAAATATTGAAAGGCTTCAATAGGAATAAGGCAAATGCTGACATTCCTTCTAAATATTGGATAGTATTCCCCTCATTGCTTGTTCTCATGGCTGTAAGAGGTATCTACCACTACCAAATAAAGGAAAGGTTTTGTTGACTTGGTTTAAATGCATGGATCTAAAGTGTTCTTTTATACTCTATAGCTTAGCACACATTATTTTCCCTACAAAAATATTATATATAGTGGTATATGAGGTTTCTAATTGTTCAGGAGTGATTCCTAAACCAAGGAGAGTGAACCTAAATGAGACAATTGCATCACAAGACCTTGGTTACCTTTATTTTATAGTCAATATTGGATTTAAATTATTTAATAAATCCAAGAGGGTTTTTTCCACACAAATTTGTTTTCCTTTTTCTTTTTTCTTCTACCATCAACTCCATTATTAGTGTTGGGGCCCACTTGTTGATAATATTTATGGTCTTTGAGGAAGATAGTTCATTTTACTTTAGGTTTTGACTACTATGTGTGATCTTTAATGTTGTTGTGGTGGTTTGTTTATTTTATGGTTGGTTTAACTTTTACATTTCTCTCTGCCTCATGTTGAGTAGTAGCCCCTCTCATATGCTCAATATTGTTTTCTAGTTTGTTATAAATTCTTGGTTCAATTCTAAATTTTGATTGTATCATGTGGAGCTTGAAACTGCAACGGTTCTTTGGTTATTGACAAGCAAGTATGTGCCAATTTGTTATTTATTCGAGTATTGTCTAGAACTAGTACTCTAGGTGGCTTATTTGAATGCTTTGTTTCATTATTTGATTGTCTTCCTCTTTATCTGGTCAGTTGGAGAGCCTTCCTGCTATGGTAGCTGGAGTATGGTCTGATGATCCTAGTTTGCAGCTTGAAGCAACAACTCAATTTTGGAAGCTACTATCAATTGGTAAGTTTGTTTAATTTATGTTACTTAGGCGATTATGAATTACTTTTCATTTCACTTACATGACATTGGTTATGATTGATGCATGTTTCTATTAATAGAGCGTAGTCCTCCCATTGAGGAAGTTATTGAAGCGAGTGTGGTCCCACATTTTGTAGAGTTTCTGACAAGGTAGGACTTTCCTCAACTTCAGGTTCCATTCACAATTTTGTTTTGAACTTTTCTAGGCTAAATTCTGTTTGTTAGAGTGCACACCTTTTTTATGCTAATCTTATCATTATTTATTTTGTGCATGGGTTTTTTTGGTAAAGAATAGGAACATAAGGCATAAATTTTTTTGAGTTCTATTGAGTTTTCTGGTTTTCACCATCTTTTACAAAAATTGTGACACTATTTTTCTGTTTCCAGGAAAATGATTCTTTAAGTACTTATTCAGTTTTTGGGCTTTGTTGTTGCTTGTAGTTTGAGGCAGCATGGGCATTGACAAATATAGCTTCAGGAACATTTGATCATACTTGAGTAGTCATTGACCATGGAGTAGTACCAATTTTTGTACAACTCCTTAGTTCTCCAAGTGACGATGTTCGGGAGAAGGTTAAATTTTGCAAAGTATTTCTCTTCTCTATCATCTGAATCTATATTTATGAAAATTTGAAATTTATTGTCTCTAATATATTGTTATCCTGATGTTTTTGTTAGGATGTTTGGGCATTGGATAATGTGGTTGGTGACTCCCAAAAATGTAGAGATCTAGTTCTTTCTCATGGTGCTCTCATGCCACTTCTTGCTCAATTGAATGAACATGCTAAGCTTTCAATGTTGAGAAATGGAACATGGGCTTTGTCTAATTTCTGCCGAGGGAAACCAAAACCAACATTTGAACAAGTATATCAGTTCACCCATGAATTTCCTTGTTTTAACTTGAATAATTTTTATATTACTATTTTTTTCAAGCACTTGTTGAATTATGTTTTTCCCTCAAAAAAAGCCTGCTCTACCTATGCTTGAGTGGCTTATTCATTTGAATGATGAAGAAGTTCTAACATATGCTTGTTGGGATTTTCCTTATCTCTTAGATGGGACAAATGATAAAATTCAAGTTGTGATTGAGGTTGGTGTCTATCACAGGCTTTTTGAACTCTTGCTGTAAGTGTAAATAGTTAGTTTGTTATGGTAGAGATAGGTGTTCTATTTCCCTTCATTGTTAAAAAATATCTTGGGTAATAATTTCCTATGCTCGTTATATATTAAATTGTAAGGCACCAGATATAATGGATGGTATGACTTAGATTAATCTGTTTGGCTCCATGTTTGGATTGTTATACATGTTTATAACATGTACAATTGCTTTGTTTTGGATATTTTGAAAAAATGCATGTATGTTTATGTTTACAGCTATCCCTCTCCATCTGTCCTTCTATTAGCTCTCCGAACAGTGGGAAATATTGTAACTGGTGATGATTTGTAGACTCAGGTATAAGTTTATATTTACATTTTCTTTAGATTTTCATATCAATAATTAATTGTTCTTTTTGCAAGTGTATGATGCTATCATTGTACTATTTTATTGACTTATATTATGGTGTTTCATTTAATTTCAGTACATAATAAAAAATCAAGCACTTCCTTGCCTATTAGCTCTCCTAACCCATAATCACAAGAAGAGCATCAAGAAGGAAGCTTGTTGGACCATTTCAATCATAACTGCAGGCAACAAAGAAAAAATTCAGGTCTTTCTATTTGTTATCTAGACTAGAGAAGAATTTTTGTTGAATGGTGTGAAACTAAATTATATTTTATTCTTGATAATGTTTGATTATGTCATTTGTGTACATTTGGATAATAACTTCATTTTTATATCAATATATATGCCCTTATAAACAACAATTTAGAGAGGTTATACTGTTATATTGTTTTATCTGATAACACTGTGCTAAAAGTATGAAGCCATAGATTTGTTTTGAACATTTTTCATAATCAAAGTAGATTCTTGTTGAAAAATGTATTTTCACATCCTTTTAATATTCCCCTATATTACTTGAGAGCCACCTATGAGGGAGTCCATGCCTTATTGTGTAGGCTTTGAAAGAAACATTGTCATGACTTAATCCTTTTCTTGTCTGATAATGCCTTTCCTTTCAAGCTCACATGATATCTATATGTATCTATACTTCAAAATAAAATGCTTGATGCCATAGCCTAAAGGTGAACTAATTTTTGCAATGGAAAATACATATAGAAACTGAAGTCATAATATTATTATCTTTGGAGGACTTATGTAAATGTTTCACAATCTATTGGTTTAATGCCATCCATGAGTTCATTTAATTTACATCTATATAATATATGCAGATTTGCATGGGCATTGAGGTTGGTTGGTTTCTGAACTGCTTTGATAGATTCACCTATTTTATGTACTTCAACCCATTTGGAGCATTCTGGTTTTTGCATTGGTTGTAACTGACAATGTTCTTTTTTCCTCTATAGAGAGAATTTTTCCTTCTAATATTGAGACACTACCTCATATTCCAGGGTGCTGATCTCACTGGTGCCAACTTATCAGGTGCTAATCTTGAAGGAGCAAATTTGAAGGTATTAGATATGACAAAAAAGCTATATTTTTTGTATATATTGCATTATTTATTAATTGATATGCTAAGTTGTTGGTTCTGGTATGGGATCAGGTATGGGTATAGGGTTCAGGTATGGTAGTGCAACACTTTTTTTTCTTGGGTATAGTATGGCTGGGTACAGCTGTATTATATATATCATACAAAATTGAAAATTTATTTGATATATCATATAATAATAATAACATTTGAATCTATGATAGTATGATACTTCATCATTGATCAATGGTAGTGATAAAGATAATATTAATTGTCAATTGATAGTTCAAAATTTTAATATTATGTCATATATGTTCAAGAATCCAAAGTCAAGATTCAAATGAAAATCATTCCAGTTACAAAATGTGAAAATAATATAGTAGAATATTTGTATTTTGGTCTTCAATCTTCTATCAAAAGCATTAGATCAAAGTAATCACTTGGTTCAACATGATTTGAACCACAAGCTAATACAGTGTCACTTCCACTGGGTACATTATGTGTAGGAACCTCATCATCTTCTGCACTTTGACAAACTCTATAATAGATGTATCCAAGTTGGCACATTGAGGGGTTATATCCCAATTTTTTGTTTCCCTTTTCTTGTGGTCATCTTCCTTATGTGATAGGAGATGCAAGTTGGAATGGATATAGATAAAATATTCTAATTTTTTGCAGCCAATGATTGAGTGGATAAAGGAGCATATACTTCAATTATGCTCAACCGAAGAACTTGCAACCCCTTGACTGAACAGGTAACATCCTTGTTTCCATAAAACATGCAACAAATACGTTCTTTCTTTTGTAACATATCTATCCTATATTTCTTTTGTAATATATCTATCCTATCAAGAAAATGTCGTCTAATCAGGTTATTAATTTTTCAAAATTCAAAAATGATTACCAGATTTTGCTCATGAATATGTTATTCTGTATAGGAATTTGCAGTAATGGACTCTATGGAAATAGAGTTCACATGCGTACATGTATCTTGTGATGATTTTCTGATTGTTTCTGAGTTGTTTGCACCTACTATGGTTTTGTATAATAAACTCAGTACTAATTTTAGGTTTTAGCTCAATAACAACAAGAAAATAGCCATAACAACCATTCTATTGAAAAGTAATAATTAAATCTCTCATAGTATGCTCAGGTGAGGCTTGCCATGTATAGTTAGTCAATTTTTTAGGGGAACCTTTCCACAAACCTATTGGTTATTAAAATTAAAAACTATCAGAACAAGCTCCAGTTCGCCAAATGTTTCATAGACTAATAAATTATCAAGCAGCTATCTTCCTTGATCTTCTAAATTGTACAAGATAAAGCTCAGTTTTCTAGGTCAAGGAAGTGGCAACACATAGAGTTTGTGGTTTCATGTCATCTTGCTAATGTGTATAGAAGTTTCAGGGAGTTTGTATGTGCAATTTACTATAGTTTTTTTTAGATATAGGTGCCAATTCTGTGGTAGAGCATGTGCCCTGAACACTACTTTTCAATATTCTAGAGATTTCCTATTTTTGACCGAGTTCCTTATTGAACACAATTTGATACGTGTTTATGATGATTGACTAGATGCCCTGATGGTATAGATTCTTCCTAGGTTTATAATCAAAGAAATTCATGCCAAATGTATATAGAGACATAGATTTGATAACTGTTAGGTTGATTCAAGCAATTGTGCTTTATGCAGTTCCAATGGAAGAGTCTAGGAAGGTTCCAAAATATTATTTCATTTAAGTGATTTGATCTTGTTTGTTTGATGATTGCATAATGGTCCCATAATCTTGGTAGACCGACATGGTGGGTTCAATATCCATATATTGATCTGCCAAAAAGGTCTCTATTGTTAGCATGGGAATCTCCAACATGGAGCCTAATAGCAATCAAGAGCACCATTCAACCTCACTTAGACAAATTTCACAAAAAATAGGCTTGCTTGCATCCTGCAAGAAGATAAAACATAAACCCTAACAACCAGTGCGACAAAAGATATCATAGAAGACTTCATCGGAGAAACATGGGCACATCGGTGGGAATCATTGTGTGGTCTCTCCAACATGGTGAAATACAAAAGAGCACATGATTGAAGATTCTATCAAAGGGAGAAACGAATATTGACGAGACAAAAATCTCAATCCCTATGATACTCCGATAAAACTTAAGGCACATAATTCATCGGCAGGAGAAGTAAATTTCGGCAGGACAAAAAGCTCAATCCCACCAATACTTCGATAAAACTTAAGGTACATAATTCGTCGGTGGGAGAAGTAAATTTTGGTGGGATACAAATCTCAATCCCACCGATACTCTGATAATACAAACAAAGCTTACAATGTTACGATATGTTTCAAAGTGCTTCATTAATTCAAATATTTTGAGAGCATCCTTGCAAAATCCATTTTGTGCATATCCTGCAATTATTGCATTCCACGAGATGACATCTCTTTGAGGCATTCCATCAAAGAGTTCACGTGCCTTGTGTACATTTCCACATTTTGCATACATGTCTAACAGAGCATTTCCAACCATAATATCTAACAAAAATCCCCCATCTATTATGCTCTGATGGATGTTCATACCTTGCTCCAAAGCTCTCATTTTGGCACAGGCAGGGAGGATGCTGGCATAGGTTGTAGAATTTGGCTTCACACCTGCTAATTGCATTTGCTTGAAAGTTTCTAAAGCCTTTTCAGCCATAAATCGTATAAATGAAGTAAATTGTAGCCATTATGTTATTCGATAATCGCTAATGAAGACTTGGAACCTGTCGTTCACTGAGAGGTATGTTTCCTTAATGTTGCAAAAATAAAGTGAAAAATAATAAGAGCCCCCCTCATACACAGGGTGAAGTGAGTATGGGAGTAGCAGGTCACCGACTAGTTTCATTTTAATGGCTGTCAACTAGGTGGTTGGTTCGCCAAGCCTTTCCCAAAAGTGTCTACCCCTGTACTGATCTTATCAAATGTCTACCTAGAAAATTCTCCAACCATAGATGAGAGAAGGGGTTTTCACTGCTATATATAATCTTTCTTGTTTTTGAATGTAAAAGTTCAATTCTATCACCTATGTACATAAGGAAAGAGGATTTTCCCTACTCGAATGACATGCTAGATCATTGATTAAGTCAGGATCCTATTTAATTTTCTTAAGAGAGTGTAATAATATGTTTTCACCTTTCTTTGAATCAACATATTCTCATCTTTCTTTGAATCAACATGTTCTCATCTAGAAAGTAATTTTAATGTATCCTTTATCGTGTTTTGTGAAACTCCGGACTAGAAGGTCATATTTCTTTCATATTTTATTCTATGGTAATAAGCAGTACACCTTTTTTCTCATAATTTTATTCATGAATAATTGCGCTAAGCTATTTGTCCTTCTCTTGCTTGATGTATATTGATACTAATAGTGTTGAATTTCTTTTGATCCCAAGATCCCATTTATCCTAATTTAACTCTTCTAGTCTTGTTTATTTAGATAGTGTTCCATACTATTCACTAGATTTTTTGTGGTGAATAAATTTAAATAGAGTAGAAGATGAAATACATTTTATCTTATCATATTTGGTATAGAATGATATATGGGATACTTACACAAAAAATTATGGTTGTAATATAATTTATGAAATAAGAAATAAGAGAATCAAACAAAACATGTTGACCATAAACAATCCCTAAATCAAACATACTCTTGATTTGTACAGGTCATGTTTCCCTAAAAGAAGTTTATATATGCATGTATTAACCAAATAAATTGATGAACATTTAGTTTTCATTATTTGAATTTAAATTTTTTGTTGAACTCTTTATAACTATTCCTAAACAATGTAGGCTATAGATGGAATTGATGCACATGCAAAGACAAATGCAAAACCTTCAACCATTATAGAGATCTATAAAAGAATGTTGGTAAGAAAATTTTTAGATGGATTTTCTCCAAGAAAAGTTTCATAGAAGTATGTGAGATTTGTCACATGCAATTTTTTTTCTTGTTGCATTTATCGCAGAAACAAAGACCTCTTTTGATTGTAGTAGAGGATGTAGAGAGTGAAGCATTGGCTACTTTGATCTTTGAAATTGATGATTTTTTTACTAAATTGATAATGTTTGAAGTTTATTTTCCTTTCTTAGATGTTGAGTCTAATTAATAAGTTTAATGTTGTGTTGCAACTTGCAGCTCAAAATTGGAGAAGTGAAAGGTGAATACCAGCGAGGAAGAGTTTGGAGGAGCCGAAACCAATAGCGGCAGGAAAGTTGTGGATTTGCAAGGGGATTAAATGGGTCGAGCCCCTATAGGAGGTCATTGCCCTTTCAAAAGGACTGCAGTTAAGGAAGGGGAAAATAGTATAAGTATATGAAAATAGGAGTATTCTTTTTATATAGTGTCTGTAAGTTGTATAGTGTCATTGAGACATTGAATGTAACCAATGAGATTTTGATTTTCCAATGAGGCTCAATGAAGTAAATTTTTAGAGTGCTTTTTTCTCCACTCATAAATACTGTGTTGTGGCTCCTCTAGTCTTATTTTCATGGTGTTTTTTAACATTTGAATATCTATGATACTTGAATTTTATATGTATAAATTTGTGAGGATTAATTAAGTTATATTTGATTTGTAATGACTAAAGTAATGACTAAATACATGACTAAATACATGACTAAATTAATGATTAAATATATGACGAAATATATGACTAAATTAATGACTAAATATATGACTAGTTAACAACAATCAATGACTAAATTAACGACTAAATCAATGACCAAATCAATGACTAAATAAACGACTAAAATAGTTTAGTCATAAATTTAGTGGTGTTATAAATGACTACAAATAAACCACTAAAATAGTCACGTGACTAAAATTAATGACTAAAAAGTATGACTAAATAAATGACTAAATAAATGACTAAATCAATGACCAAATCAATGACCAAATTAGTGACTAAAATGAATGACTAAATAAATGACTAAAATTGTTTAGTCATAAATTTAGTGGTGTTATAAATGACTACAAATAAACCACTAGTAGTCACGTGACTAAAGTTAGTCATTTATATGCAATTTTTAGTAGTTTATTTAGTCATATATTGTTGTTTGTGTACTAGTGAAACCTGGAAAACAAGCACCATGTGTAGTCAGTTTATGCTCCTCCATCTACTATCACTCTACTTGGTTTTCCACCCTTCGCTTGTTCATTCACACATATCATCCGTCCATAATAAAGCTTCGTCATCCTTCCCAAGGCCTGAAAACCACCGACATTTAGTGTCCTTCACCTTCATAACTATCCTTCACATTCATCCATTGCTTCCCCTCACACATAATAAGTTGACCCTATAACTGACTGGGGGAAATTACTTGACTTATGTATTCACAAGAATCCTACACATTGTATCAACCTTTTAAAACATCAAAATCCAAAAAAATCATAAAACATCAAAATCCAAAAAAAAAATCAGAAAACATCAAAATCCAAAAAAATCAGAAAACATCAAAATCCAAAAACACAAAAAACATCAAAATCCAAAAAAAATAGAAAACATCAAAATCCAAAAAAATTAGAAAACATCAAAATCCAAAAAGATCAAAATCCAAAACATCAAAAATCCCAATTTTTTTTTAGAAAAATTCAAAACCCCAAAAAATAGAGTTGGAGTTAGAGTCAGTCTGTGTCAGTTTGATCGAACTACGTTGTCTCTATGTATTTTCTACGTAGGCAAGGCGATCACTTGATGGGCCCCCAATATTTTAAGTCTTTCCTTATGGTTTTTGCCGAATAAAGGTCAAATCATGATTTTTCCTTGTGACAAATAAAGCAAGGTCAAGTCATGTCAAACTATGAGGTCTCTACACATATAACATAGGCAAGGACATCAATCGATGAGCCCTCGAGGCCTTAGATCAACCCTTTAGGGTTTTTCAAGTTTGGTCGTGTTCTTTATCATCAAGCAATCACTATTCAAACCAAATCTCGAATCAACAGACAAACATATCCAACAACTCTTTAATATTCAATTGATCAATTGCCTAATCATCATCCATATTTGGTCATTGGTCTTATGGCAGAATGGGGCATTATGTCATTTGTCTCATTCGGTCTTATCACTTGTCTTCTATCAGGATGCGTCCTTCCTAAGATTAGACATTATCATTGGTCAACCTCATCATTCACCTTAAGCAGGATATGTCTTTCTTGAAACTAGGAATTCATCAAAATGGTCAATCGATCGACTTTATTAGATGTATTATTTTCCTTAAACAAGACATGTCTTTTTTGAAATCAATTGTCATCACATCAGTCAACCATATCAATCAAACCTCTTCAAATCAACTCAAGTTAGTCACTTGGTCAATCAATCTTGTCATCTTGGTCAATTACTCTTTCCTTAAACAAGATGTGTCTTTCCTGAAACCAGGCACAATCAATCAAATCAATTAGTCAACCTTGTCAACCAATCAATCAAATTTGGTCAAACATTCAGTCAATTGATCATCTTGGTCATTTTTCTTCATTAGGATGTATCTTTCTTGAAATCAAACCTAATCAATCATATCAATCAATCTTGGCAATCCTATCACTAAAAAATATCTCTTTGGCAAACACTTTGTTGGTATGAGTTTGTCTTATCTTTTTTATTGGTTTTTGGTCATGTTACAAGCCTCCTTGAGGATGTCTTGTCAAGGATTTAGAGGGGCGATGATGGATCATGATCTCTTTTCTTTTCTTATTGTCTGCGGTTTGTCTTGGAAAAAAGGTTGGGACAATCAGGTCCTTAGTATGAGTCAGGGAATTCCTTGTCTTTTGGCATTTTCCTTTGACTGCTTGTCTCTCACAAATGGTAACCTTGTACACCTTGGTCTATATCATACCATGGTGTTTGTGCTCCATTTGTGATAGTTTTGACACCTGATGATGATAAACATAAAAGCATGAATGTTTGTCCTTTGTCATTTCCCTCTTGACTTCACCCTTTCTTTACTTTCATTCTCCATGCTAACATCCATCTCTTTCACGCTAACATTTATTCTATATGCATCTTGAAAGCATCCTATGACACAAAAAAATACCCTACATACATGATCATGTTAGGAAACATTATAGAAAGCATTATCATCATAGTAAGCCACATATATTTGCATAAGAAAATACAAAAACATAGAGTGCATCCATACAACATTATCATTTCATAGAATTATAACATATTAGGCATGTCATTGCATTTTACATTATAGTACACATCCATTTCTCACATTTCATAAAAATTGTACAATCATAATCATCATACATCATATTTTGCATTCACATTAGAAATTTCTAATCATTGCATGCATAATCCATAGGTATCATATACATAACATTAATTGCATTCACATGTCACATCACATCATGAAATTAGGTCATTTGTATTACATTATTATAAACATCATTGCATAATCATCTAAGATGCATAAAAAACATTATAAATGCATAATCATCCATCATATCACCATCACATGATCATATAGAATGCATAAATGAACATTATAAATGCATACAAAGTCCATAATATAATCATAACCATACAACATAATCACATAAGATTGCATATCATAAATCACCGCCAAAATCATATCATATATTGCTCAAAATGTGTCATAGTACAATGTCGAGATGTCTCAAATATATCATAAAATGGAGTTTGTAGGCTCGATGATCAAAATACAGTGTCATAATACATATGTCAAAATAGATCCTAGCCTAAACTATCCTACTCCCCTAAACTTGATGCATGCCTGTCCTCTTGCCATGGTGAACTTGAGAACCTATGCTCTGATGTCGGTGGCCTCTCATATGGGGTCAACCATCTTGAGCCTGATGTCTCGCAACTATGTGACCTGCTATGCGAGTTTCGGCTGTGGGATCTACTTTGTGAAGCTCGACTCTCTCCTCTCTAGTGGCACTGCTCTCTCATATAGATCCCTGTAATACTATAATCCCATAGTCTATCTAGCCAACTCTTGTGCCACATCCACAATTGACCCATTGTATGTAGCCACAAAATTCAACATCCGTTGATCTGTCTATTGGTGATTTATCACTGCTAGGCCCTTCTTTGTCTGTAGAGTGTCCCTCTCGGCCTTCAATCCATCCTGCTCTGCTCTTAGGGTCCTTAACTTTTCCTCCAGGGCCTATACCCACACCTGTAGAGAGGCTAGCCGCTGATCCATTGACCCATCATCAGCTCTTCCCCTTACCTCCTTCGGCAACTCCTCTACATCCACGCCCATCAAAATAATCTCTAGGAGGACTCTCTTGGCCTCCCCCATAATTGAATCATCTGCATGATCCTCCTCCCATATCTCCTCAGCATGCGCCTCCTTCACCTCTACCTCCACCATCTCAACATCCTAGTGTCCCACCTCTAGGGATAACATCTCAACATGATTCTCTCCCTCATCCATCACCCTCTCCTCAAACACCCTCTCCTCCAGATGCTCCTCCTCTCCCTCCTCATGGATCAACGAAAAATGTCTCAGCACTCGCTATCTCCTATCTCTCCTCTTCCTACCTCGATCTCCTCTTTGGCCTCCCCGACCATCCCCTCCATCATCTCCCCCATCTCCCCATCCTCCATCTCCCCATCCTCCATCTCCCCATCCTCCATCCCCCCATCCTCCATCTCCACATCCTCCACCCCTTCCTCCTCTCTCACCCTTCTAGCCTCAAGGGCCCCTACCTTTGTGCTCTACAGGTGTTGGCTAATCCAAATCAGTATAAGGAGCTTTCCTATGAATCAACCACCATGCATCATACTTTGGAGTTGTACCAGGATCCGCTGCACCCCCTCTCCAGGCCCACTGCAATGGCTACAATGCATCAATATCCTCCTTAGTTATGGTCACTGGTATCACCTGTCCCCATGGATGTACCTCCCATGAGGAATGTGTAAAATCTGTTGTCCCTACAGGTACACCCTATATATATCCAAACTGTCACTTGACCTACTTTGGCAGGTATGTCTCGATAATGTGTTGGGTCTACATTGTCCAACCGATCAAGTATCTAGGCTGTCGATACCATGGAAAATACTCATCCTCATCAACCCATAGTTGGAAATCCCTGTATGGTCTCCTAATAAAGCTCGCCAATACATTAATGTCATGTCTCCAATATCCTATATCTCCTACACGTGTCTGTGTCACTGCACCACCATACAAAAATGCATATGTCATCCCAGCTCCCAACTATCATCCCATTGGTGGTCAGAACACTGCTATGTGCTCCCATGCCCATACCATCAATAGTGTCACCCTGTAGCTCATGCTCTATCCACCTCGATATATGATATCATGTAGCTGGAAGTAAAGAATCCCCAACAAACATGGTCCCCATGCATCAACTATCTCCTCCTGCATCATCCCAACCAATACCTCTCCCAAGCCTACTGGAAACCATGGCCCCTGTGGTCTAGAATCAGAACAGTAGCAATCAATGTACACATAACACAATCAAATCTATCATATCTCTTTGCTAGGGTCTCCCATTTGATCTCATACCCTTGTACACTGATCTTTGACCCATCCTCATAGTCATAGTGGTCATAAATTTCCTACAATCCTAGAACAAGATCATACCTCACCTTCTCTCCGCATATCGTCAATTGTAGTATCATGTACATGTCCTCCAGGGTCACAGTAGCCTCCCCCATTAGCAGATGGAAAGTGCAAGTCTTGGAGTGTCATCGCTCCACAAGCACTATCAACATACCTCTATTTTCCCTAAAAATGGGCATATGTGTGACATAGAATAATCCTAGATCTAATAGCACATGCCTCTCGACATCTCCTAGCTGATCTCGAAGCTAAAAGGTCACCGGTCGAGACTCCCAAGTATAGATAGGGGGAAGTACAACTTGAGGTCATCACAAAAGTCACCATGTCAACTCATAATTTTCATTTGACCTATTGTACCTAAATTGAACAAATCATTTTATCCTAAATTGGGGCAAAATTTTCATCAGTCAATTGTGTCATTCTACTTGTCAATTGTATCGCAGAAGTCTTTCACATCATTGTTCTTGCACATATGTTGTGCAACTACAACTATATCACATGCCTTGGATAATGCATTGTTGGGGTCACTTGTGGTCAACCCCTTGTCAGTTGTGTCATTCCATTAGCACAAGCATCATTCCCCTTGCACTTGCGGCATTTTATGGCGATTGCATCGTTCTTGGTCACATTTATGACTTAGAAATCAAATGTGGCACACCCTTTCAGATGTGTCGCACCACAACTTCCCTTTCCCTATGACCTAATATTTGTGTCATGATGAGGTGATTGTAGTGAACCACGATCACTTGCATCATTCATGCATGCAATTGTGTCAAACCCCCTGCAACACAATTGCCTGCTATTTTTTTCCTACCTATAAATGCAAAAAAGTAAAAAAAATGACAAAGCGGGTTTGGAGTACATACCGGGTGGACACTCCCTTAGGTCGACAGAAGGTACAGATGCAGTAGCCTTAGTGTGCAGAGTGTGGAACCGGCGACATCTTCTCAGCTTCTCTCTCCTAGAGCTCCTAAACTTTCTAAATTTGAAATGCACAAATCTATCATTTCTTAATCAAGGTCATATTTATAGCCAAAAACTTAGGGTTTGCACTAGGGATGTGTACTAGGCACACTATTTGACCACTTTGAACCTAAATTTGACCCCCTTAATTACGTCAAAAATCAATTCAATCACCATCGTTGAACTCCTGGCTATCAAATGACTTATCGAAACAATTTTCCAAATTTTATGATTTTTTTTGAAAATTTGCAAAATTCTCCCGAGGGGGCGTGCGTCCACCCTGCTTTCACTGGGGCATGTTTTGACTAAATTTCTTTGGCAAAACGTGATGAACTGCATTATGTCAAAGAGGGGAAAAATGTAGACACTGAAAAATGTCTTGGTCTGCAAGCGCCATTTTTTCCATCATCTTGGTCTTCTTCCCTATGTCATTAAACAAATTTAGTTGTTTAATTTCTTGATCACATTCCTCTATTAATTAAATAATTTTAATTATTTAATTAATTCATTTCTTTATTCCCCTTTGATCAATTAAATAAATTATCTTTTTAATTGCGTCACTAACACTTTCTTTTCCTTTGTGATTAAATGAATTATTATTCATTTAACTATTAATTCTACATTATTAGTCTATAGTTAAATAATTATCATTAATTATTTATCTATTCATTAATATTTTCATTCTTCCATAGTTAAATAATTGTTGAAATTATTTAATTATCTTTTATCACTCTTCCATTATTAAATAATTAATTCAAATTAATTATTTAATATTTTTTTCTGTTTCCCCTTATTTAATTAAATTGGTTGCATAATCATTTTAATTAAATGCCCATTTTCTTATTCCTCCACTATTAAATAATTCAAATAAATTATTTATTCCTGGACACTTGGTCAAAGATTCTTCTTCTCATGAATTAAATTGTTTTATTACTTAATTTCTCCATTATCTCCCTCCACTATCTCATTTTTGAATCTCAACCATTGATTGTCTTTGGTCTCTTCTCGATCTTCACCATTCATTTCGTAGCTATCCCTAGGCCACTACTTTATGGCGCATGCATCCTCAATCGTCGATTTGAGAATATTTGTAGAAGCTTGATCTCCTCTGTCCATTTGAATGGTTTTCTATAAAATAATCTTTTCTCCTCCATTTTTTATTTAACAACCACATATCTCCGAATTTCATGCTTATTGTTTGCAGGTACTTGCATACACATACAACAAACTGAGGGAAAACTTGCAAAGGCTATTTGAGGAGAGACAAGAGAGGTGATTCAACTTTAAACATGGGGAGTTTTTTATTTGATTTCTTTCATTTTACTCCTTTTTCTTGATTGTTCTCTCTTGTTTTGATTAGGATTTTGGCTTCGATTAGTGTAGTAGTTATGACTTTATCTATGCTATTTGAATTTCCTATCTTACACTAATCGTGACACATGTCACTTACACTTTCATCATGGTCTCTCAATCAATCTCATCCATAATAATTTCAAATAATCCTACACCATCGATCAAGTTTTAGGTGAAAGCTATAAATCATCCATCATTAAACCATTCAAATTCTCCATGAATTTTGAGAAATTAAGCCATCTTTGCATCTATTTTATGAATCAAGGTTATGCTAATAAGTCATGAGAAATCCACATACCATATTAAAAAAATTATCAAGTACAATGGAGTAAGGTTAAGAATGTTTGTCAAGGTAATATTAGTTTAATTTTATTTATTTATTTTTGTGTGCACACACTCTCATTGATGTATTCATTGATTATTGAATTAGGTTTTATTACAATTCTCCTTTTCAAATTCAATAATTTGATATGCTTCACAATGTGATTATCCTTTAAAATGATTTGACCAAAGTGATGTATAAGTTGCATATATTTTCATTCCATGATATTTGATAGGTTTCATGTTAACCAAATGTCATGTACTTAGCTAGAATGTATCTAGGTTTGTGTGACGATTTGCAAGTAATATAATCAGTAACTCACAATCAATTCTTGGATGACATAGTATGAATGTATATCCATTTATCTAATACCATTGTGAAGGGTCGGGCCTCTTCCAATAGGAAAGTGCGCAGGGGACCACTGGTCTATAGTTGGAGGTAAATCAAGCAAATGATGCTCTCCCTCCACTTAGCAGCTCAAAACGCCAAAGAATTGTTACTTAAAGACATATTGTACATTGAGACAATGATTCTCCCTAATTTTAAATTGATTATTGCATATTATATTTGTATAAAAATAGAAAAATGAATATGATAGTTTATAAAAATTATATTGTGTAATAATGGTTACTCTAAGTATATATGTAATTATTTTGATAATTGGATGACTATATAATATAATTTTGGTGATAAAATGAAATGAATATTGAAATATGTTGATATTATATGATGAAAAATTATTTGTGTGATTAATATTTCATAATTATTTTTTAAATTATAGATTTATTATGTACTTTTGAATGGTGTAGTCTTATATAATTTGTGATAAAAAAATTAGGTAGTTTTTAATATAAACCTCAAGGTTCATTTCATGTGGTATCAGAGCTGAGTTCAAACACTAGGGCCTATAAGCCTACTTCACAAGGAGTAAAATTTATAAGATTTTGTTTCTCAATAGAAATCCAAACAGTCTAAAATAAAAGGGAAAAATATTCAATCTACCAACCTCAAAGAAGTATGAATCTCTGACACTAAAACTATGACAACATCCTTGAGTTGAATAAATTTAGAAAAAGGGAAGATGTGACACCTACTACCATCAACATATCCAAACAAAATAAACCCTTAACAATTTGAGATATGTAATTTGGCTATGGTCGAGACACACCAATTGTGCTCGTAAGGAGGATACAGTGGAGTATGTGTGAGTAAAATCTACCTCAAGTAGTGCAGTACTAGATTTAGATCATGGAGAAGTAGACCTTGAGGAGGTTCCAATATTTGATTACTATCAATCAAATATCTATAGATCCAAAAGGGTCATATTTAAATAAGGAAACTTTTTTTCCATATCTATATGATTAAAAATTATTTCTCCCTTACATCTATCAATGAATGATGTTCCTATGTGATAAGACATTGAATACAAATTTTTGTGTATGTGCAATAAAAAAATAATATAAATATTATAGAACTCTCAAAGTTGGTAATTTCCTGTCAAACCACGGGCTAATGATTCCACTTTACAACATTCTAGACCCAACCATGGTTTGAACCAAAAAAAACCTAGGAGGTAGTCATGATGGAGAAATTCAAGATGCAGATGACTCTACAACTAAGTTGTACCAAATACTTGCATCCCTAAATGAGATCAAGAATAGGTTGGGAGTTTTAAAGAAAGAGGTTAGATGAACTCAAAATTAGGAAGAAGGTGAGGGACAAAACCAAGGTCATAGTGAGTATGAAATATATAGTGAGTCTTGGGAAAAAATGGTGACTTGGGATGAGACGATGAGGTAAGCTAATGCAAGAAATCAACTGGCTAATGAGATAGCTTGAGTTATGAAAAAAATAAATCAACCCAAGTTTGATGGGACTATTTTTGGAGATGGAGAAAAAGCATGGATTTGTGATATGGAGAAATATTTTGAAATGAAAAACTACTTTGAGCTAACTAAGGTGGTCTAGGCATTCTATCAACTTATTGGAGAAGATTCTACTTGGTGGATGTATAAGAAGATGGAAACAAGGTTAGATTCCATGACTTTGATTTGGGACCAATTTTTTATATTATTTTTAGGAAAAGGTGGTTACCTCAATTATACTTTGACCAAAATATGATTGAGTTTTAGAATCTATGTCAAGGAGATATGTCTTTGACTAAGTATTGGTAAAAATTCACAAGGTTCTTGAAATATGTACCCCAATATCATCAGGATGAAAAGTTCAATTTATGGAAGTTCATTATGGTATTAAATCTTCAAATTGGAGGTTAAGTAGATGCCCATGGTCCATCACCAATGGAATATGTATTTGAAAAGTCCATCAAACAAGAGAAAAATATTAAATCTATAATAGCCTTCAAAGACAATTTTTGCATTAAATCTTGTTGGTCAAAATCTAGACCTTCCTTAAAAAAAAAGAATTGGAACCAAAATACCAAGCATAGATTCAGAGGAATAGGGTCCAATAATAGTAAAAATGATTTTAGAGATGGAAAGAGGGACAATGACTTCAAGATAAGAAATTTTAATAAAGGTGATCAAAGATCTAAGAATAAAGGACCTTCAAAATGTTGCTTCTTGTGTGGAGGTGATCACTACACAAAATAATGTCTAAATAAAAGTCAAGGGAATTGTTGATGGTTTTTTCTGCACATCAACAACTTAGAAAGAATATGGAAATCCTATCTCTCTTGAAATGTAAATCTCTATCAACAAGCCTCAAGAGATAACCCCAAGGTCTCTAATGTCAGGTCTTGACAATGCATAAACAACTTAGTAATAAATGTGAAAATGCTGGTAATCACAAAGGGACCTCACAAACAAATGTTGGATCTTAAATCTTATCAGATTTTGCAATATGTTGATACTTTTAAATTCTAATCTAATCCAAATGATAAAAGAAATAGAAAAAGATAAGGGTTCAGAGAAATCTAAGACTAAAATTACCCCTAAGATCAACAATGCAAATGATGAAATACTTGAAATGGACCAATCCCTCAAAACTAATTCCCGCTTAACCTAGATTTAATTTGCAATCTTGTAGAAATAGTGCAATATTCTAAGGAACTAAATATTTTCAAATCATGAAACATTCATTCATGCCAACCCTATTTCGCAATTGAAATGAATAAATAATCACAATTGAACTAAGCACATGAATATAAGGTCTAGGCTAACTTTACACAAAAACTCACAATCAACCAGTTGCTAAAAGTATGGACAAGGGATTGCTACAAACACTTAAAGCATCAAACCATGAACACCATTGAATCATATCTAACTCTAAATCCAACATATATCAAATATTTTCCAAGCAATCTCAAAGATAGAATAACAAGAACCATGCAAGATAGATCAACACAAGAAATATCACCAAGGCACAATGTCTTCACTTGTATTGAATCACCCAAGAGTAGCAACAATTCTAGTATTCTATGTTACAACACTTGCTTCAGAATAAACTAACTTCTAACTCTAGCCTTTGCTCTATTACTTGCTTCAAAAGTCTAACTCTCTTCTAACTAATCAACCCTTACAAATGAGGCATAATGCCATTTTATAGAGACTTCATGATATGTCAGCCCAATTAGGGTTACAATGATAATTGGCCACAAAACAAGTCAGCCTAGAAAGCTTCTAGAACAAAGATAAAATATAGCATTAAATGCCTGAGGCTCCTCTAGGCCAGCCTGGGTTCTCCAACGCAGCTCGGTCCAATGTATGTAAAAGATGAAAAGAGCGATAATGGGAAGAATTTTTTTTGATGCAATCATTCATTATCTAGCCCCTTGTATTTGTCTCGATCCAATTTATCTTGCAACTTAAGAAAAATCCCCTCTAGGTCGGCCAAAGGAAGAGTAATTAACACTTTAAACCTTCTCTCAATGGATTTAATCTCCTCCCTTGATTCCTTGACGACCTTATCCCATTCCACCTTGAGATCTTGATATTTCTCCATGACAACAATATAGGTGGATGCATCATCTAAATGGTGGGTTGTGATTGGACCATCATTAATTGGGGCATAAACTTCATGCCACCACTTCCTTAATTGCTCAAGGGCCAAATGCTTCAGTACAAACTTCTTCCTCCCAGTCATGATCTCAAAGAATGAAATGCATTTATTGTAAATATCATTTAGTGTACTCCCTACCTGTTGACCTTGCTTATGAATATTCTTCAGAACCCTCTGTTTGATCTGCAGGGCCTCATACCACTCCAAAGGTTCTGACACTTTTGAGGAAGGTAGGATCCCATCATTGACCAATCTTTCTTCACTATAATCCATGATGACCCTTGTTTTATGTAGGAGAAGATCTACATGAGTTTTTATCTTGACCCAACATATTCCGCAGCCACTCAAACGACCTATGTGCATCTCGACAAGTTGACACAATCTCCCTAATCATGTTGTCCCCTCTAAGCATCACTCCTTGTAACTATTCGTGAGTAGCCTGTGTGGAATTCTTCATCTTCTCAAGCTCGATGAATGCTTCTTTAGGAAACAATCCTTTAGGAGCCACTACATCACTCCCGATAGCTTGCAGAGGCTTCATTAGATGCTGCACATATCTATACATATCATTTAATTGTTTCTGCTGCCTTTCCTTCTCCTCTGTTTCTTTATCCAACCTCCTTTGGATGGCCTAGGAAGACTCTTGGAACTCTTCTTTCTCCTGATCCTTACTTGTAGGTTCCAAGTTTATTGTCTGAATGGTGTAATCTTGAGGGACTATCTCACCCTTGCTCTTGTCTTCTGCAGGAGTAGCAATGTGGATTATTATGTTATCTACCTCATCCCTAGTGATCTTAGAAATTTCCTTAGCCTTCTTCTTCGCTTTTCCCTTTCCAATGTTGGCTTACAATTTATCCCAATTTGGAGGAGTGTCATCTACAACTATCTTCTTGCTCTTCAATCTCCCACTGATCCAACTAGGAGTAGGGACATTTGACTATTGTTCATCTTGCTTCTCCTATTCTGGTTGACCTATGGAGGAATCAACATTCAAATTTTGCACTGCAGGAACTTCTTCACCTTTGTCCTCCCTCTTATCTTCCTCCTTATTCTCCTCTAGATTCTAATTTTCTTCTTGATTGGAGAGGGAGTTCTTTCATGTGCTTCTTCTTTTTCCATAGTTTTCCCTTCTTCATCACCAATAGGTGAGTCCTCATATGACACCAATGAAGATTGCAAGATATTTCCAATCTCTATCTTTGCACTGTGAAGATCTCCATCCTTGAATTCTTCTACATCTTCACCCTAATGGACATCATCAATGACTACCTTTGTGTATTCCTTTTCTTCATTATGAAACTCTTGAATTGAGGGAGGGGCATAAGTCTCTTCTTGTTGTGGCACAACAAAGGAAATTGCAGGAGTAACTTCTTTCACCACACTTTCTTTAGGAGGAGTTCTAGCTTTCCTGGTATAGACTTGTGTTTTTTCCCCATAACTCTCAACAACTATTAACTATGGTCATGTTTCCTCTTTTCCTTGTCCTTTAGGGGGCTCATTCTATTTTCTTGATGTTCTTTCCACCCTTCTCCTTTATGGCATAGGAGCATCATCTTTCTTCCCTTCCTATTCATGCTCTTCCTCTTGAGAGAATGTCTTTTCTTTAGAGGCAGTGTTCCTCTTCTTGGCAATAGGCTTCCTTTTCTTTTCTTTTTCAGCCTCTGCTTAGACACCTTTGATTTTGATCTTGAAGGAAGAACTTACCTTTTCTTTGCCCTGTGAGTCCTTATCATCCTCCTCAGAAGTGGAGTGGGATTCCAAGTTCCCCATCAAATTGTAAGTGTACTGCTTCCCTTCACTGTCCAACTTCCAAATCTTCTGCTTGATCCATAATTTAGTTTATTTAATCATAGGAGCATTGATTTGTTCCAATTCTGTCTTCTCTTCTTATAGCCAGTCAATCTCACCAATGGGCCTGTACTTGATTGGCTCATAATCATGGATTTGTATCACCTCCCCACCACCATCAATCTGATCAGGGATGGCCTTAATGCTATATAATCTGATCAAATTGGCTGGAAACCTATAAAATTTCTTCCTTCTAACCTCAAATTCATCTTTATAGTTAGCCCAATAATCCTCAATATCATCTTTGTGCCTGAAGTCTCTTCTAGCATTCTTTTGTGCACCCCCTGTTCTATCAAATCGAGACCTCTTAGAGTGGAATGCTAAACCAAGAGTTCCCATCTCTTCTTTAGAGGAGTGTGCTGTGATAAGGGAAGGGCGAGCCTCATGGCCTCCTATTCTCAATGGAAAATTAGTGCCAAAACCAGTTTTATGCATGTCTTTCTTCACAATAGCATCAAAGTCAGAGATTTTCCTAGTAACTTCTAAGAGTATGATGTGAACAGTCGGGTACCTAGGCAATCTACAAGGAGCTTTCTGAAAACAATCAATCCTTATGTAGGAGAAGGTGGGAAACCATATGAACCATGCTCCAAACTTCTGGATCAGCTCCTTAGCAGTATCAGAAATCCTCACATGCTCTGCTCCTTGGAGTAACCGTTAATAAATATTTAACTAGCTCCCTTCGGGTGTATTTTTCCTCTATGCGTCGGCCCGTGCATCGCAAAGTCAGCTCAGCCTTTTATCTAGGTTCTTCTCTACCACTCCACATGTCTACTCCTCGCAACCCCGAGTCTCTACATTCCTTCACATTCCAAGAAACTCTGCTATGCTTCCACGTGTTGTGGCTGTGGGATTCTTTTGATCATGCTTTCTTACTGTCTCATCGGGCTCTGCTCGGGTGCCACAAAGCCCTTTTTCCCAAAAGGTTTTGGTGGGCCCCATAGTTGCTATCTACGGTGTACACTTGCTATGTGTCCACTATTCGCAAATCTTTCCGCATAGAGATGAAGGAGCAACTGCGGGCAGCAAAACACTGCCATGTGTCTCTTTTGTGCCCAGCTGGTAATCGTTCCCTCCATTGTTGATGAAGTGCTCAGCCCATTCAACACATGTAGCATTAACGCAAGTCATCAACAATGAAAGAAAATGGTTTATACGGGCAACAAAAGGCTGCCACGTGCCTAGCCAGCGGATCTCATATTCAGGCGATAGACTAGATGAACTGAATGATGCTATTGGCCACTGCGTGTCATAATCATTCGCACAGGAGGGTGACACTTGTCTGTTCGGGCCTTGTCGGGACCACTGCCATCATTTGCAGAGGACACACCTGTGCCTGGAGTGACCAGATGCTTGGTTCCAGATCGATTCAGTTGCAACGGCTTTGGGAATATTCTGATTCTTGCATCATTGTTAGGGGATTGTGAAATATTTTCTTTTGCTACTCTCCGAAGCGGTGGGGGTTTTTCCTTGCTTTATATACTTTTCTCTGTTGTAAGAAAAGGGTTTAGAATTTGAAGAAAAATGTTGGTTTTAGTATAAAGACGCTAGGCCTTTATTGCTATTTTATTTTATTGCAAAAACTCTTAGACTGTGCCAATTGTTCGGCCTTTCTATTTTTCATGCTATTTGATCAAAGTGTAAACTATGCTTTTATTGTCTGGACATTTCATTTAAGAACTTCTATATATGTTGAATGCAAGTTTTCTGACCTAGACCATGTCTAATGACTCTTCTTGGTAGTAGGAATGTATGCAATATTATTTTATGTCGATGAATGGATCGTCTATTCTGTAATCTTAAGTTTTTGATGTTCTAGAACACTACAACACCATTCAGGCCCTTAGATCTATGATTTATCGTGCCTATCATTTAGTATTGGCGCATCGCCTTAGGTTAGACTTTATTTTATTATATCCGTTTCCTTTTTCCTTTCAAACCCCCATTGAAGAAGAAGTCAGCTCCTCTAAAAACCCATAGGTCACTCAGTTTAGCGCAAAAGGTCCCCCATAAACTGAGTTTCCCATAAGACACTGTTACTTCATCAAATTTTGGCGTCAACAATTTGTTCTTTTTCTAGCATGCCCGATGGGACAGAGCTTGAATGAAATTGTGTTTTAGAAGGGTGTATGAGTGATCGACTTGTAACTAGAACCCAAACTGCAAGCAACCCCAGTTTACTAGTACCTCCACTAGGAACAATATGAGTCACAAATCAGTTGGCAACCGTTCCATTCCCGCCACCCGTTCCTCTCACCATGTTTCTAGCCGCCAACAAAAATTATGTGGCATGGGATGCTAGAAGTCCCCTAGCAGCCCTGATAGCACCCGCTATCTGGGGCGCTATCCCGATTTCAACCATGAAAGCTATATCGAAGTTTACCAGAGATGGCTCAAGAACACCAACAAAACATTTACAAGATGTGGTAGACGTATGTCTGGTACATGGGATTACAACACAAAATGTAGCTCTAAGGCTTCTCACCATGTCTTTTAAAAGCAAGGTGTTAGATTGGTATCGAACACTGTCACCTAATACTATTCACACTTGGGACGAGCTCAGAGATCTATTCTATGAGAGGTTCTCAAATGACGAAGATCATTCTTCACTGTAGTATCAACTATCTGTCATAAAACGAGCCCCCCAGGAGGCTCTGACAGACTTTTACGCCCGATTTCACACAAATTGGCAGAGGATTCCTATTACTATACACTCGACTCTCGAGTTGGCGTTAATATTTTATCTAGAGTCCATCAATTCTGAAATTTCTATGATGATGAAGTCTTTGGGAGGAGCTACTCTACTAGATGCTTATGGTGTTGCTGTCAAGGCTGAGAATCATTTGATAGATTGCAAAAAGTTGCCCCCTCGACCTATCATGCCAATATTTTCTGAAATATCGATCCTCGTGCAAGAGGTTACGTCAACTAGCACATCCACAACTACCCAGTCGATGTATACATATGCGACAACCCCACAAAATGTAGCCTCTACATCAAGTTCTTCCAAGGATGAAATGAGCGACCCCAAAGAGATGTTGCAAACCATGGCGAATGATATAACCACTCTTAAGCGGAACCAATCAACACCTCTGAAGCCTGCATATCAAAACTATCAAGGCGAGCGGTCCTCATATTAGTAGAATCAGTACCAAGGCATGCCTCGCACTAATCCACCAGCTCTAACTGCAAACCAAATGGTGCCGGTGCCTACTCTGCTGATGAGCGCGTCGCCAAGCTCGAGTAGGGAATTAACCGCAGGGCAGAACAATCTTATTGATGATATCAATCTGTGGTGCTTCCCTTGCAGCGATGCACATATGCCCTGGAACTATTTGCATGGAAACTTGCAACAAAAGTTGGAGTAGCAATGCAGCCAAGGCATGGCAATAGATCACAGGGGTTATATATATGCCTCACCACAAATGGAGAGTGCGGTTCTTACAACGTAAATGCAAGGAATTTCTTTAGAGCAAGAATCCGATATTGCTCTTGATCATGCGCTTTTCTCCTAGATGGAGGAAGAAGAAATAGTGTTTGCTAATGATGCATTCATACCCAAAACATCGCAAGTGCAATCTGATTATAACACGCGCTCAAAGAGGAGATTCATTGGGGAGTCAGTTGTTTCGCATCTAGTCAGCCTGCAAGTCAAAAGTGCTTCCGATTAGATTCCTGGCATTTCAACCGTCCCATCACCATCTCAACCACAAAAGGAAATTATTATAGCAAGAACCAAGGAGCAGAAACCTCTGAGTTTGTCACCTTTTAATGTGGTAGAACAATTGATGAAATCATCCGCTAATGTGTCTCTATGGGACATTCTAGCTATCCCAGAGCAAAATACACTATTACAGAAGGTGCTTCAAGAAGAGGTCAACCCGGCACCAACAGAGCTATTTTCCAGTGTAGAGGTTGTTAATCAAATACCGCTAGCTAAATTCCTTACAAACAATACAAAGGAATCCCCTGTCGAGGTTAGGGATAAGTTAAAAACTCAACCCTTCTTCTTGAATCTCATTATAGGAAAGTAGTTATTGCACAATGCTATGATTGATTCTGGCGCTAGTACCATGGTTATGCCTAAACAGATAGCCAAAGCTTTAGGACTCAGCTATGAACCTATGAAAATGGGGGTAATGTAGCTTGATGGGAACAAAGTTGAAACCATAGGTGTCATCAAAGCACTTACTTTAACTCTATTTGCTTGTCCTAGTATCACGGTGCTGCAAGAAACTATGATCATAGATGTTCCTCCTATGTTTGGTCTCTATCTATCCCGAGAATTTACTTCAAAGGTGGGCGGATACCTGTCCTTGGATTGGTCACATCTAATACTCAGGACCAAACACGACACAAAAATGAAAATAGAATTGGAGGCTTTACATTCTGAACATGTAATGAACGAAGCCTTGATCAATTTTGAAGCCGCGCATACCTCTATCACCAAGAAAGAAATGCATGGCATTGATTTAATAGAGGAAGAAAAGGTAAGCGAAGACTGAAATGACAAAGAAGATGCTCTTTTGAGTGAGCACATGGATAATGATCCTTTTGACAATTATCATGCTACAGGATTGGGCACATATGTAATTTACGATGAAGACCAAGTGCTTCCAAAAGTTTCCAAAGAATCTAAAGGTAGCCAAACAAATGAGCTATGGACACTGTACTTTGACAGAGCAAGAAGAAAAGTGGGTGTTGGTGCGAGGATATATCTAATATCCCCACAAAATAAAAAATTGTTAAGGTCTTTCTGTTCTCATTTCGCTTGTTCAAACAATGAGGCTGAATATGAAGGATTAGTTCAAGGTTTAAGCCTTGCAGAATGAATGGGAATTAAGCAATTAATGGTGTTAAGAGATTCTAAACTAGTAGTCAACCAAGTCTAAGGAATTTCTGCAGCAAATAATGTCTGCATGAGATCCTATCGGCACCGAGTCTGGGACCTAGTTGAGGGTTTTGAAGCCTTCAACATCCAGACTATTCCCCGAGGACAAAATAGCGATGCAGATCGCATGGCCGTGATTGGTGTTCAGTTTGATCCTGTCTCTGACCTTATACATAATGAGCATTCAGTATGAGTGCTAGTCCGACCAGTGATCCTGATATACAAGTTTTTGAAAGTGATGAACACATCGCCTCATTCATCTAGCAGTGAGGAGAATTTTCCGATCAACTTCAACCAAAGATTGCCGAAGCTTATGAAGGACAAATTATGCAACTCAAATCTAACAAGCTTCTGAAAGGATTGGTTACTCTCAAAAAATTTCTCGATTGTGATGATGCTCGAAATGATAAAAAAAAATTTGTAGCAGACACAAGTGATTATGTGAGCCTTCGGTTCGCAGATGGCAAGAATCTTCGAGTCGAGAAAAATGTCCCGTACCATGATAAAGAAAGACTCATCAGTTTCTGCGAAAAGTATGGAGTAGTGGCCTAGTCCTATGATGATCTAGAGGGATATGATCCTGATATCATTTAGCACACTATTGAGCTAATAGAAGGTGCAAAACCAGTCCGACAAAAAATAGAGGCTAGTAAACCCTAAAATTGAAGCTCTAATGGCGCAATAGCTAACTAAGCTCATTGAGTCACACATTGTCTTCCCAATCAAGCATAGTACTTGGGTATCGAATCTGGTCCTAGTCTGAAAGAAGAATGGAGATATCCATTTGTATGTGGACTTCTGAGGCCTAAACAGAGCATCCCTGAAAGACCATTATCCACTGCCTTCAATGGAGTCAATCCTACAAACGGTTGCAGGATCAGAAATGTTTTCTCTGCTGGATGGTTTCTCTGGCTACAATCAAATCTGAGTTAAGGAAGAAGATCAACACAAGACTACGTTCACCACAAAGTGGGGAACATTTTCATATGCTAAAATCCCTTTTGGTTTATCCAATGCAGGGGAAACATTCCAGCAGGCGATGGACATCGCATTCAACGAACTAATCAATAAGTTTATTCTAATTTACTTGGATGATCTTACTGTGTTTTCAAAATCTAAGGATGATCATTTTGATCACTTAGAAATAGTTTTTCAAAAGTGTTGAAAATTTAGGGTTTCCCTAAATCCAAAGAAATGTGTATTCAGAGTATCGTAAGGCAAGCTGTTAGGACATGTTGTATCTAAGGAAGGGATTTCAATTAACCCCGAACGGGTAAAAGCCATCAAGGAACTCCCCCTTCTGGTGAATAAGAAAGGTGTTCAGTCTTTCTTGGGAAAGGTAAATTTTGTTAGCAAGTTTTTTTCTGACTTTGCGGGAACAATTAAGATGATCACCCTGATCCTTAAGAAGGATCAGGCATTCAAGTGGACGACCGAAGCTTGGGATGCTTTTGAAAAAGTTAAGGAAGCTATTTCCACTGCTCCGGTAATAGTTAATCTAGATCTATCTAAGGATTTTATAATGTATGCATTCAGTAGTAAATCCAGTATCACTACTGTCCTAACCCAAAAAGATGATGAAGGAAAGGGGGAACATCCAGTGGCATTCTACTCTCGGACCCTAAAGGAATATGAGGTGAATTATAATTTTGTCAAAAGGCAGGCCTTTGCCATAGTGAAAGGACTTAAAAAGTTCTACCATCTAATTTCTTGCAACAAGGTGTTCATTTATGTCGCACATTCTAGTGTGCGTAAATATATCATGGAAGGGGAAATCACAAAAAAAGGAGCTAATTGGATCATTAAGATTCTTCACTATGACGTTGAGGTCAAATCTACTAACATTATTAGAGGAAGAGGACTATGTGAATACATGGTGCAAAACGAGGTGATACCTGTCGCAGCGGAGCAACCAGAGCTCGTTTTGATAAATGAACCAGAATCAGAGGGTTGCTGGCTGACTGAAAGAATTAGGTTCATGCAAATTGGAAAGTATTTGCTAGGTCTCTCATCCCAAAAAAGGAGATACTACCAGCTGCAAAATTGTGGATATACGTTAGTAGAGGGAGTCCTCTTCAAAAGGAATTTCAATGGTGTTCTCCTGCGATGCGTTACTTCAGAGCAAGCAAAGAGGATCCTCGACGCGTTCCACAACCGTGCTATAGGCGGACACTACTCTGCTAAGACCACCGCCATTAAAATCATGCGTGTCGGTTACTATTGGCCTACACTATTTAATGACTCCCACTATTTGGTAAAATCTTGCAAAAAATGCTAGTTCTTTACTGGCAGAAGGAAGAATTCTGCAATGCCTCTCAAACCCATAGTGGCAGATGAACCATTTACTCAATGGGGCCTAGAATTCATTGAAATGATTAACCCAGCTTCTAGTGTTGGACACAAGTGGATTCTGACCACCACAAATTGCTTCAAAAGATGGACGAAAGCCGTTCCGCTTAAAAGGGCAACAAAAATGGAGATTGTAGATTTCCTCGAAGAGCTGGTGAAAAGGTTTGGTCCTCTGAAGACTATCATTTCTAATAATTCCAGAGCTTTTCTAGGCACAAAGGTTTGTCGCTTTGCATTAATTAATGGCATATTCCTCAAGACATCATCAAATTATTACCCATAGGGAAACGGCCTAGCGGAATCAACAAACAAGAGCCTAGTCCAACTCCTTAAAAGGATTGGTTCGGAACACTAGAGGGAATGGCATAAAAACCTCCGAGCAGCACTATGGGGAAACCACATAACTCCTAAGCAAGTCCTTAAGACTTTTACTTATGAGTTGGTATACGGGAAAGAGGCGCTGTTACCTATATCTATGGAGATTCTGGCACTCCAATTGTTGAAATCCCTCGAGATAGAACAAAATGGCGCCATGGAAGTTTAGCTTGCTGAACTGTTAGAAGTGCAAGAAAAAAGGGAGAATTCCCTAATAGCCATGACAAACCATCAACAAGTGGTCAAGTGATGGTTTGACAAGAATGCCTTCGACCAAGGCCTAAAGTACGGAGACTTAGTACTGAAATATGATAAAAGGGTTGCTAAGCCAGGTCAGAATGGTAAATTTGATAGCCTATGGGAGGGTCCCTTTAAAATCATTCGATGGAAGGAGCATAACGCTTTCGAGTTAGAAAATATGGAACAAGAACCCTTAGGAATCCCAGTTAATGGGATTCATCTTAAGCTGTTCCATTAGGTGTTGAGTTCTATTTTGTACATATTGGAATAGTGCTTTATTTTATTTCCCTTTCTTTGGCCGTTCTTTTTTCGAAATTGGTTTGTGTCTCTGCGAAATTAACCCATTATTACAGAGGGTAGAATAACAGGATTGCTTTACATAAAACATACCTAGGTGCAAAGAAATAAACACATATGCTATAAAATAGCCCATAAAACTGAAATGCAGAATGAAAGAAAGAGCATGGATTTTCTTTATAAAGATATATATATCTATTTATATATATTCTTTAGTTTTTTACATTGCAAAGTGGCTAGGGAGGCCATAATCCAAAAAATATACAAGTATTCGAGCTATCCTTTTACATATGCAAAATGATAGCCTTTTTTAGGCTTATATACACACTATAGGGCAAGTGGTCTAGGCAACAACAGGAAATAAAGAAAATGGGGAGGCATTTGTTTTTGGGAGCAGAGAGGGTTTTTCATCCAAGGGCACGGGAGGCAGCAATTGACGCATCAATGACAGCGTCTACCTCTTCTTCGTCAGCAGGTTCTTCGGCAGCAGAAGCAACATCGTTTGGCACAACCGCCATTGGTGGGGGAAACACCAGGTTGTTGAAGTTGGTATACCAATCTATGTCATAGAATGGTATCATGTTGTAACTACAGAACAGGAAGTGCAAGGCCTGGGTAACCCTCTGTCGATGCTCATCGTGTGTCTGAAGGAAAAATCCACTGAGAAACGACAGCCAAATGACTACCACTTCTTCCTTGATATAGTGACGGAGGTTGCTGGCTGACGACAAACCGACCCTGTATGCAGCGTGAGCAACAACTTCACCAAGGCCATTAAGGTACTTTCTGGGAAACATTTCCTTAACCAACTTCAGGATGAGGGGCCTGAGAATTCCAATATCTAACATAGACACCACGAAGTGGGAACATATATCAGTATTCACCCAATACTTGTCCTCATATTCTATGCAGTCTTTACCCAGAACCCATTTTATGGCTATCAAGACCAACAAATACTTATTCTTGGTCATTCTTTTCAACTGCCTAGTAGAAACCTCCCCTAAAAATGCTGTCTGTGACTTATATGAGGTTAGACGAACAAGAGTATCCATGATTCTGACACTATTCCTATGCTTTTTAGCCAATACTGAAATTTACCTATCACCTAACCTATGAGAAAACTTGCTTAAAACTCTGCCAACAACCTATCACTGCTCAAATGCTAAGTATGATTTCCTCACTACTTACTGGCCTATTTATAGAAAAAATGACAAGACGCATGCTAATCCATTTCGAGAAAATGTGATGATAGCTAGATGCCAGCTTGAAAGGCGTGCCTGTGTTTGCTCACATTTCTGGACCAGTTGCATCTACGAAGGTATGGTTCAATGTGTGCTAGATTAATAGGAGCTAATTAATTAGCTTTAAAAAGGTGGCGCTCATTGACAGTAAGCCGCATGACCGTAGGCTATTATGTCATCTCATAGGCGTTTCCCAGAGCCTGAGGCAATATTCATATCTTTTCAGGCCGTGATTGTTTGCTTTGGTGTAATCATTCCGGCCAAGATATTAATTACCAGTGCATACTAATGCAAGGTTAGAAAGCAAATTTCCGGCTCAAGTTCCAAGGGAATTACAACATATCACATGGTTGTCAAACGCAATAATGAACTCCTACCGCTTCAAAATGGTAAGTAGTTTATTTTGCACGAATTGCAAAATTAACGATACATGCCGAATTAAATGCAAAAAGCATGCTTTCGTCTACCACCTTGAGGAAAGATAAACAAGTATTGCATGAAAATGCTTAATAATTAAAAGTCTTCTCACAAACCCCAAAGCTAGAAGTGCAAAGTTGTTTTTTTAGCGTATTCAGAGCCGAGGATAATTGCAGAGTCTAGAACTTGCAGAGGTCTTCATCCAAAGAGAAATGTCAGAGAGTTCATCTCAACCAATGCAAGAGGAAATTAGTCAGGAGCTGTTTACAGCCATACGGTCGTCAGAGGGTGTATATGTCTATGAGGATTTGGCATATGCTATGCCTGGTATACCAAGCAAGTCGAGGAGGGCATATATAGAAGAGCTTAAAAGGCCCAAGGATTGCAGAAACAAGAAAATGATTGAAGAGAAATGGGATAATGTCTATGATCCACAACTTGCAAAAAACCCTAAGTCCTTAAGAGAAGCAGCCTGTGCAAGGTTGATGACACCAAAGGCAGAAAAATCTACAACAATGAAAATTTGGTACAGTGGTCTTCCACAATACATGGTCCCGCTGGTGCACTACTACCCGGAGATAGTTGACACTGCCATCCAGCGTTATAACCCTAATACCCACTACATCGAGGGCCAAAACTTAATGGTTCACATCACCCTATAGGCCATCTGACATATGCTATGCATCCCAGACCCAAGTAAAAGAAGAAAGAACATTGAGTCCTTTTACCCTGGCAAAGGAGAGAAAACATGGAGGGCGATGAAAAAGAACTCAGAGTTCTTGTTGGAGGAGATTGGTAGGAAAGGCATCCCAACTGCTAAAATTCTAAGTATTTCATTGTCGTGCAGTGTGTTACATGAGGATTTGCAGGATGCCATGTGTATGCTAGCTTTTGTGTGTGGCCAAGACTCCGATGAGATGGTGGAAACTTTTCAACTGTGACCGGCATTCCAATTTCGCAAGCAACATGATACCTTTTGGTATGATTTTGCTGAGTTCATGGTAGATGAAATGATACAAAAAATAAAGAATTACCCAACAGAGGGAAAGTTTAGATTTCTTTTTTTCCTGGTTCACATGTTTCTGCATCAAAACCCTGATTTCTTCGCCTAGTATTTTGAATTATCAATTTTTGATGAACAGGGTAAGAGGAAGCCCGTGTCTACGTGGATGCCTTTTCTTTCCGTATCATATGATTATTATGCATTTTCAGACTATTTCATAACTCTGGTCTTGAATGATTTAATCGGAGAAGGTGACATAATTCGGCTCGACAAGGAGTAGACTAGATATATGCAGAGTTTCACTCTCACTTGTGACTGGTTCTTAGGAACAATTTCATGATTCTCCAAATGAGGGGCTTCACTGGTCAACCTTTCCTTCTCCCATCCTGTGTCACAGATAGGGTGCTCACACTGGAAATGTATCGGCAGGTGTCTATCATTGATTTTACCTTTTGTAGCAGCAAAAGTGTCAAGAAAAAGGGATTCTTCTCTTGTCTGAAGAATTTCAAGTCGATAACTCTGATTAAGAAACAATCGGACCAGTTATTGGAGGATAAACTGACTTATTTAGGGTTGGTGTTAGTAAATGATAAGTGGGAATACAACCCTTTCAATGAATTTCCAAATCTGCATATGAAAGTTACACATGTTTCCTGACCTTACTGGGAGAAGCGACGTAACCCGCAGGCAGACAAAGATGAAAATTTTGTTGAATTGTCACGTATTCCTACACAAGATACTAGAGGGCCATGGAACAAGTTCTACTTTTCTGTGGTGGTGGCTAAAGATAATGTCCACATGGAGCACGCCATGTACAATAAGTTGAAGAAGGATGAGGAGTGGGCTGCTGAAAAAATAGAGGCTTTCTGGAAGTATCGCCAAGAGACAGGGCAATTGGATGCCCCTTACGATAGTCTGAAGGATGAAAAGGAATTTGAAAGATTGTAGAATGAGGGTCACCCCAGCCCAAGCTCTAGTATTAATAAGAGTGGAGACCCGGGAGGTGAGTCCAAAGAGCAGGAAGAGGAAGTGGTGACATCTGCCTCCTCTGCGCCAAAGGAGAAAGGCCTTGGGCGGCCCGCTTATGTGGCCATGAATGTGCACTTTAATATATCAAGGGCCTCACATACACTCACTTGGGCCGCTAAGCCAGCCAGGTTTTCACTGCCGCAAGCGGTAATAGCTTCCAAAGGTCAGGAGACCCCACCTGAGAAACGACAGCACATAGAGAGCATTATTAGAGAAGGTTCGCAAAAACTCACTGGAAGAAAAGTGCTTGCAGCTAGCCAAGAGCCTAAGGATGAGGAGGAGTCACTGACGATTCTGGAGCCACCATCAACCAATCAATAGGTAAAATTCACTCCTTCTTCCCTTGCTTCTCATTCCTTGGTATCTGCCCCTGCCTCACCAGCGATCCCTACCATGAGTACTGGCTCTTTTCCTTCCACTTTTAATCCTACATATTTAGGAGGTTTTGACTAATTTTCGTAGACCACTCCACTCGATCTTACTCCTCCGCAGACCCTTACACCCACTGCTACCACTTAGACTTTCTTTGCCTCACTTTCTGAAAACATACCCCCTATGAGTGCCCCTTCTTTTTCCGCTATTACTGCAGATCCTCTTCCATCACAATAGGCTGACACCACATTGACAACTCCTCCACCATCCCATCCTATGAGTCCTACAGCTGATTCACCAATTCAATAATTACAAATGACTAGCCCTTCTGTTAGGCCTCAAAACAAAATTTGGAACGTGCCCCACTTTTCCCCGCAAACTGTCACTCTCTAGAAGAAACAAATGCCTGTGCCTATGAGGGTTACCTATCCCTATGCCCTACCTTCTGGTGCTCCTTTCGTAGGTGGACTAGTTTCGTCGCCAGCCAAATTTATGGCACAGATTGATTGTAAAAAGGAGGCACACACAAGTAGAATGTGAAAGTGCAGGGAAAAAGATGACAGTGCTTCTGCTGAGCAAAAAATACAGACTCTTTATGATGAGGCCCGACATGAATTGAAGTTTGCAACCATGTACCCGAGGGTAACCAAGCCTCAGGGGGAAATGCACCCAGAAGATTATGAGATATATGTGGTAGGGCTTGACATGAAGGTGGCTCGACCGTAGGATAAGGTTGAAATCATGGAGGAAACACAACGGGTAGTCACTTCTGACTTCCTTAAAACTAGCCGCCAGCTAAAGAAGAAGGATGAGCAGCTTAAAGCAGCAAGAGAAATGATTAGTTTTTTGGAGAAAAAAGAAAAATCCTTGGAGGTGGATATCACATGTCTGACAGAAAGGGCGCTAGCAGTAGAGGATGAGAGGAACAAACTTCAGGGTGAACTTGCGAAGACTCAGGTTACCGACCCTACCATGATAAAAGAGCTACAGTCTAAGAATCAGGAGACAGAACAAAATCTGTGACTGAAGAATGAAGAGCTGGAGTGACTTCACCTTGAGTGTAGTCAAGGAATGGCACAGAGGAATGAAAATTTGGGGCACCAACAGGCTCAATATGAGTAGAAAATACAAGAAAAAGAGGTTGAATTTAAGGGCCTAAAGGCTCAAATAGAAGAACTCCAAGAGACAAAGTCTTCTCTGGACATGCACTTAGCAAATCACTCCCGAGCTGAGGAGAATTGGAATAAAGAAATGAGCAGCTTTGCGAAACATCTAGCGTCTAAGAAAAAGAAAAGGGCAGAATTGGCTGAGGCCATTATTTCAAGAGATGTGAAGATTGCTTCTCTTAAAATCTCTCTCCTATCTCCTCCTACACAGCCATATATCATTCTGTTGGTTAAGCATTTGTACATCTCTCATGGGGAAAAAATTAAAGCATTTTTCCTAACACTGCAGCCTACCCTCTGATTCATCGCCAAGGCATCAAAGATAAGCCAAGAGGCTCATGATACGATTGAGTAGTTCCCATGGTTCATCTTGGAGAAGGTTTCTGAAGCAAAAGATTTGCTCACCGAGCTATACTCGGTCTCTAATGAAAACCTTGGCAGAGCGGGTATTGAAGATCGGGATGTTGTTGCTCAAATGGGAAATAAGTTCATCCATTGCCACTCTGCCTTCTAGCACACTAAAGAAACCATGACTATTTTGAGCAAGACACTGGACAAAATATAGGGGATTTTCTCTGAGTTAAGCAGGTTGGGTTTGTTGTCCCTGTTCCTTGAAGATGACTCTATTGCCATGGCCAAGCAGATTGCAGAAAGGATAGAAGAGAAGGAAAATGATCTAGAGGCTTTTAGGGATTTCAGTCATCTTCCCACGGCGACTAACATTGAGGGAGTGATTCATCCGCTTGCACAGCTACTATTTCATTGTGAAGCCGGGGCCGGTTTACCCAATGTGTTGCCTCATAAGGAAACTATTGATCTAAGTGGAGCATAGGAGAATTTACGCAACATGGTGAAGCCATCTGAGGATGAATGGTCACCTCTGCAGGCAACTCTTTCCAATATCTGACTCCATTATCTAATGCAATGGCACTCTGGCCTATAAACCAGAGAAATTTTGGGTTCTTCGTTCCTTAGTTGAAACACCCCTGATAGTCGCCAAAAGCTGTTAATAAATATTTAACTAGCTCCCTTCAGGTGTATTTTTCGTCTATACATCGACCCGTGCATCGCAAAGTCAGCTCGGCCTTTTATCTAGGTTCTACTCTGCCACTCCACGTGTCTACTCCTCATAACCCCGAGTCTCTGCATTCCTTCACATTCCAAGAAACTCCACTATGCTTCCACGTGTTGCAGCTGCGGGATTCTTTTGATCATGCTTTCTTACTATTTCATCAGGCTCCACTCGGGTGCCACGAGGCCTTTTTCCGAAAAGGTTTTGGTGGGCCCCACAGTTGCTATCTACGGTGTACACTTGCTACGTGTCTGCTATTCGCAAATCTTTCTGCATAGAGATGAAGTAGCAACCGCAGGAAGTGAAACGTTGCCACGCGTCTCTTTTGCGCCCGACTGGTAATCGTTCCCTCCATTGTTGATGAAGTGTTCATCCCATTCGACACATGTAGCATCAATGCAAGTCCTTAGTGGCAAAAGAAAATGGTTCATATGGGCAGCAAAAGGCTGCCACGTGCCTAGCCAGCGGATCTCATATTCGGGTGATAGACTAGATGAACTAAATGATGCTATTGGCCACTGCGTGTCATAATCATTCGCACAGGAGGGTGACACTTATATGTTTGGGCCTTGTTAGGACCACCCCCATCATTTGCAGAGGACACACCTGTGCTTGGAGTGACCAGATGTTGGTTCCAGATTGATTCTGTTGCAACGGCTTTGGGAATATTCTGATTCTTGCATCATTTCCAGGGGATTGCGAAATCTTTTCTATTGCTTCTCTCCAAAGTGGTGGGGGTTTTTCCATGCTTTATATACTTTTCTCTATTGTAAGAAAGGGTTCAAAATTTGAGAAAAGTGCTAATTTTAGTATAAAGATGCCAGGCCTTTATTGTTGTTTTATTTTATTGCAAAAACTCTTAGACTGTGCCAATTGTTTGACCTTTCTATTTTTCATGCTATTTGATCAAACTGTAAACTGTGCTTTTATTGTTTGGACATTTCATTTAAGAACTTCTATATATGTTGAATACAAGTTTGTTGACCTAGACCATGTCTAATGACTCTTCTTGGTAGTAGGAATGTATGCAATATTATTTTATGTCGATGAATGGATTGTCTATGTTGTAATCTTAAGTTTCTGATGTTTTGGAACACTACAACACCATTTAGGCCCTTAAATCTATGATTTATCGTGCCTATCATTAAGTCTTAGTGCATCGCCTTAGGTTAGACTTTATTTTATTATATCTATTTCCATTTTCCTTTCAAATCCCCATTGAAGAAGAAGCTAGCTTCTCTAAAAACTCAGAGGTCACTCAGTTTAGTGCAAAAGGTCACCCATAAAATGAGTTTCCCATAAGACACTGTTACCTTGTCAAATTTTGGCATCAATAGTAGCCTTGTAATGTACATGGTGAATGCATCATTCACCCTTTTGTAACTAGAACTACCCAAATGTAGTTGGGGATAGACCTCATAAATCACATGTTGGCCAAAGACCCCTCGAGTGCTCAATCCCTTATATGGATGGAATCTTTCCAAGGCCTAGACCAAGTAGGAAGTCATGGTGAAGCTCTTAGTTTTCAATAGATTACACAACTGATCATGAATCATAGCACTGATTATGCCTACCCAATGATAATCTACATCCTGCTCCATTCTCACTATCATATAAAACGTTCAACTTTCAAATACCCCTGCACTCTTCAAACCCATCACTTTGCTGAGCAGAGGGATTGCATCATAGTATTTTGACCTAAATTTTTCCTTGAATAATTGCTTTGGAAACTTGGAGATATGTGCCTTAGGTTTCTCTAGCCAAGAGTTGATAACCTGTAAAGACTTCTTTGTATCTTTCATATAGTACTTCTTGTCTATCTCAAAATAAAACTACACCACATGGGATCTGTATGGAATATCAAAGGTTTGGGCCACTAAAATAGGAGAGAAGTTTGCAAGCACCCTACCTTGTGGGTTGATTACTCTCTGTGTGCCTGGATCATAATGTCTGGCACATTCCAGAACCAAATCATAGCATTGCACTATATAAGAAAAGCCAGCCACATGAGCCAACCCATAGCTCACCAATATTCTTGCCAATAGAGGAGGATCTTGCACTACCATCCTTGCCTTGAATTCCTCATAATCCCACCTTCCCACATTTGTATCAGTCACCTCTGACCAGATGGAGGCTATTTTTCTCTCAGGAATCTTGCTCTTCATATCCAATTTGATCCTTTCAGCCTCTAAGATAGAGGATCCCTCAACATGAGTATCCATTTTTTTTCCCTTGACCTTGTTGGCAATTGTCTTGCTTGATTCAGCTTGCGCTAAACAAAAGATCACAATAAGTTTCCATTACATCATAAAGACCAGGACTAGCCCATCACAAATAACTTATTCATCAATCAAATAAGCCTAAACAACGATCAAAACCCCTTAAAATATCATAAATCACAGTTTATTAAAATCTCGGGGTTTTCACCCCTTCACGAAAATCAAGCCAGGAGGGAATTTTGGGGATTTCTAGGCCAGACAGATTTTAGCAATGAAGGCACAATAATCACTCAAAAGTCACTCAATTAACATTATAACCCTAGAGATTACATCATTCACCCTTTAACTATTCAAATCAATCATGAGACACGAAAATGTTTCATCATTAATGCATTCATCCTTACAAATCTTCATGTTTGGTAGATTTTCAGGGATTTCCATTAGGGATAAAAATCTACCAAACTAGCATGGTTTCACACTTTTTTAGGAAAATGAAGGAGCGATGGAAATTCGGGGTTTTCCTTGGGTAAAGAAATTCCACAAAGCATTCAAAATCTTGAAAGTCTTGATTTCACAATGTTTTCACCCAAATTGATCAAATGATCACGAATTTGGGGATTTAGGCTCGAATGTTGTTTGTCTCAAATCATTGATTGATGGACTCAGATTCCTAACTCATCCAAGGGAAATTTGATAAATATTGGCAATGAAACTAAAGATCGAAACCCTAGCTAGGATTTTTCCATAAGCACCGAGTCTCAATTCCAATTCATGCACCCATTCAACTAGACCATGGTAAACTCCTCTAAAATCTTCAAAACAAGTGGCTACCGAATGCAAGTGTGAAATAAAAGGTTTAAATTCACCCAAGTCATTAGTTTATCAAACTCAAGGAACCCTAGATCGAAATAAAGCAGATCGACATCACACACAGGGTTAAATTTTTGGGTTAAGCCTAGCAATGGAAAACACTATCAATATAACAAAAGGAAGGTGACATCAAATTCAGTGAAGGCATCGAAGAGATCGATGGGTAACCCTAGTTTATTTCCAAACCACCAAGCACGCCAAACCCAAACTCAACACATGCCTACGGCACCAGAAACCATTCATATTCATCAAATAAAAACAAAGGCACTGTGTACATACCATGGATGAAGCCAAATTCAAGATAACAACTGATGGTAACAAGCTTCAATTCACACACAAACAAAAATGACACCAGAGGAATGCAACCAAATCCAACAATTCAGAACTTCAATACCAAATCACAAGCAACACTTCAAGGATTGAGCTTTTCCAACTTGATGCACAACAAATGATACCAACTTTTAGCATAAAAACTCCAAAAATCTATTAAACACAAACCGCAGAATCTGTACAATCAAGCATAAATGAGGCGACAAGACAACCTAAGACAAGTTTTGGGGATCCGAGGAGGTGAAGGAATTTTAGGGATTTGAAGGCCTAAATGAATTTTAGGAAATTTTGGCAGACACAGAATTTTGTGAAGAGTCAGAATCTATGAAGCACACTGCAAAACAGTCCTCGTTGGGTATCCAAGGCATGAATGGAAATTGGGCAAATCCACCTAGGGAGCAAATTCCCAAAACTAGTGAAAAACCCGAAAACACCTTAAAACTTAAGATTTTCAAAGAGTGACTTCAAGGGATCATTTGCATGAGCAAAGTAAACATTCAAGCACATCCCAAAGTGGCCATATTTCATAATCAGAGGATCAAAAAAGTACCAAAGGAAAAATCAAGAGAGGGTCCCTGCTTTCAGTGGGGCGTGTGTGCGAAAACTACACAAAAAGAACTAGTTCAATAACCCTTCCTCATCTTCTCAAAAAATAGATTTCTAATAGAGAATCCATGTACCTTTGGATAACCATAAGGTGGAGTACCAAATTGTCCCTATTGATACTTTAGGTACTTTATTTGGTATCCCAATCTCCATTCTCATTGATATTGGTGTAATAATTTTTTTTGTAACACCTAGTTTGTTAAGTAAAATTCCTAGGAGAGCTAGTTACATGGTAAAATTATGTTCAATTGAGTACATAAATCAGGAAAGATTCAAGTAAAGTAGTGTATGTTTGAGGTTGAGGGGAAGTTACCCACTTTTTCAATTAATTTTGATCTATATGTAGCACTAGTTATTGGGATCCTATGATGTCATTTTAGGATTGAACTGGTTGTGGCATCATAAGGAAAAAGGTAGATTATTTTGCTAAAAGAATCGAGTTCCTAGATGATTTAGGGAATTAAGTTCTAATACAAGGAGTTAAGTGTGATATAAAGATCATACAAGTTTCAATCCTTACATTAGGTCACCCGTTTAACAAATGGCGACTCCTGCTGGGAAAATGCTCCAGAGCATTTCTATGACAAATTGGAATCAAGAACCCAAAATCTTTGGTTTCAGTCCTTACATTAGGTCACTCGTTTAACAGAGCTTCAGAATTCACAAGAAAGAAAACCTTTCCTGTTTCAGGGTTGAAGTGTGTGCACATGCATTCATTTCCCTTTCCTTAGTTGTAATATGAACCAAACTAGGTCTGGCCAGGCTACATAAAGATTCTAACTCCAAAAGAATCCTGGATAGAGCCTCGCTGCCAGTTAGGAGTCCAAAGCCCCGGTGAGGTTATCATTGTGGTCCTCCCAAGCATATCTCTGCTGCTATCCAAGCATCCATAGCCCCGGTAGAGATACTAGGATACTCCTGATTAGGTGAATATTTCTTTTTATTTTCAAGATTCTCTTTTCTTTTTTTTTGTTTTTTTTTATTCTTTTAAGATCTCTTTCCCTTTCACCTTGTAAGCAATGAAGCTCATACTTAGGGTTGAGAAACACAGTGGCGCTGAAGTAGAACATAATATTTTTCACTTGACCAGACCACATAAGGACTATATGCAACCTTGGAATCTTTAAGATTTGTGTAGAAATATAAGACCCAAATACATTCTGGATCTATCTTAATCCCATAACTCATCTACTCAAAGCATTTACTGCACATGACACTAAATAAAGGACCTTCACCAACTGATTTTGGAAGGATGATTGAAGTTTGTAAAATAAATATTTAGAACAAATCCAGATAACATAAAGGTTTCCATGCAGGTGCAACAACTCCCAGAGAGAGTAGAAAACTGAAAGCAAGAGAAAAGAAAAAGAACCCTACCCTAACCAAAGCAAACCTAAACTAACCAGAAACAGAAAAAAACAAAGTAAAGAAAAAGGGAAACCTACTATAACCAAAGAAAAAATAGAACAAATAGAAAGGAAACCTAATCTAACCATGTACAAGGAAAGAGCTGTAAACAACTCAAGATTGGAAGTAATGCTTCAGGTACTGCCCATTGATAGGCAATGGGATATCCTCTCTAGTGAGAGTTTTCAAGCGAAAAAAATTATCTCCCAGAATCTCTAAAATATGATAAGGGTTGAGCCAAAGTTTGTCAAATTTTCCATGCTCCTCTTTTCGTTCATGTGCTTTATCCCAGTAGAGAACCAAGTTAGAGATCCTAAAGGATTTTACCTTGGACCTTCTATCAAACCATCTCTTAACTACACCCTGATGTTTGGAAATTTTTTCTAAGGATTCATCCCTTCTTTCTTCAAGGTGTAACAGTTCTGCTAGGCAGGCTTCACTTTTGTCCCCTTCATCATAATATTCATTAATGAACTGTAAAGTGGGGATCTTTAACTGGATGGGAAATATAGGTTCCAATCCATACACAAGGTGGTAAGGAGAGGTCCCTAAGGAGGTCTTATGTCTTGTACGATCTTCCCAAAGAGAAAATATAAGTTGAGTGTGCCAGTCCTTGGGATTCTTCTCTAATAGCTTACAAATGACTGTTAAAAGGTTCTTATTGGAAGACTCAGCCAAACCATTACCTTGTGGATAATAATTAGATGCAAACTTTATGATGATTCCATGATCAAAGTACCAATTATAAAATTTCAATGATGCAAATGTAGGACCATTATCACAAACTAAAGCTAATGGACACCCAAAGTGATTAATAATACCTAATTCGATGAAATTGATTACCACTTCAAAAGTACATTGTTTGCATGCAAGGGCTTTAGTCCACCTAGTGAAATAATCAGTGATAGTAAGAATATACATGTGGTCTACAAAAGAAGGTGGATTGATTGGACCTATGAAGTCCAATCTCGACTGTGCAAACAACTTTACCTCAATAACTGGTTGAAGTGGAAGAGCTACATACTTCTCTTTGCTTGCTGCAGTCTGACACACATGACAAGTTCTGACATGGTTGTGTGCATCTTTGAACAACGTGGGCCAATAATAACCAGCCCTCAGAGTCTGATTTGCAATAGAAGGGGAAGAACCATGACCTGTGCCATATCTATCATGAAACTCTGTCATTACTCTTCCAGCTTCTGCCTTTCCTAAGCATCTCAAGTAGACACCCTCATGGTTTTTCTTATACAAGACAACTCCCTTCATCATAAACTTTCACTCTTTAAATTAAAATCTCTCCTTTGTACTGAATTAAGATGTTTAGGACATTACTGGTTCAAGAGATAATAGATAATATCATCATACCAATCTCCTAGGGACACATCCTAGAGGTGATAGTGTTGAGCTGTGAGGTCTAGACCTATTTTAGCCATTGTTTTGGTCAACCCTTGTCCTCTTACCAACTTCATGGGATGAATCTCAATGTCATATTCCTGCAACATAGTTACCCACTTAGCTTTGCGTTCTCCCAGTTCATTTTGCATCAGCAACAGTTTGACTGCAGGATCAAGAACTATTGCAAATACCTTATTCCTTAGAATATAGTGTCTGAACTTCTTTACAACTCTGACTAAGCCATAGGCCTACTTTTCCATGCTTGGGTACCTTAATTTTGCATCTTTTAAAGGAGCACTTATAAATTTTATGGGGTGCTCATTCCCTTGATCAGACTTTTGAGTCAACATGCTAGGGTAGGAGTGGTTAGAAGAAAATGAATAAATGTAAAAGGGTTGGCATAATCAAGACTTACTAATACTGGAGCCTCAATAATGGCTCTCTTGATTTCTACAAATGATTCTTTTTCCTCAACACTCCATTCAACCTTGGCTTCCTATTTAAACATTGCATTCAGTGGCTTGACTATCTCTACGAATCTAGTAATGAACTTCCTTATGAAGTTGATTTTTCCAAAGAATGATTTCATTTCTTTTTTGCTAGCAGGTGGCTGAATCTTAAGGATGGATTCCACTTGTTCAGGGTCAATAGCAATTCCTCTCTCTGAGATAATGTGTCCCAATATTTTTCCTTCACTAACCCCAAAGATGCACTTCTTTGGATTAAGCGAAATGTCAAACTCTCTACACCTTTGAAACACTTTGCATAAATCTGCTATGTGATCACCTCACTTTTTGGAAAAGACTTTCAAGTCATCCATGTAAATAATTATGCACTTACCAATTATTTATTTAAAGGAAATATTCATGGCTCTCTAGAAGGTAGCTCCAACATTAATTAGGCCAAAATGCATTCTCCTATAAGAAAAAAGTTCCCCATTTTGTAGTAAAGGTAGTTTTATGCCTATCTTCATACTGCACCATAACCTGGTTATATCTAGAGTTCCCATCCAGAAAAAGCATCATTTGAAATCCATTGACAATCTGAAGCACTTCATCTAGTGAAGGGACTAAATAGTTATCTTTCTCTGATGCGCTGTTAAGGTTCCTGAAATCAACACATAGTCTGATCTCTCCATTTTTCTTTCTCACTAGAACCAAATTTGCAAACTAGGTTGAATGTCTTACTGAGAATATAATGGGAGCTGGAAGTAGTTTCTGCACCTCCCCTTGAATGATGGGCTCCAACAAGGAATTGATTGGTCTTTGCCTTTTCCTGAAAGGTCTTGCTCCTGGCTTGAGAGGAATGGTGTGTGTAATAATTGAAGTATCATATGTCTTCAAATCTTCGTAGCTCCAGGATATCACATCCTGATATGTATGTAGGGCATCAATAATTCCTTTTCTTTCTTCTGGAGTACATACCTTTCCAATGAAGACATTATTGATATCCTATGGAGTTCCCATATCCTTCTTAGCATCTTGCTCTTGATCTTTGACCCTATCAAGATCAAAAATCCTCTCTAGCTCCACCATTCCCCTTGGAATAGTGTTGGTCTTCAAATTTATGACCCCTTCTAGGTCCATTTCTGCTTCCTGGGTTTTAGCTTCATCAATGATCTGTGAAGTAAAGACATATGAACTTGTGATAAAATCTAAGATATGCTTGTCATCTTCAAATACATGAAATTTGGTTACATTGTCAGGTACTAAAGGTATTGGAGTTAACTCCACAATGAACTTCTTCAGACTAGAGAGGGACAATGGCTGCAAAGTGCTAGCTGCCTGAGCTAGGCAATCTATAGTTTGGTTCTTACTATGTGGTATCAACTAAATATTGAAGGCATCAAATCCTTCAATGAGATCCCATACTCTATGCCTATAATTGGCCATTCTTCTATCATGGCATGAGTATTGCTTCCTGACTTGTTTGACTACTAACTCAAAGTCTCCAAACACTTGCAAAATCTTAACCTTATTTCTTAGTTCCATGAGCAATCCATGAATTAAAGCCTCGTACTCAGTTACATTATTGGTAAAATGAAATTGAAGTCTATGAGCAACAAAATAAGTTTTACCTTTAGGGATGATCAACTCAAATCCTGCTCCAACACCTTGCTTCGACTTGGATCCATCAAACCTCAATGTCCAACAGCCAATAGTTCTAGATCCTTTTGTTGTACCTTTTGTATTATTACTACTGGATAGTTCTTCAGAAGGCATCGCCTTCTTTCCTTTGGGATCATCTTGAGTTTCTTGTATATTAATTCTGAATGCTGGAGTGGGATTAATGCACTTTTGTACTTGTTCTACTACTGTTTGGCACAAGCAAAATTCCAACTTTGAATGAGAGGTGTTGTGAAATCTACACCAATTAGGTAAAAGTAGTTCTTCAAAATTCATTCCTCTACCCAGATGAATTTGATCTTCTATACATTTCTGAATGAATTCTTGAAAATTATCCAGTAGGCTGAGCTAGTTATCTTCAAGATTATCATCTTCAATTGGCTCCACCAAGGCTCTAGTACTATTGGATTCTGTTGTAAGATCAATAGGCGTGGTATGCAACATAAGAATTTATGCTACATCAGACTCTTCAATAGGGGTTTCTAGCACATAATTTCCCATGCTTACCTATGATATCAATATTTCATTCGAAGTATTCTGATATTATGTGATCACATATTTCATCCTAGGCTCCCTTTCAATCCTGATCTGGTTTGGCACTCCCTTCCAAGGAAGCCACATGTGGGACTGATCGGTTGATACATATCCTTTCAAAGCCTTAGTAAAGTCTCTTCCCAAAATCAGACCATAAGTGTCAGGTATATCTGCTACCTGTATATTAATGACTTGTTGAATTCTAGAGTCTGAGGAAATTTGTATAGGGATCATGTTTAATTCCCCTACCACATTAACTTCTGTTCTATCCAGTTGGGTGACTTTCTTTTGGGAGATATCAAGGATAATTCCTAAGGCTCTACAGACAAAAAAGGGTATCACATTGGTGGAAGCACCTGAATCTAGCAAGCAATTGTGCAAATTATTTCCAAATAGGTGAACAAAAATAAAAAATGGAGTTTCTATTCTCCCTTGGAACAAAGTTAGTGGAGTATCAACTTGAGCAACTTGACTTTTATCTTTTTCTTTCCCTTTGTCTCCAGGTTGTGTGTGAACCTGAGTCTGATCTTTTACTGTTTGAGAATTAGATGTTTTATTAGCAGTCCCACCAACTGGTCTATCTTGTGATGCTGAATTTATACTATAAGCTCCTAGAACTGCACTTCTAATAGCAGGTACTCTCAACAGTTCAAATGCAAAAAGGCTTACCTTTAGCTTCTTGAGTTCTTCTACAACATACACAACCAACTACTCAGTATTCATGTTAGTAGGAGCCTCCTTGAGACATTCCACCACCTTGTCTTTGCTTGCTTCAGTATTCTTTCCTTTTGATATCCCAACTTGTGTCTATCCTTAGTTTGATAGATACTGCTTAGGCACATGTGGATATGTTGGATTATTGCTGGTGTTAGGATCTGGAGGTATGGTAAAACTATTTGGAGGGATGGAAGTGGTGAACAAACCTCCAACTTGTGGGCCTCTAGTTGGCCTATCTCTTAAATCATACTTCTTGATTGGCCTGTGGAACATCTGTACTTCTTAAACATTAGCTTCTTCTTCATCCAAGGGGCCATTATCATTCTCAGGACTTTCATTGAATAACTGTGTAATCTCATCTCCATTGCATACTTGATCTGCCTCCTCCTTAGATTGGTTCGATTCTTCTTCAGGTCCATTCTCCTCACTTCATGGGAAAGGAGCATGATTCAGGATCAACACAGGTGAATCATAAGGAGTGGATGGCACTAACTCTTGATTACTGGCATTATTCTCCACCTCATACTGAAAGATAGAGGCAACAGTTTGGAACTCAGGACAGTCTAACTCAGAATGCTGGCTTGTTTTATGGAGCCTACACCAACCTAATAAAGCTAGCTCCGCTAGAAACACACCACTAGAAGGCTTTTCTTGGTTAGAAGGCTGATCCAATGAAGTAGGAACACCTCCATTTTTTGGCCTTGTATTCCATGTTTTATTTTTCCTAGGAGGTGGTCTTCAATCAAATCCTTGTCTTCTAGCCTGTCCTCTATCAAAACCTTTCCCAAAAGCTTTCCCTCTCTCAAAGTTTTGTCCTCTATCAAAGTTATGTCCTTGTTGAGGCTCCCTATTTTCTCTATTATAATTAGACTGCATACTCCTCTGGGTAGCCTAGAGTTGACTATTTCAATTTCTCAGATAGGTGACCTCCATGTTCAAATTCTTCACTTGTTCAGTCAACTCATCTAATCTCTCCTTATCAAGATTACTATATGGAGTCTACTTCAAATTGTTTTGAGGATATCCTGACCTTGCACCAGAGCTCAAAGACTGATTCAAAACTTTAGAATTCTACAGATAGGAGGAGAAACTAGCCTGTTGTTGTGAGTGAATGGGCTGATTAACACTTTACTAGGGATAATTTTCCATCGGTGGGATTTTTTTCATAAGAGGACTCAGATGTGGAACCAAAGGTAACTGTGGAACTGGATTCATAATAGGAGTATGGTTAGCCAGAGCTTGATTGAGGGCCTGAACTTTCCCTGGGTGAGTAGTGGGTCCTAATGATGGTAAAAGGCCTGATAAGTGTTGTCTTAAATTAGTACAGACCTTGACAGCCTCTGTGTATGCATCAAGCAAAGTGGTTGGAGGATTGGGTCTCCATTTGAGAAAGGTGGCTATCAAGCTATCAAGACCTTCATAATAGACTTCTAAAGCAGTGGCATCATCTACAACATATGGAGCCTGCAACCTAGTATATGCCCGATGAAATCTATTATTAAAGGACCCTATAGGCTCATTAACTTCTCTTTTGACTTTAGTAAACTGTAGATAAAGCTCCATTGAATTAATGGGAATCTTAAATTTCTATAAAAATGCAGCTTCCAACTCAGTCCAATTATGAATTGACCCAGCAGACAAATGATTATACTAGTAGAATGCATCTTCTCCTAGGGAATAAGGGAAGAGTCTACATGCAACATCCTCATGGTTGATTCCCCTATCCCTAAGATAGGTCTAAAAAATCTTAATATGTTCTTCTGCAATCCTATTGGGATCATTAATATGGAATTAGAATATAAGTGCTTAGGGTTCTTTGGCATAACATTATAATTGTTGAAGGATAATGGAGATGGATTGTTAGCCAGGAAATCCATTGGTGGAGGTGGAGGTGCTAAAGGATGATTTATGACTGGCTGAGGCTGTTGAATGGGAATGGCTTCAAAATCATATGAAGATGGACTTGATGAAGATGAGGATGAAGGAGATGATGGAAGTGGTTGGGTGGATGATGATTCTCCCCTTCTTTTGGTCCTCCTTGACCTAGTAGGAGCTCACAATTATTGAAATTCCTCTTCTCATGGCATAGACTTGGTTCTTCTTCAGAATCTTTCAAGAGAAATAGTAGAAAAAAATCAATCCAACTTGCTTATTCAGGCCCTCCTTCTAGCACCAATCTGTTGATGGTGTTTTCTGCACAACAACAACTCAGACATAACATTGAAATCCTATCTCTCTTGAAAGGTAAATCTCTATCAGCAAGCCTCAAGAGATAACCCCAAGGTCTTTAATGTCAGGTCTTGACAATGCATAAGCAACTCAGTAATAAATGTGAAAATGCGAGTAATCACAAAGGGACCTTACAAAAAAATGTTGGATCTTAAATCTTATCAGATTTTGTAATATGTTGATACTTTGAAATTCTAATCTAATCCAAATGATAAAAAAAATAGCAAAAGATAAGGGTTTAGAGAAATCTAAGACTAAAATTACCCCTAAGATCAACAATGCAAATGATGAAATACTTGAAATGGACCAATCCCTCAAAACTAATTCCCACTTAACTCTGCAATCTTGTAGAAATAGTGCATTCTTCTAAGGAACTAAATATTTTCAAATCATGAAACATTCATTCATACCAACCCTATTTCGCAATTGAAATGAATACATAATCACAATTGAACTAAGCACATGAATATAAGTTCCAAGCTAGCTTTACACAACAACTCAAAATCAACTAGTTGCTAAAATTATGGACCAGGGATTGCTACAAACACTTCAAGCATCAAACCATGAACACCATTGAATCATATCTAACTCTAAATCCAACATATATCAAATATTTTCCAAGCAATCTCAAAGATAGAATAACAAGAACCATGCAAGATAGATCAACACAAGAAAGATCACCAAGGCACAATGTCTTCACTTGTATTGAATCACCCAAGAGTAGCAACAATTCTAGTATTCTGTGTTACAACACTTGCTTCAGAATAAACTAACTTCTAACTCTAGCCTTTTCTATATTACTTGCTTCAAAAGTCTCTCTTCTAACTAACCCACCCTTACAAATGAGGTAGAATTCCATTTTATAGAGACTTCATGATATGTCAGCCCAATTAGGGTTACAATGATAATCGACCACAAAACAAGTCGGCCTAGAAAGCTTCTAGAACAAAGATAAAATATAGCATTAAATGCTTGAGGCTCCTCTAGGCCGGCCTGGGTTCTCTAATGAAACTCGGTCTAATGCATGTAAAAGATGAAAAGAGGGATAATGGGAAGCACAAATTTTGATGCAATCATTCATTATCTGGCCCCTTGTCTTTGTCTCATTCCAATTTATCTTTTACCTTAAATAAAATCCCCTCTAGGTTGGCCATAGGTGGAGTAATTAACACTTTAAACCTTCTCTCAATGGATTTAACCTCCTCCCTCAATACCTTGACGACCTTATCCCATTCCACCTTGAGATATTGATATTTCTCCATGACAACAATATAGGTGTATGCATCATCTAAATGGTGGGTTGTGATTGGACCATCATCAATTGGGGCATAAAATTCATGCCACCACTTCCTTAACTGCTCAAGGGCCAAATGCTTTGGTGCAAACTTCTTCCTCCTAGTCATGATCTCAAAGAATGAAATGCATTTATTGTAAATATCATTTAGTGTACTCCCTACTTGTTGACCTTGCTTATGAATCTTCTTTAGAACCCTCTGTTTTATCTGCAAGGCTTCATACCACTCCCAAGGTTATGAAACTTTTGAGGAAGGTAGGATCCCATCAATCACCAATCTTTCTTAATTATAATCCATGATGGCCCTTGTTTTCTGTAGGAGAAGATCTACATCAGTTTTATCTTGCCCCAACACATTCTACAACCACTCAAACAACCTATGTGCATCTCCACAAGTTGACACAATCTCCCTAATCATGTTGTCCCCTCTAATCATCACTCCTTGTAACCATTCATGAGTAGCCTGTGTGGAAGTCTTCATCTTCTCAAGCTCGGTGAATGCCTCTTTAGGAAACAATCCTTTAGGAGCCACTCCTTCACTCCCTATAGTTTGCAGAGGCTTCATTAGATGCTACACATATCTATACATATAATTTAATTGTTTCTATATCCTTTCCTTCTCCTCTATTTCTTTATCCAACCTCCTTAGTATGGCTTGGGAAGACTCTTGGAACTCTTCTTTCTCTGATCCTTACTTTTAGGTCCCAAGTTTATTATCTGAATGGTATAATCTTGAGGGACTATCTCACCCATACTATTGTCTGCTATAGAAGTAGCAATGTGGATTATTCTTTTAGCTACCTCATCCCTAGTGATCTTAGAAATCACCTTAGCCTTCTTCTTCGCTTTTTCCTTTCCAATGTTGGCTAACAGTTCATCCTAGTTTGGAGGAGTGTCATCTACAACTATCTGCTTTCTCTTCAATCTTCCACTAAGCCAACTAGGAGTAGGGAAATTTGACTATTGTTCATCTTGCTTCTCCTATTCTGGTTGACCTATGGAGGAATCAACATTCAAATTTTGCACTGTAGGAACTTCTTCACCTTTGTCCTCCCTCTTATCTTCCTCCTTATTCTCCTCTAGATTCTTATTTTCTTCTTGATCAAGTGTCTCTATTATCACTTGGATTGGAGAGGGAGTTCTTTCATGTGCTTCTTATTTTTCCATAGTTTTCCCTTCTTCATCACCAACAGGTGAGTCCTCATATGACACCAAGGAAGACTACAAGATATTTCCAATCTCTATCTCTACACTGTGAAGATCACCATCCTTGAATTCTTCATCTTCACCTTGATGGACATCATCAACGACTACCTTTGTTGATTCCTTTTCTTCATTATGCAACTCTTGAATTGAGGGAGGGGCAAAAGTGTCTTCTTGTTGTGGCACAACAGAGGAAATTGCAGGAGCACCTTCTTTCACCACACTTTCTTTAGGAGAAGTTCTAGCTTTCCTGGTATGGACTTGTGTTTTTTCCCCATATCTCTCAACATCTATTAACTGTGGTCATGTTTCCTCTTTTCCTTGTCCTTTAGGCGGCTCATTCTATTTTCTTGATGTTCTTGCCACCCTTCTCCTTTTGGGCATAGGAGCATCATCTTTCTTCCCTTCCTCTTCATGCTCTTCCTCTTGAGAAAATGTCTTTTCTTTAGAGGCAGTGTTCCTCTTCTTGGCAATAGGCTTCCTTTTCTTTTCTTTTTTAGCCTTAGCTTGGACACCTTTGATTTTGATATTGAAGGAAGAACTTACCTTTTCTTTTCCCTGTGAGTCTTGCTCATCCTCCTCAGAAGTGGAGTGGGATTCCAAGTTCCCCATCAAATCGTAAGTGTACTGCTTCCCTTCACTCTCCAACTCCAAAATCTTGTGCTTGATCCATAATTTAGTGTATTTAATCACAAGAGCATTGATTTGTTCCAATTATGTATTCTCTTCTTCTAGCCAGTCAATCTCACCAACGATCCTGTCCTTGATTGGCTCATAATCATGAATTTGTATCACCTCCCCATCATCATCAATCTGATCAGGGATGGTCTTGATGTTATATAATCTAATCAAATTGGCTGGAAACCTAGAGAACTTCTTCCTTTTGACCTCAAATTCATCTTTATAGTTAGCCCAATAATCCTCAATATCATCTTTATGTCTGAAGTCTCTGCTAGCTTTCTTTTGTGCACCCCCCGTTCTATCAAATCTGGACCTCTTAGAGTGGAATGCTAAACCAAGAGTTCCCATCTCTTCTTTAGAGGAGTGTGCTATGATCAGGGAAGGGCAAGCCTCATGACTTCCTATTCTCAATGGAAAATTAGTGCCAAAACTAGTTTTTTGCATGTCTTTCTTCACAATAGCAACAAAGTCAAAGATTTGCCTAATAAATTCTAAGAGTATGATGTTATCAGTCGGGTACCTAGGCAATCTACAAGGAGATTTCTAACAACCATCAATCCTTATGTAGGAGAAGGTGGGAAACTGTATGAACCATGCTACAAAATTCTTGATCAGCTCCTTAGCAGCATCAGAAATCCTCACATGCTCTGCTCCTTAGAGTAACCTTGTAATGTACATGGTGAATGCATCATTCACCATTTTGTAACTAGAACTGCCCAAATACAGTTGGGGATAGACCTCATAAATCACATCTTGGCCAAAGACCCCTCGAGTGCTCAATCCCTTGTATGGATGGAATCTTGCCAAGGCACATACCAAGTAGGAAGTCATGGCAAAGCTCTTGGTTTGTAGTACATTGCACAACTGATCATGAATCATAGCACTGATTATGTCTGCCCAATGATAATCTACATCTTGCTCCATTCTCACTATCATATAAAATGTCCAACTTTCAAATACCCCTGCACTCTTCAAACCCATCACTTTGTAGAGAAGAGGGATTGCATTATAGTATTTCGACCTGAATTTTTCCCTGAATAATTGCTTTGGCAACTTGGAGATATGTGCCTTAGGTTTCTCTAGCCAAGATTTGATAACCATTAAAGACTTGTTTGTATCTTCCATATAGTATTTCTTGGCTATCTCAATATCAAACTGTACCACATGGGATCTGTTTGGCATATCAAAGGTTTGGGCCACTAAAACAAGAGAGAAGTTTGCAAGCACCCTACCTTGTGGGCTGATTACTCTCTATGTGCCTGGATCATAATGGTTGGCACATTCCAGAACCAACTCATAGCAGTGCACTGTAGAAGGAAAGCAAACCACATGAGCCAACCCAGAGCTCACCAATCTTCTTGTCAATGGAGGAGGATCCTACACTACCATCCTTTCCTTGAATTCCTCATAATCCCACCTTCCCACATTTGTATTGGTCACCTCTGACTAGATGGAGGCTAGTTTTCTCTCAGGAATCTTGCTCTTCATATCCAATTTGGTCCTTTCATCCTTTGAGATAGAGGATCCCTCAGCATCAGTATCCATTTGTTTTCCCTTGACCTTGCTGGCAGTTGTCTTGCTTGATTCATCTTGCACTCAACAAAAGATCACAATAAGTTTCCATTACATCATAAAGACTAGGACTAGCCCATCACAAATAACTTATTCATTAATCAAATAAGCCTAAACAATGATCAAAACCCCTTAAAATATCATAAAGCATAGTTTCTTAAAAGCTCGGGGTTTTCACCCCTTCGCGGAAATCAAGCTAGGAGGGAGTTTTGGGGATTTCCAGGCCAGGCGAATTTTAGCGATGAAGCCACAATAATCACTAAAAAGTCACTCAATTAACATTATAACCCCAAAGATAGCATCATTCATCCTTTAACTATTCAAATCAATTGTGAGATATGAAAATGATTCATCATTAATGCATTCATCCTTACAAATCTTCATGTTTGGCAGATTTTTCAAGGATTTCCATCAGGGACGAAAATCTGTGAAACTAGCGTGGTTTCACACTTTTTTGGGAAAATGAAGGAGCGATAGAAATTCGGGGTTTTCCTTGGGTAAAGAAATTCCGCAAAGCCTTTGAAATCCTGAAAGTCTTGATTTCACAATATTTTCACCCAAATTGATCAAATGATCACGAATTTGGGGATTTAGGCTCGAATGTTGTTTGTCTCAAATCGTTGATTGATGGACTCAGATTCCTAACTCATCCAAGGGAAATTCAATTAATATTGGAAATGAAACTGAAGATCGAAACCCTAGGATTTCGCCATAAGCACCCATTCTCAATTCCAATTCATGCACCCATTCAACTGGATCATGGTAAACTCCTCTAAGATCTTCAAAACAAGCGGCTACCGAATGCAAGTGCAAAATAAAGGTTCAAATTCACCCAAGTCATTAGTTTATCGAACTCAAGGAACCCTAGATCGAAATAAAGTAGATTGACATCACACACAGGGTCAAATTCTCGGGTTAAGCCTAGCAATTTCCAACACTATCAATCTAACAAAAGGAAGGTGACATCAAATTCAGGGAAGGCATCAAAGAGATTGATGGGTAACCCTAGTTTAGTTCCAAACCCTCAATTGCACCAAACCAAAACTCAACACATGCCTACAACACCATAAACCATTCATATTCATCAACTAAAAACAAAGGCACCGCGTACATACCATGGATGAAGCCTAATTAAAGATAACAATTGCTTGTAACAAGCTTCAATTCACACGCAGACGAAAATGACACCACAAGAATGCCACCAAAGCACAAGAAACACTTCAAGGATTGAGCTTTTCCAACTTGATGCATAGCAAGTGATACCAACTTTCAGCATAAAAACTCCCAAAATCGATTAAACACAAACTACAAAATCCGTACAATCAAGCATAAATGAGGTGACAAGACAACCCAAGACAAGTTTCAGGGATCCAAGGAGGTTAAGGAATTTCAGGAAATTCCGGTAGACACGGAATTTTGTGAAGAGTCAAAATCTCTGAAGCATGCTCCAAAATAATCCTCGTCGGGTATCCAAGGCATGAATGGAAATTGGGGAAATCCGCCTAGGGAGTAAATTCCCGAAAACACCTGAAAACTTAATATTTTCAAAGAGTGACTTCGAGGGATCATTTGCATGAGAAAAGTGAACATTCAAGCACATCCCAAAGTGGCTAGATTTCATAATCAGAGGATAAAAAAAGCACCAAAGGCCAAAGCAAGAGAGGGTCCCTGCTTTCAGTGGGAAAACTGCACAATAGGAATTAGTTCAATAACCCTTCTTCATCTTCTCAAAAAATATATTTCTAATAGAGAATCCATGTACCTTTGGATAACCATAAGGTGGAGTACCAAATTTTCCCTATTGATACTTTAGGTACTTTATTTGGTATCCCAATCTCCATTCTCATTGATATTGGCGCAATAAATTTTTTTGTAACACCTAGTTTGTTAAGTAAAATTCCTAGGAGAGCTGGTTACATGGTAAAATTATGTTCAATTAAGTACATAAATCAAGAAAGATTCAAGTAGAGTAGTGTATGTTTGAGGTTTATGGAAAGTTACCCACTTTTTCAATTAATTTTGATCTATATGTAGCACTAGTTATTGGGATCCTATGATGTCATTTTAGGATTGAATTGGTTGTGGCATCTTAAGGAAAAGATAGATTATTTTGCTAAAACAATCGAGTGCCTAGATGATTTAGGGAATTAAGTTCTAATACAAGGAGTTAAGTGTGATATAAAGGTCATACAAGTGTAAACTATGCAACTTAAAAGAGCTAAAATAAAGGGTTTTTAGCTTTTTGTCTTGAAAATGGATCAAGTTGAAGAACCTAAGGAAATATCAATTCAAGACCATCTCATCCTTTACAAAATTTGAGATATTTTTCTAGAAGAATTTGTATGTTTTCCTCCCAAGAGAGCATTTAATTTTACCATAAACATTGTAAGGAATTTTGAACCTATGTCAAAAGCTCCTTATTGCATGACTATGATGAAGTTGTTTGAGCTAAAATTTTAGCTAGAAGAGTTTATTTCCAAAGGGTTAATTCATCCCAATGTGTCACCATGGGGAGCACTAGTGATCTTTTTCAAGAAGAAGGATGAGACACTATATTTATGCATTGAATTTTGTATGTTGAATAAGGATACAGTCAAGAATAAATATCCCTTACCTCGCATAGATGATATTTTTATCAAATATGTGATGTGACAATCTTCTCAAATATCAATTTGGGATCTAGCTATTAGCAATTAATAATTAAAGATGAAGATATCCATAAGACCACATTCAAAATGAGGTATGGAAATTATGAGTTTACTATCTCACCTTTTGATTTGACCAATGCCCCTACAAATTTATGAATTTGATGAACATATTTAGAGATTATTTGGAAAAAATTGTCCTTTTCTTCATTTATGATATTCTGATATACTCCAAAAATGAGGAGGATCATTCTCATCATTTGAATCTAGTTCTTCAATAAGTAAGGAAATATAACATTGTATGGAAAGTTGTCCAAATACACCTTCTTCCAAAAAGAAGTGTAGTATATAGGGCACATAATCTCTATAGAGGGAATTTTTGTTGACCCTACAAAAATTTGGGCAGTCTTATATTGGTTGATATCTAGAAACGTGGATGATGTATACAATTTTATGGGACTAGCTAGCTATTTTAAGAAATTCATTCTTAAATTTTCCAAAATTACAAATCATATATCTCTCCAAAGAAAAGGAAACAATTTGAGTGTATGGAAAAGTGTGAAGAATCTTTTCAAATTCTAAAGGAGAATTTGATGTTTTCTCCAATTCTTAGAGTTCTTGATCTAGAAGGCCATTTTGTGGTCATTACCAATGTATCAGGAGAAGGATTGGGTGGTGTGCTCGTGTAAGATGGTCAAGTTGTTTCCTATGAATTAAGTAAAATATGACAATATGAATTGAATTATGTTCCACATGACTTGGAATTGGTTAAGTTATGCATGCATTATAATTATGGAGGCATTATTTGTTGGGAAAGACCTTTTAACTTAAGTCAAACAATTAGGGACTTAAGTATATTTTCACGTAGCCAAACTTGAATGTACACCAAAGATATTGGCTAGAATTATTGTCTTATTATGACATTGAAATCAACTTCATAAAAGGGAAAGAAAATTGAGTAGCCAATTCTCTTAGTTGTAGGAGGCATATTACAACAATTTCCACTATCCAAACAATCTTTCGAGAACAAGTCTTGAAGAATTTTTCAAGTAATGACACACATTCTCAGAGAATTCCTAAGATCCTAGGTATAAGGGATATCAATTTGAGTGTGATGGATTGTTGAGATTTAAAGGGATAATGTTCATAACCAATCAAGGTGACTTGAGAGAATTTTTCTTAAGGGAAGCCCATCGTTCCCCTTATTTGGGACACCCAAGAGTAACTACATTGTTAGTTGATCTGAAAATTTTATATTTATTGAAGGGAATAAAGCAAGGTGCGATAAATTGTCTTTCCAAATTCTTAGAGTATTAGTAAGTCAAGGATAAACACATGTACCTAGTAGGATTGATTTATCCTCATGAAGTTCTTGAATGGAAATGGAAAGTCGTTAGTATGGATTTCATCTAAGGACTTCATAAGTCAAGAAATAAAAATGATATGATTTTGGTGGTAGTGGATAAACTCACTAAGGTTGTTCACTTAATTTTTGGTAATTTTAATGATGAAGATCTAGTGTTGGCTAGGATATTTTTTCAAGATATTTTTCATTTGTATGGAGTCCCTACAAATATCATCTTAGACATAGATGTATAGAAGAATTCAAGGTTTTGGAAAACCTTGTTTACAACATTGGGGATTTGATTGAATATTATTTCAACTTATCATCCTAAGACTAATGGTTCGATCACTTGGAGAGTTAACTAGGTTTTAGAGGATCTATTGTGTATGCATTTTATAGTCCAACAATATAATTGGGAATAATATTTACCTCTTGTTGAATTTTATTACAACAATTCTTACCAATATTCTATTAAAATGGTTTCCTTCAAGGAACTATATGATTGAAGATGCAAAACACCTATAAGTTGGGACAAACTAGAGGATATAGTGTGCATAAGACTAAAGATGTTAAAATAGATAGATGAATAGGTTAATATGATTAAATAAAGGTTGGTTGAATTTTTCAAGCTTCCTCTAATGCCTAATTAATTGGTGCTAATGGTCATGCACACGACTCAGTGAGCCTGAGGATCACTAGACTAAGCATTTCATCACTCAAGAGAGGGCTTCATTAAATCATCAACTAGGGATTCGTATAACTTCATATAGTGTTGGAAATATATATGCATTCATGGATTCTAAACATCCTATATCGATTGAGTATAGGTGAACGAAACAAAAATAAATATAGTAAAATCTTTTAATCAGAATAAACTATTTCTAAAAAAAGAGTAAATGAATAAAAATAACAGCCTTTTGCTATAGGTACCTAATGCTTAAGAATGAAATTAGTTAATCATTATATTATAGTATGTCCTAACTTAATTAACCTCTAGAATACTTAACATAGTATAAATCTATAGATTCTAATTCAGAAATTATAATGCATCATCCATAATTACATGAACTAGAAACTATTAATTAAACTCATAATATATAATCTAATATAGCAATCTAAATTGAAGTAGTTTGGTAGTACCTCAAGTGGCCCTTGATTGAGTCATTGCATCCATAAGATCTTGTTAATCACTCACTCAAAAAAACATGTTATCATAGTACTTCTCCTTTATTGCATTCTAAACACAAAATTGTTGAACATAATCTAACAAAAAAAATCAATAAATCTTATTCATAACTCTTACATGATGTAAATCTCCTCCTTGATAGGGTACCCCACTATATAGGGTCTATAAGGGAGTAATTATTTTTGAACTAAAAAAAAAACTAAAAACATATGTCAAATCTTCCTCAATAATAGGAAGGGGGTTGGGTTTCAAAATAGAAAGTAATAGCTATTGGAATAGGAGTATGGAAATCAAACAAGGACTCTATACTCAACAAGTTTAACCGTTTATAATAGAAAACATGCTCAACAAAATGACTCTATCATAATTCACAGTCCTATTGAGAATAAATTTTGTCTCCTAGTTTTCTTATTGATAGATAAAAGTAATGCTTGATGATTCATGATCTGATCATTAAATAATCACCTCCATCTTCTTTTGAAAGTGGTCACGTTGTAGTAGGTTGACTCCTTATTTGCATCAAATTGTAATCCTCATGCTATAGGTTGAGAATACCTTTGTTGTGGGTTGACAAATATCTTACAAAAAATGTTATTCCTTATTTTGCAAAGAATTTTCATTGTTAACAGCCATAATTTAAACATAAAATCTTACTAAACTTCACATACATTCATAACTCATGCATATGCATATTAATAAAACATGTTTCAATTACAAATGCTTTAAACTACTTAAATTTATATATGAAAGGTCTAGTAATGTCTTAGAGTTTAGCAAAAAATAAGGATACAAGTATGTGACTTAAAAAAGGAAACATGACATTATCATGACTCATCAAAGGTCAATGAATAGAAAATATTTATGCTAATACAAAATGAACTCCTCAATAGTTTGTTGATAGAGACAAAGTTCTTATGAGAGTAAAACCCCATGAGATTTCAATCAAATTTGGGAAGTCAACCAAGCTTGCACATAGATATGTTGGCCCATTTCAAGTTTTAGAAGTGGTCAACCCAATTTCTTATACACAACACTTTCTCTTACCTATTTGCATAATATTTTTCATGTTTCATATCTTAATAAATGCATGTTTGATTTTTCTCATGTGCTTGATTGGACTGCTCTTTAAGTTTTAGACCCAAGAGTGGTCATTATTGAGCCTTTTAGAGTGCTTGAGGTTCATAAGGTACACTTGATTAATAGAGAAGTCACTCAGTGCAAGGTCTAGTGGAACTAGCACTTGGAAGCCAATGCTACCTGGTAGGATTATGAATAATTTTATTAATCTTTTCCTCATTTATTTATTGAAGTTTAAATAATCTTTTGTTATTTTCTATAAATTTTGATACTCGTTTGAACTAATCCATTGAGGATGATGGCTTTTCTAGTAAGGGAGATGTTCCATCTTATTTTTAGAACAATTCATTTTAACATATGATAATTAATTAATTTTTTTATATGTGATGATGGACTTAAAGATATGATATTTTTATGAAATTTTGGAATATATATGGTTTCCATGAAATAATTATTTTGTGTGTTTTTTCAGTACATGTGATCTTATCATGTCATTAATTTTGATGAACTGATTATCAGTTAGAATTATGTTAAATTAAATATAAAAGTGATTATAATTTTGAAGGACTAACTACCTTGTTGATGAATGAGGTGGATCCAGAAAGTATTGAGTTCCCCCTCCTAGTTGAGGAGGGAGAGCACCATCATAGAGAGGGTTGCAGATTGAGTTGAATTAGAAAATCATACCATATGTTTGATAATTTTACTCACACACATCACTCTTTTTACCTGTGCCTTTAGTGACATCATCTTATCGTAATTGATTGTTTGTCTTTCCATGTCTATATGTGCTTATTTTTCTACAAAAACATTAGTGTCTTAATTCATCATGTGATGAGTTCTTTGGTCATCATATGTGTTTTGATTGTCATTGGGTCTACCAGGTTGGCACACTATTATTTAATCATGTACCTCATGTCAAAGAAATCAACCTTGTGACATTAATCCTAGAGTTACGAGTTTAACCCTTTTCTTAATTGAATTTATTTCAAGTGATAGTTTACAAATTATTTTTAAATTATTTTTAGTCTAATTTAATTTTAAAATAAATTTAAACAAAAATATCCATGTAGTGGAAGCATGGGAAAATAATGCCCAAGTTAATGTAGAGTGGGACCCTAAGTTATGCTCACCACCATTGTATTTATGGGAGGTGGGTGAATTATGAGGGAAGTTATTTAAGATTGATGGGTAGTTAAGAATTGAGAGGAGTAGAGGAAAAAGGAGAGAAAATTGGCATGATGAAGTTGTGGTGGAGAGGAAATTTAGGGTGTGTAGAATTGTTATCAAGAGGTAATGTGGGGGAAGAAAAGGCATGAATATTATTTATCTTTTCATTTTTCAAGGAGGAGGATGAACTATAGAGTGGAGTGAAGAAGAGGATTAGAGAAAAGGGAAACTTCTAGGTTAATCTAGTTATCATTTCTCTCTATTTTAATTTGGGGATATTTATAGAAACAATTATATAGTACATTATGCATGAACGTTAAAACTTGTTTATGAGATAATAAGGAAAAAAACCTAGCATCTTCAAGGATATTTCCATCAACAAAGACATTTGTTTTTACTTCTTATCTACAAGAGTGTATTAAGTTCAAACCAAACATTACCTCTTTGGTGTTTATGTAAAAATAATTAACTATATGTTTTTAAAGGCTATTTTGTATACATATACATATATATGTGTGTGTGTGTGTGTGTGTGTGTGTGTGTGTGTGTGTGTACCATAGAAAAATGGATCATTGACATTTTCATGGTTATTTAGGTCTTTTTCCTATGATGCTTGACCTATTTTTCTTTGATTTAATGTTGCAATGTGGCTTATGCATTCACATTAGGTCCTAAATATTCAAATTATGATGTCTTGTGAAGGTGTGTGAAGTGTTGTAACACATTTCTACACATTTCTAGACTTTTCTTATTATAATTCATCTAAAAATCACCTTTTTATCCCTTATCAAGTCCTATTTTGAAGTGTTGTGAAGTCTTGTAACAAGATTTCATGCTTTTCTATGCTTGTTATCACTATTTACACCTTTCTTATGCTTTATTTGGCCCCTTTATGCACTCATAAGCCTTAATTAAGTGTATTTTTGAATGTAAACCTGAAAAACAACATTAAATGCAACTTAATTCCCAACACCTACTTACAAGCCTAGAGTGGGACCCATTTTTCATGGGTGGCGAATGAGTCCCTCTTGTCTCCAAATTCAAAATAATTCAAAACTTCCTTCGGGTTTTTATTCAAAAAGACCTTATGTCAGCCTACGATGTTGTATTAATGGGTTATTATGGCATAAGTATGTATAAATAAGTGCTTTTCTATCCATTTTACACATAATTCATTCAAGTATTCACTCATCCATTCACTAATCCATTCAAGCACTTAAGCATCATAACATCATTCAATCAAGCAATTATCAAGCATCTTGGAGCAGCCATTGACATATCTTCAGACTTCTTCAACAAGGTTTTGGTGAGTTTAGGACACTTTCATGTTTTTTATTCATCATTCCTTTCTTATTTCCATTTCATTTCTTTATCAAGGGTTTGATTACCAAACTGGGATTTGACCAAGGTAAATCCCTATACTCTAACCCTTAACCATTTTCCCCCTCTTAACATGTGTGTTTGCAGGTCTTGTAGGAAGATTTTTCAAGGAAATAGGTGTTGAAAGGTGGTCAACAAGTCATCAAAGTTTTTCAAGTCAACTAAACCCTAATTCAAGCTTGGAGACAACCTACAACCCATTTTATGCATCTTTGACTCTATCAACCCAACAAGAAGACAAGTGCAAATCTGAACCCAAAAACTTGATCCTTGAATTTGTAGAATTTTGGAGGAGGACTGATTTTCCATCAGTGGCGAATGAGTCCCACCTATAGGCTAGAAAAGTTGATTTTATCATAATCCAGTTCCCGACAGTTGGAAAGCAGTTTTAGGTGTTTTTACTAGTAGGACTGATTCACCATCAGTGGCGAATGAGTCCCACTAGTGATAAATAGTGATTTCTTCCAGTTTTCAGAACCTTCCAGAATCAACATTCAACTTCCAGGTGCACTTTGTTAAACCTCATTCAATTCTATTTGCATGAGTTCATGTTTTTAGTTCATTTTTTGCATATCACATTGTGTTCTCAAACATTGCATATTTCATTAGTTTTGCATTCATAATTAGTCAATTTCATCACTTAGATGCATTTAGTCTTAATTACATCTTGCATATCTTAGTTTGAGTGAACCACCTTCTATCTCTCTCCTTTTAGGTGAAAACCCCTAAGAGTGCAAGAGAAATACATAGAACACACCATCAAATTGATGGTTCATTTTGGTGAACCTGCATTTTGAACATTTCTCTTTCTGATTTCAATTGCATCTTACATCCTAGGTTTCCTTTGCATCAACATTCAATTAGTTTTTTTTTTGTTTTTGCATCCTAGGGTTTCTAAAATTGCATTAGTGAAAGAATCATATTGATTTCATTTTTGCATATCAAATCATTAAAAAACTGAAAATCTTTAGTTTGCATCTGAAAAGCATTAAAATCACTTTAAATTTTTTGAAAAACACAAAAAAATCTCATCCCTAGACTCATTCGCCACCCTGGGCGAATTAAGTCCATTTGCACATTTTGAACTGCATTTTCAAGCATTTTCTGGGTATTTTCTGTATTATAATTTTTTGTTATTACTTTCTGTTATAATTTCCATATTTTTTGTTTTGTTTTCTTTCTTGCATATTAGTTTAGTCTCATTCATTGTCATCATGGCTCTCTGCTTTAATAAGTTTTGAAATTCATTGAAATCCTTAGTGGACATGTCCAATTGTTCTTTTGGTTATGATGCTAATGACCTTGAGCTTCCTCATGCTCCTTCAACTCCTTATGATTGTCCTCCTTGTGATGTAGACATCATTGGAGAAGATGATGATAGCATGAACATGTTCTTAAATGAATTCCTTGACAACCTTGAAGCCAATGCATCCTTTTACCCATCCATGAAGCATTCAAACCTTCCTACTGTTGCACCTCCTAATAACTTTTGATACCTAAATCCTGAAACAAATGGACCTAAGTTCCCCTCAACAGGTGGATCTAGTTCCTCTAAACAACCACATCCTCAACTATTTTATGATAAAAAAGTTACAAACACACCAATCAACCTTGAAGAAACATATGGAAAAGGCTTTACTATCTTAAGCAAACAAGGTTGTGACACAACAATTGAGCATAACATTCACCAACTTTTGGAACAAATACCAACAAATGAAAACACAACAGGATTAGGATATCAATATCCTCCTCATGACAACAAGCCTTCTTTTGAATACTGGAGACTTCGAGATGATGGTATAGTGATATTTGATTCTCCTCATGACTTGAATTTTCTCCTTCCACGTGAACAACCATCACTTGATTCCAATCACAAGGATGCTAGGATCCCCATGGGTCCTCTTCCTCCTTCAATCCATGAAAAAGGAGAATATAGTAAACACAAACGACCTTACAAACTGAAAAAATTAAAGTTTCCTCTCCACCCACCACCTGAATGTGAAAGGAAGACACAAATGCTTTTAAACAGAGTTCTTATACTCTTACCACCTTTGAATAGGTTATTCATTCATCCTAAAGACTCTAACATACCATATTGAAAATACCATCATGTTCTTGACCACCAAATCGATGAATGTCAAACATTGAAGGACATACTGAATAAGTATCACTTCACTAATACCAATTGCTATCCTATCATCCCATAATTCCTTAAACCCAATTCTCTCACCATGCCATAGATGTATAATTTTCTATTCTCACTATTGCATGATCCTTTCTCATCACCCACCTCGGCTCACTCTTGCCTTACATTCAGTGGGGAATGAAGTTGTTAGCCTTGTCCTAGTAATGCACTTGCCATTGCCTCTTAACTGCGTTATCCATCTTTTGCTTATACTACTTGAGATTGTGAAGCCAATAACTCAGTTAATGGTTGACTTTCATTTGCATTACTAGCCCCTTTTTCATTTTCCTTTTTCTTTTTCTTTTCTTTGGTGTGCTTTTATGTGTGTATTGTGTTCCCCCGTAATGTGTGTTTGATGTTCTCTCTCTTTGTGCACTTCCTCAATTTGTACCTCCATTCTTCTATATGTCGTACATTGCTTTTTACTTTCACCTTTGTTTTGTGTTTTCCTTTTGGGGATGATGCAAAGCATTGAGATTCCCTATGTCTCTTCCATGTTGACCCAATTGGTCTCCTTTTTTGTTTTACTTTGTCTTTTCTTGTGTTTTCCTTTTGGGGATGACGCAAGGCATTGAGACCGAAATGTCTCCTTCATGTTGACCCAAAAAGGATTTTCATTTTATTTTTCCTTTTCATTTTCTTTTCACTTGTGTTTTCCTTTGGGGATGATGCAAAGCATTGAGACCGCAATGCCTCTTCCATGTTGACCCAAAACAAACTTTTTTTTTCTTTTTTTTTCACTCTCTTTGTGTCATTCTTCCAGTTCTATGTGTTTTGGGGAATGATGATAGTTCTAAGATCTTTAATCAAAACATTGTAGCAACGAACATACTGACCCCAAATCCATAGATCCCTTATGTGTTTGGTGTTCTCTTTTCTGGGGGGCAACTCCCCTTTCTTTTGTTTTCTTTTTCGTTTACATGAAGCATCCTTACTTGGAAACATATGACTTGGAATAGGGGATTTCCAAGTTGGCTCTCATGTCTTATTTTTCTTGTTGCATCTTTCCTTTGCTACTTTAAAGTAATTGCTAATAAAACAGTGTGTAGAAATTCCTTTTAAGTGGGGGGCATATATTGGCATTATTCATTTGCATTCTTGGTTCTTAGTGCACCCTTGTCACTTCATACGGTGTGTTTTTCACTTTGTGGACGACATTGGGTGTGATTTCCTTCATAAGTTTGATCTATCTTAGCATATTACATTCCTCTTAGTGGCCTAATGCGACACACTGCATCCCCTAAAATTGTGAATATTCTATTCTTTGATTGGTCCTCTCTTGGAGACGTTAGACACAATTTCCCCTAAGTGATAGACCTTGCATGAACTTAACAAGACTCCTTTGAACATCTTTTACATGTTACATTTTTTCATTCACATGGGCACCTTACATAATGCAGCTTGCATGCCTGTGGTACCTTCCTATTTGTTCATGAGTTTTAAGCATACATAGATTTGCTTGTCTCATGAAGCATGAACCAACATTTTCCTTTGTGGAGCCTTGTTAAAGTTATTAGGAAGTATAACTTTGATATGGTTGAGAGGGAAGCCCATTCTGAGGCACAACTTTCCCCATAGCCACCTTTTGGGCTTTCTCACCCCACTAACAACCAAAAGTTCTGTGGCCCCAGAGTGAGTATACTTGGGCCTTCTCACCTAGTGGACAACCATGAGTTCTGTCACCCTAGAGTGAGTACACATTTTTCTTTTTTTTCAAACAAACAACCTAGATATGATCCACAACTACCTGGACAAACGATTGAAGCTTGATCCGACTATTTCCTTTTTTCTTTATTCTCTTCTTCTCTTTCACATATGTGTTCCTTTTTTATTATGTTTAGTTTTCCATGGGATCTTCATCTTGGGGGCTTGATAACCCCTATAAGCCTTAATTAAGTTTATTTTTGAATGTAAACTTGAAAAACAACTCTAAATGCAACTTAATTCCTGACACCCACTTACAATCCTAGAGTGGGACACATTCTCCATGGGTGGCGAATGAATCCCTCTTGGCTCAAAATTCAAAATAATTCAAAATTTCCTTTGGGTTTTTATTCAAAAAGACCTTATGTCGGCCTATGATGTATTATTGGGTTATTAGGGCATAAGTGTATAAATAAGTGTTTTTCTATCCATTTTACACCTAATTCATTCAAGTATTCACTCATCCATTCACTAATCCATTCAAGCACTTAAGCATCATAGCATCTTGGAGCAGCCATTGACATATGTTTAGAATTCTTCAACAAGGTTTTGGTGAGTTTAGGACACTTGCATGTTGTTTATTCATCATTCCTTTCTTATTTCCATTTCATTTCTTTATCAAGGATTTGATTACGAAAGTGGGATTTGACCAAGGAAAATCCCTATACTCTAACCCTTAACCATTTTCCCCCTCTTGGCATGTGTGTTTGCAGGTCTTGTAGGAATATTTTTCAAGGAAATAGGTGTTGAAAGGTGTTCAACAAGTAATTAAAGTGTTTCAAGTCAAATAAACCCTAATTCAAGCTTGGAGACAACCTACAACCCATTTTCTACAGATTTGACTTCGTCAACCTAACAAGAAGACAAGTGAAGATTTGGACCCAAAAACTCGATTCTTGAATTTGTAAATTTTTGGAGGAGGACTGATTTTCCATTTGTGGTGAATGAGTGCCACCTGTAGGCTAGAAAAAATTATTTTGTCAGAATCCAGTTCCAGACAGTCATAAAGTAGTTTCAGGTGTTTTTACTAATAGGAGGACCGATATGCCATGAGTGGTGAATGAGTCCCACTAGTGATAAATAGTGATTTCTACCAGTTTTTGAAACCTTCCAGGATCAAAATTCAACTTCCAGGTGCATTCTGTTAAACCTCATTCAATTTTGTTTGCATTAGTTCATGTTTTTAGCTCATTTTCTGCATATCACATTGTGTTTTCAAACATTGCATATTTCATTAGATTTTCATTCATAATCAGTCAATTTCATCACTTAGCTGCATTTAGTCTTAATTCCATCTTTCATATCTTAGTTTGAATGAACCACCTCAATTTTAGGGTTCTATCTCTCTCCTTTTAGGTGAAAAACCCTAAGAGTGCAAGAGAAGTACATAGAACACACCATAAAATTTATGGTTCAATATGTATATATATGTATACTAGCGTGTCATAGAAAAAAGGACCTCTTGCTTGACATGGGAATAATTCATGATAAATTAGAGTTAATAAGGCCTCGATTTGGTGTTGTGAGGTGTTTTTCACATCCACACTAGGTCTTGGACCCTTTTAAAATGCATTTATTAATGTCTTGTGAAGGTGTTGTAACACATTTCTTCACTTTTCTAGAATCTTCTCATTATAATTCATTTAAATATTACCTTTTTATTCATCATCAAGTCCTATTTTGAAGTGTTGTAAAGTCTTGTAACAAGATTTCACACTTTTCTAGGCTTAATTTCACTATTTAAACCTTTCTTATGCTTTATTTGACCCCTTTATGCCCTTATAAGGCTTAATTAAGTGTGTTTTTGAATGTAAACCCAAAAAATAACATTAAATGTGACTTAATTTATGACACCCACTTGCAAGCCCAAGGTGGGACCCATTCGCCATGGGTGGCGAATGAGTCCCTGTTGGCTCCAAATTCAAAATAATTTAAATTCCCCTTTGGGTTTTTATTTTAAAATACCTTATGTCAGCCTATGATGAGGTAGCATTGGGTTTCTAAGGCACAAGAGTGTATAAATAAGTGTTTTTCTCCTTATTTTACATCTTCCCATTCAATTCATAAACCATTCTTCATTATTCATCCATCATTCTTCCATCTCAAGTCAAGCAAGTTAGGGTTTCATCATTACAAGTCATCAAGAAGGCTTCTAAAGACAGTCGAGGGCTGAATCTTCCTCCATTGTTGCAAAAATTCAAGATTAATCTTCATGGAAAGGTTATCAACTCAATTATTGCATGATTCATTCCATTCTTTTATCATTTTGGTTTAATTACCTAAAAGGGGTTTCACCAAGGCAAACCCCCATGCCCTAACATTCAAAATTTCTTCTTCTCTTCTTGGGTGTTTGTAGATTTAGGACTCTTGGAAGCTTGAAAATCATTGGAGATCAAGTTGCAAGGTTGCTCAAGTCTTCTCTTCATTCAACAAGTCAAAATATCAACAAAAAATCACTTTCAGGTTAAAAAATCAGAGTTTCGGAAGCAGACACCTGTAGAAAGCTAAAGTGTAGATTGAAAGCTCTGTATTCCACTTTTGAATTATCAAAAATTCAAAATTGGACTCATTTTCCATGAGTGGCGAATGATTCCACTTCTAGGTCAATTTTGAGTTTTCTACATTTTTAGATACCCTTTTGTTAGAAACAGGTTCTGACATAATTTTGCAAAACTGGGACTAATTCACCCAGAATGGCGAATGAGTCCCTCCAGGCCTGAAAATCAGTATCAATAGCATTCCTGACTCCATTTCCAGTCTTCATCCACATTCCAGGTGCACACTTTCTGTTTGGTTCATTTATGTTTAGCTTTGCATTCATTTCTAGGTTTTTATGCATTACATAATGTGTTTTCAAACATCACTTGCTTCTTAGGTTTTGCATTCATAATCAGTCAATTACTTAGCTTAGTTGCATTTAGATAATTCAATTTAGCCTTAATAACATCATACACATTTCATAATTTGAATGAACTAGTTAGATTATTTGGCCCTTGCTTTCTCCTTTTAGGTGAAAAACCCTATAAGTGCTAAAAAGACCTAGAGAGCCAAAAATCTACGGTTCATTTTGGTGAACTTGCTTTTCGAATTCTTCTCTTTTCTGATTTGGAGTCCTTCATTATAGATCTAGCCTTGCATTGAATTTGCATTAGGGTTTTCATTAGTTAATTGGTATGCTAGGTTTTAAATTTTGCATTCATAAAAAGTGCATTTAGGTTGCATTTTTAGCCTCTAAATTCATTTCAACTTTCTAAAATTCTGCATTTTTAACTTAGGTTTGCATCATAGCACTCAAAAACATCAAAATCTCTCAAAAATTCTGAAAATTAAAAAAAAGAGTCCATACTGGGACTCATTCGCCACCCTAGGCAAATCAGTCCCTTTTGGCCCCTAAAACTGTGTTTTACAGAGCTAAAAAACCCTATTTTTAGGCTTTTGTTTGGTGCCATTTCATACCTGTACCAGTTGGCTGCATTTCTATATCATGCATTTCATCAAATCTACCTTAAATTAGCTCATTTCATGCATGGTTAAATTTCACATTTGCATTCTAATATTGTTACATAGCATAATCAGTCAATTATTCTCTAAAAAAATCATTTCATTTCAGCCTTTTACATTACATTTTGAGTTAGCATAGATCGTTCTTTCAAAATTTTAGTTTCAGTCTTTTCCAAATTTGCAAAGAAAACACTAGTCAACAAGCATTTGAGTTCTTCATTCAATGCATTCCCTAGTTATGATAGTCTCTTAGCGCAAGAGAATGAAAATGTTAACACTTGTCTTAAACTTACACTCCCTCCTATCTCTCCCATTTGTGAGGATGATGTGTTAGAAGGGAATACAAATGTAGATAAACATGATGATCCTAATTGTACTTCTCCCGATACCTCTCCTTTCAGTGACGAAGGTATCTTGGTGAAAAAAGGTGCAATCGTTGAGCATCATGAAGGTCTTGTTTGTCCTCCTCATTCCCCTTGGGAAGATAGTATAACAATACAAGATGAATGCATTGCCACCACTTTACCTAGTCTCCATTCATCTCCCAACACCTCCCCTATTTGTGACAATCCTTTCATGAATAATCATGACAAACACATTTGTGAGGAGGATATGTTGGTATCAAGAAACCTAATGATTGAGAGTCATAACCTTATTTCTCTCCTTCCTAATGTTCCTAACAATTGAAAGGGTCTATTTGAACAAGAAGATCCAATCATTGACACACATGAGCATCATAGTTGTCCTTCCCTTGATCTCACCCCTATTTGTGATGAAGATTGTTTACAACATTTAACCATGCAATGTGATGTACCTCTTGATTTTCACTTTCCTAAAAGCTCTCCTACTAGGGTAGATGTTGTGACACAAGACAATGAGATTATGGACAACAATCAAATTTTACCCTCTCCTAATATCTCTCCTAACGGTGAAGAAGATATTATGGTGGTACACGATCCCATGGATGAGAATCATGAGAATCTTATGTTGGAACACATCATAGAACAAGACAATTCAACCATTGATAGCTCCCTTACTTATGATGACGACATTTTGGAAGAACCAATCCTTGAAAATAAAGAACATTTGGATTGTAGTTCTCCTAACAACTCTCATCTTAGGGAGACTATTATGGTGCAAGAAAATGATATGTCTTCCTTAGGGCTACATCAAACCAAGACCGTTGAGGTTATGAATGCGCAAGTGTCCATTCAATCCCCCTCGATCAATGAACCGCATACATACCTCGTGGGACATCCAAATAATCCCCTAATTCTTTATCCACCATCACACAAGAAACAAACTCAAAACCAACCCGAACTCATCCTTTACCCACCTAAGCATCATGTTTCATACCAACCACGTTATAATGACATTTCTCACATATTTGAGAAAGTGTATACAATCAAGTCCAACCTCGAACTTGAAATACTTATGAAGCAACTTGAAAAAGGATGTGATGCTATAGAACAAAGTATCCATGCCCCTCTAGAGCCTAGAACACAAACACCAAATCATGGTCTTATTGATTGTCCTTTCATAGAAATCAACCCATCCAACAAACCTTCACTCAACATCAATACTATCACACAAGACTCTTCCTTATCCACATAAATAACAGTAGTTGTTGTTCCTTGCCATGCCATAGTTGTAGGATCATAGCATACTCACTATTGCATGTTTTGCATCCATTGCAAGGGGCAGCATACCATCATCCATTTCAGGTTCACCTTTGTCTTGCACTAAGTGGGGGTGAGGGGTTATGTAGCCTTATCCTCGTATGTCACTTGGTGTTGCCACTTTTAGCTAGTCGTTAACCTTTCATGAATGTATAAAGAGAAAGCATGGGATGTGGACAACATGTCTTAAGATTGACTTGCATGTGACATACTTCATTTCTTCACGACGTAGCTTATCGAAAACATATGACTTCACATAGGGATTTTTGAATAAGCTCTCATACCTTCTACTTTAAAGCAATTGCTCACAATAATGGTGTTAGCAACTGCTTTAAACTGGGGGCATACCTAAACAACATCTTTTTGCAAATCTCATGGCATGATTTACTTTTTCTTGTGACGTTTCCTCTCCTTGGTGGTGTCATTGGGTTTGATGCCTTCCAAGAGTGTATGATCAACTGAAGTGGCCTAATGCGAATGAGGTATCCCATGGATAACAATCTGACATCCCTGATTTTTCCTCTCTTGGAGACATTAGGCACAATGCTCCCTAAGAAGAAGACCTTGCATGAACAAAGCAAAATCCCCTTTAAAAAAATTCTTGCATGACATTAAAAACATTTACCAAAAGGATTACATTGTGGTGCCTTATCAATGTTATCAGGAGCATAACTTTGGTATGGTTTGTATAATGGGAAGCTGACACACTGGCATGACTTTCTCACTAAACCACTTCTTTGGGATATCTCACCCCACGGATGACCTAATGTTTTGTGGCCCCAGAGTGAGTGCATCTCTTTCACCCCATTCTTCTTTCCTTTAGCTCTTGCCATTGTATGATTATGGATCTTGTTGGTTTGACTTAGGATCTTGGATCTTGGGGGCTTGGTTTCCTTCTTGATCTTTGTCATTCTTTGTCATCTGCATCAGTACACTCAGATCTCTCTTGAATGTCTACTTTAGTGTGAGTTTGAAGAAATTTCATCCTCTCACTAAAGTGGGGGCTAAATGTGTTGTAGAAAAAAGGACCTCTTGCTTGACATGGGAATAATTCATGATAAATTAGACTTAATAAGGCCTTGATTTGGTGTTGTGAGGTGTTTTTCACATCCACACTAGGTCTTGGACACTTTTAAAATGAATTTATTAATGTCTTGTGAAGGTGTTTTGAAGTGTTGTAACACATTTCTACACTTTTCTAAACTCTTCTCATTATAATTCATTTAAATATTACCTTTTTATTCATCATCAAGTCCTATTTTGAAGTGTTGTAAAGTCTTGTAACAAGATTTCACACTTTTCTAGGCTTAATTTCACTATTTACACCTTTCTTATGCTTTATTTGACCCCTTTATGCCCTTATAAGGCTTAATTAAGTTGTTTTTGAATGTAAACCAGACAAATAACATTAAATGTGACTTAATTCCTGACACCCACTTGCAAGCCCAAGGTGGGACCCATTCACCATGGGTGGCGAATGAGTCCCTCTTGGCTCCAAATTCAAAATAATTTAAAAATAACTTATGTCAGCCTGTGATGAGGTATCATTGGGTTACTAAGGCACAAGAGTGTATAAATAAGTGTTTTTCTCCTCTTTTTTACATCTTCCCATTCAATTCATAAACCATTCTTCATTATTCATCCATCATTCTTCCATCTCAAGTCAAGCAAGTTAGGGTTTCATCATTACAAGTCATCAAGAAGGCTTCTAAAGACATTCAAGGGTTGAATCTTCCTCCATTGTTACATAAATTCAAGATCAATCTTCATGGAAAGCTAATCAACTCCATTATTGCATGTTTCATTCCATTATTTCATCATTTTGGTTTAATTACCTAAAAGGGGTTTGACCAAGGCAACCCACCATGCCCTAACATTCAACATTTCTTCTTCTCTTCTTGTGTGTTTACAAATTTAGGAATCTTGGAAGCTTGAAAATAATTGGAGATCAAGTTTCAAGGTTTCTCAAGTCTTCTCCTCATTCAACAAGTCAAAATATCAACAAAAACTCACTTTAAAGTTCAGAAATCAGAGTTTCAGAAGCAAACACCTGTAGAAAGCTAAAGTGTAGATTGGAAGCTCTGTATTCCACCTTCGAATAATCAGAAATTCAAAAGTGGACTCATTCACCATGAGTGGCGAATGAGTCCCACTTCTAGATCAATTTTGAGTTTTCTCCATTTTCAGATACCCTTTTGTCAGAAACAAGTTTCGACACAGTTTTGTAGAACTAGGACTGATTCACCCAGAATGGCGAATGAGTCCCTCCAGGCCTAAAAAAACCAGTATCAACAGCATTCTTGACTCCATTTCAGTCTTCATCCACATTCCAGGTGCACACTTTCTGTTTGGTTCATTTATGTTTAGCTTTGCATTCATTTCTAGGTTTTATTGCATTACACAATGTGTTTTCAAACATCACTTACTTCTTAGGTTTTTCATTCATAATCAATAAATTAATTAGCTTAGTTTCATTTAGATCATTCCATTTAGCCTTAATAACATCATACATTGCATAATTTGAGTGAACTAGCTAGATCTTTTGGCCCTTCTTTCTCCTTTTAGGTAAAAAACCCTAGAAGTGTTAGAAAGGATTAGGGTGCCAAAAATCTACAGTTCAACTAGATGTATATAATTGTATATATATATATATATATATATATATATATATATATATATGTATGTATTCAATCTCCATATTATACATTTTTTTGTTATAAAAACAATAACTATAAGTTGTAACTACACTTTAGAACAACGTACCAATGTTTTTCCAACAATAATTTATGGTTACATTAAGAATACCAAGATGAAATGTATAAACTTTCAGTTTATAAAGTGCCATACTATTATGCATTTCAAGATAAAAAAGGGTTGATGTAAATCTACCATGTAGATATCATGATTATATTATGTATTAAAAGATTGTTGGGTTCAATTAAATTTTCTCATTTAAGAATTGATATTGTTGTGAGTAAAATATGCATTAGGGTTGATGTCATTCATACCACATGAATAATTTTTATTGTTGTGTGCAAAATATGTATTGAGGCAATGCCAATCAGACTACATAAATTATGATTTTATCTATATATGGTAAATATAGGGTACAATGAGTTTTATCTACATATAAAAATGCATATTTCAGTAGTTGAAATGAATCATTACTTGACTAACTTGTTAATGTTACAAAGAATTCAAGTAAAGATTCATACTACCATATTTATATATATTGAGAAGCTACATCATGTTGTGCAAGATGTAAACTATTGAGTAGATATATCATGTTGTGTAAGGTGTAAAATTATTTAAATATATGTGTTTTGTAAGATGTAAATTATTGATAGCTAAGATTACCCTATTATTATCAGTTTCAAACATAAGAAAATATGTTATAGATATATTTTTTAATAACCATTAGTAGTATGCAACTTTTAAACATAAATGGAGACATTAGTCATTGCTCAGTATTATAGAAATAAAATACTACAATTATTTTGTAATAAAAAAAAAGTGAAAAAATAGAGGTCAAGAAAATGTAACAACATAATAGGTTAGTATGTGTGATCTTAAAAACAAGATAGTGCAAAAAAAATAGCTTGTTGATAGGAACATCTTTGTGAATCAATCAAATATATTCTTCTTGGTTTTATATTATCATTTATATGGAGAGAATCTTAAGCATTCTTAGAAGTAGATTTCAACAATAATTAATTTAATTTAAAGGATTGTTATTATAAATTTAAATACATATATGTCCATATGAATGAGCTTCATATATACACATATATGTAGGTGTTGGAAACACAAGGGAAGACAACTGAGAGGGGGGGTGAATCAATTTTCACAAAAATTATACTTATTAAACTTATTCTCAGATTTGATAAATAAACATGAAATCATAAACCATCACCACATCAAAAATACACATAACACCAAGATTTTTTTACGTGGAAACCCTGTTAGGGGAAAAACCATGGTGGAGGTTAGTCCACAAGATTATACCCTATTAAAAGTATGTAAATGGGGAATACACATGCATTTAGGAACATTTCCTAGAGCACACTACTCAAATACAAAAGGCTTACTACCCAAGGAAGACACACTGTCTTACAGAAACATTCAGATTACATACGAAAGATTTTGAACTAAGAAAATAGCATCTGCTAATGCCTGATTACAGTTCTGGTTAAGCACACTTTCATCTGCTCACTCTTCTTCACACTTTACTTCTTCTTTCGAAAGATTAGAATATTATGCACACATAACACTCACACACTTCGCACACCACCTACACCATGTCTTCAAATGGTATAAACAATCGATCGTATATATCCGCAACCAAGGATAACATCAACTACATGTCGGCTTCAACAAAATATGAAATGTGTACAAACTGTTGACCCAAAATAATAAACAATTTGCAATGTGAACCAAAACAAAGTCAGCCACAACATAGTAAGGGCACAAAAAAAAATCCTCAAATACGAAACACCTTAAAAAATTATTCCTCGAAGATCCACAACATGGTACAATCACCCTATCGGCCATGAACATGAAAAACATGAACTCATAGAAGAAAATCACCAATCGTGAGCACAATGATCAACACGAATCAACAACACAGATAGAGCACGATCTAGAAACATCCACAAGCATAATGAATCACTACAGAAGCATCCACAACACTTCAAGTTACTAGAATCACACCATCTTCTTTTAGGAACACCAGCTGAAGCAACAGAACAATTGTCAGAACACAGATACTCATAACTCGATCAAATATTCATGCTAACCTTTGAAACTTCATGTGGATAAACTCTATATACTTGAAAACAAACCCTTTGATCCACAACCTCTCATCATCAATATACTGAGCTAGCCAATAGTATGGACTTCACTACACCACCGACAACCTGTAACTTATTTTATTACAATTTTCTCAATATCCTTGACATATACAACCTTAACGACATTAATAGCAATAGTTTTGACATCAATGGAAATAGTTTTGACATAAATGACAACCACATATCAACAATATCCAACAATCTCCCCCTTTGGCATTGATGGCAACACATGATGTGAAAAACACCATCAACGACACTTTCTCTTAGCACTTTCTCCCCATTAGATTTTGACTCTTTTCTCCTTAACTCTTTCTCAGTTTTTCACATGACTCTTCTCCCCCTTTGACATCAATGACAAAGATTCACATTATCTTTCTCCACACAAGCTCTGAACCACATATCTAAACATTTTACTACTCCCCTTGAGTAGCAGCCACAACAACATCAATTTGGATCAAGATATGACTATGAAATGCATGGACTGATGCAAGTCAATGCATCTTAATTATGATTAGGAGGGGTAACGATCGCTAGCTTCCCTCTGAGATACTCAAAAGTATCCTTAAATCCAAGCTTCAACAAATATTTTTCCAATCTGGCATACCATGCTCTTGGCGCTTGCTTAAGTCCACACAATGCTTTATTCAACAGGAAAACCATATCTCCCTTATCAGTCAATTGAAATCCATTAGGTTATTCAATGTACACTTCTTCTTCCAGTTCACCATTTAGAAATGTTGATTTGACATCCATCTGATAAAACTTGAAGTTTTTGTAAGCAACATAAGTAAGAAATAGTCTCACAGCTTCAATCCTAGCAACAGGGGGAAAAGTTTCTTTAAATTCAATTCCTTCCATTTGAGAATATTCTTTACACACTAGTCTTTCTTTGTTTCTAACAACTTCACCTTGCTCATTCAGTTTGTTCTGAAAGACCCATTTAGTTCCAATTACATTTTTGTCCTTAGGTCTAGGAACAAGAATCCATGTATCATTCCTCTCAATTTTTTGTAGTTCTTCTTTTATTGCTTCCACCCAATGTTCATATTTGCATGCTTCATTGACACTACTAAGCTCAGTCTTTGAGATCAAATAGTATTCTTTTGCAATTATTCTCCTAGTTTGAACACCTTTGTTCTTATCACCTATAATCTAATCTTCTGAATGATTTAGTCTTACATACTTTGGAGTCTTAGTATTTTCTTGAACTTCAGGCTCTTGTGATCTCACTTCTGCACTTTCACTAGTTTCTTCCTTTGGAATGATCTGCACTTGATTCTAAGTCTGAACTAAGTTGTCATTTTGATCATTTGAATCATATCCACAAGTTCAGGATGGTTTAATTGTGTCTTCATCAACCTTGACATTAGCAATTTCAACTACTTTCCTCAATCTCTTATTGAAGCACCGGTAGGCTTTACTTTTAGTAGAATAACCAAAAAAAATTCCTTTGTCACTTCTAGCATCAAACTTTCCTATATCTTCATCTCTTTTCATATAGAATTTACTCCCAAAGATTTTGAAATATCTAACAATAGGCTTATGACCAAACCACAACTCATGAGGAGTCTTACCGGTATCACCTTTAATATGTACCTAGTTGAGAGTGTAAATGACAGTACTTACAACTTCTATCCAGTAGATATGAGGAACATTTCCTTCCAGCATCATAGTTCTAGCAACTTCTTGAATTGTCATGTTCTTCCTTTCCACAACTCCATTTTGCTGAGGGATCTGTGGGGAAAATAATTTTCTCTTTATCCCATGCTCTTCACATAAATAATTAAACTCATGGGAGGTGAATTCACCACCTCTATCTTATCTCGGACATTTAATCTTCAGACCTGTCTCTGTCTCAACCATAGCCTTAAAGATCTTGAATTTCTCTAGAGCTTCAGATTTTTCCCTTAAGAAAGAAACCCACATCAATCTAGAATAATCATCAATAAGTAACATGAAATACATGTATCCTTGTAAACTTCTAATTCTATAAGGACCACACAATTTAGTATGCACAAGCTCTAACACTTCATTCGAACAATGTTGTTTGCTCCAAAATGAAACTCTTGTTTGCTTCCCTAACTGGCATTCCTTGCATATAGTATTAGTAGGCTTTACCAACTTAAGAAGATCTCTCACTGCCTAGGTAGAACTTATCTTGATAATATTGTCAAAGTTTACATGACACAATCTCCTATGCCACAACCAACTTTCATCAACTTGAGCAATCAAACAACTTTTACTAGTAGCACTTAGGTGAAAGATATTACCTTTTTTTTGTACCAGATGCAATCATATTTCTTGAACTCCCCAATATTCTACACTTTCCATCCTTGAATTGAAGATTTTATCCCTTGTCAACCATATGTCCAACACTTAAGATATTATGCTTGAAACCTTCCACATTTAAAACATCATCAGTATTATTCTTACCATCAAGAGAAATGGATCCTCTGCCATGGATTACACCATCTTTGTCATCACCAGATCTTACACTGCCATCATACTTTTCAAAGCTCACAAATTTTCTTTTATCACCTATCATGTGATGAGAGCATCCACTGTCAATTACCCATTCATCTTTTTCTTCAACTCTGGCAGCTAGATATTTCTCCACATTTATGCAACTAGCAGATTTAGTAGGTTCTAGATCATTTTCTTTGATAGAAATAAATACCCATTCATCCTCACTTAAATTCCCTTTATCAGATTCATCATTTGTCATGCCTTCATCAACAACATAATAAAACTTTCTTTAGAATCTAGGCTTGTTAGGTTTTTTCTTAGGAACTCTTTCTGGATACCTTGAGGCAAAATGACCTATCTTATTGCAAGAAAAACATTTAAGAGGCAATTTCCCTTTATACTTACCTTCTCCTCTGGGTACTCTCTTAACAATAAGCGCTTCAAGCTCATCTAGTTTTCTCTCTTCTTATTCAATCTCTCTCATTTCCTGCTCATACTTGGACATTTTTCTAGAAGGACTTTCTCTTGGATCATATCTTTGCTTATCTTTTCTGGAGATAGTACCTTTGAATGCAGATTCTATCTTAGGAAGGGATTCACCAAACTCACTTAACTCAAAAGCAACAAGTTTACCAATCAACATATCTTTGGTTACATTTGTTATAGTCCAGATATCCTCAATAGCAACAACTTTGTGTTTGTATGCAACATGCAAGGATCTGAGAACTTTAGCAACAATTTATGATTCATCAAATGTTCCACCAGCACATCTGATACTACACACAAGTTCATTCACTCTCTACATAAAAGAGGTGATGTTCTCATCTTCACCCATTCTCAACATTTCATATTTCCCTTTCAGGATTTGTAGCTTAGCAACCTTCACATGGGTATCACCTTCATACAAAGTTTCCAACTTTTTCTAGATCTCATAAGAAATCTTCAACTCCATTACATTTGTCATCTCAGAATTAGTCAGAGCACTTAACAATGCTTCCTTAGCCCTAATATTGTACTCGACATCTTTAATCTTAGCTGCAGAAGAGGGACCATTTTGTGGCATGATATATCTATTCTTTGTAATGTTCTAGTAAGGTTCACCAATGCATCTCAGATGACACTCCATTCGAGCTTTCCACAAAGAATAATTAGTTCCATCAAATCTTGGACTATCCTTCTTATATGTCACCATCCTAGATCACCTCAAGCTATTAAAATTCTTCCAATGAACCTGCTCTAATACCAATTGTTGGAGACACAAGGGAAGACAACTAAGAGGGGGTGGGGATGAATTAGTTGTCACAAAAATTATACTTATTAAACTTATTCTCAAATCTGATAAATAAACATGAAAGGATAAACCATCACCACATCGGAAACACACATAACACCAAGATTTTTTTACATGGAAACCTGTTAGGGGAAAAACCACGGTGGAGGTTAGTCCACAAGATTATACTCTATTAAAAGTATGTAAATGGGGAATGCACATGCATTTAGGCACACTTCCTAGAGCACACTGCTCAAATACAAAAGGATTATTGCCCAAGGAAGACACATTGTCTTACAGAAACATTCGGATTACATCTGGAAGATTTTGAACTGAGAAAATAGCATCTGCTAATGCATGATTATAGTTCCAATTAAGCACACTTTCATCTGCTCACTCTTCTTCACACTTTACTTCTTTTTTCAAAAGATTAGAACATTATTCACACATAGCACTCACACACTTCGCACACCACTTACACCATGTCTTCAAATGGTATAAACAATCGATCATATATATCTGCAACCAAGGATAACATCAACTACATGTTAGCTTCAACAAAATATGAAATGTGTACAAACTGTTGGCCCAAAACAATAAACAATTTACAATGTGAACCATAACAAAGTCAGCCACAACATAGTAAGGACCCAAAGAAAAATCCTCAAATATGGAACACCTTAAAAAATTATTCCTCGAAGATCCACAACACGCTACAATCACCCTGTCGGCCATGAACATGAAAAACATGAACTCATAGAAGAAAATCACCAATCGCGAGCACAACGATCAACGCGGATCAACAAAATAGATAGAGAATGATCTAGAAACATCCACAAGCATCATGAATCACTACAAAATCATTTGCAACACTTTAAGTTACTAGAATCACACCATCTTCTTTCAAGAACACCAGTTGAAGCAACAAAACAACTGTCAGAACACAGATACTCATAACTCGATCAAATATTCATGTGAACCTCTGAAACTTCATGTGGATAAACTAGATATAATTGAAAAAAAACCCTTTGATCCACAACCTCTCACATCAATATACTGAGCTAGCTAATAGTATGAACTTCATTGCACCACCGACAACTTGTAACTTATTTTATTACAATTTTCTCAATATCCTCAACATATACAACCTTAAAGACATTAATAGCAATAGTGTTGACATCAATGGAAATAGTGTTGACATCAATGACAACCTCATATCAGAAATATCCAACAGTAGGTATATTTATAATTCATGTATATTAGTTAGTAATAACTTGATGAGGTAAGAAATTATAGTCTTTTTTTTATACGTAAATCTATTTTTATTAATTGATTCCAAAAAAAGGAGCACCATTACATCATGCTAGTACAGAGATAGTAGCAGAGAAATAACCCTTACATACTTAGAGTATATCCTACAAACTCCACCCTAGACAAGACTTTCATTACAAAATGCGGGGGATACTGTCCACCCCGACTCATAGATAGAACAAAATGAAGAAATTAGCTTTATGTAGCCTCATTGTCCTTGCACTACCACCAAAACTAGAGATTAGTCCAGCCACATGCCACCCAAAATTGCTACCCAGATCCGCCACCTTCACACCACTGACATCTAACCAATAGCACCACCTAGCTGAGAAAAAGAAGAGAGAATTAGTCATGGCCATTAGTATACATGCAAAAATCAAAGACATCCAAAAAAACCTATCACCATCCCATCACTCTTCGAGCTCGACCCCTTCCACCAGCAAGTACTCCTAAAAATGTCACCTCTAGTCCACACTTCCCGTAGGCTCCAAGTAGAGATGATGTTTGAGGAAGATAAGTATGCACCATACCCGGTTCCTATGCCCCTTTAGAGCTTAGCCCTTAATGTCCAAAAGGAAAGGGTACCTCCTTACCACAACCCCAAGAAACAACGCTCTGTTCATGTCTCTTGGATGTAGAAACCCTACCCCCAACTTGGCTATTATTATCACGTCCTCCACCACCTCTAACAAATTACCCATGACTAGATTTTGAGTCATTAGGAGAGTGGCTGCCTTGGGCACCTCCAAGTCTAAAAGTACATCCACAAAGTGAGTGGAAATATCCGCATTTGTGCAATAATGCTCAGTGAAATTCATATATTCTTCTCCCAGGAGAAGTTGCTCCACCTCCAAGACCAACATATCCCAATCCTTAAACACAGAATTTAGGAGCCCATAACAAATTTTACCAAAGAAGTCCCAAAGCTTGTGGGATGCTTTGAGGCACACTAGAGTTTCCATGTTCGTAGATGGTAACAATACCAAAGGGATTGTGCATATAAAGACTCACAACTCCCTTAAAACATGTGAGGATGCTGTCTGCACCCACCATGAGCCATTAAGTGCCATGTACCCACCATCCTTTCAAGAATTTAAAGGACACCACCCAGGACTACCTCAAAAAATCTTGCACATGGATGTGACAAGGCATACGTACTAGGGTGATGTCCACCGTTACCTCCCCCCATCATCCACATAGGCCTTTAAAGTCATCCCACTGCCAATGTCCTCTGCTATGCTAGTTAAGCAATATATTGTCACTTATTACCCACCTGACAGTACCAACATCAAGGCCACCTGCCTAGCTGCCGTGGGAGGTAAGAAATTATAGTTAAAAATATTTTTTTCCTTCAATTTAGTGTGTGTAGAAAACTTCAATTATTTGAGTTGGAAGTATGTTTGGTCTTCAAAAAAATTTAATCCTATGTTAAGGATTTATTTTGATGTCAATTTCATCATTACTCAAGTTGTAGAGTTTTTGTGTAAATTTGAGAAGTCTTATCTCGGTTGTGTCGAGTGAAGTTGAGATAGGAGTGGTTCCTTTCTAAGATATGATTGTGATTTAAAATGATCTATCCCAAGTGATGCATAAATAACATGCACCTTTGGTCCATGGTATTTCATATGTTGCATGTTAACAAGATGTCATACTTAGCTAAAGGGTATCTAGTGTTGTGTGATAGGTTGCAAGCAATAGAGTCATTGCCTCACACCAATTCTTGGATGGCGTAGTAAGAATATAGATCCATTTATTTTCTATCCTTGAAAAAGGTAGGGCCACTTCTAGTAAGGTGTGTGGGGAATCACCAGTCTTTGGTTGGAGGTAAATCACCTAAATGATGCTATCCCTCCACTCAACATGTCCATACTCTAGACTTGTTGGCAAGAGGAAATGGGGACTTGTAGTTTGAAGATTTGTAACCTAATATCCCTTATGCATTATTTTTATACCCTAGAGGGTATAGTGAGATAAAAGAGTAATTGAGGCAAGTAACTATGTCTAGCTACATTCTATATGTAACTTAGATAAATACAAAATTAAATCATAACACATATATTGATTCAATCCTTATTACTCCATATATTTATAGATTCATATAATAGATGCAATGGTAGGTCTTAGTCTTTTCTCTATGTTAGTATGGTACAAGGTAGAGAGTAAAAGCAATCACAATTCACCACTAAGGACTTGTAGAGCATTAGGTCGACAAGGGAGATAGACTAAGGGGTACCCTATAAGGGTGACGTCTCTATAAGAGACTAAGCATTGATATATGTATGTAATAGATGATGAATTAGGAGATAGGATCATATAGGAATAGAGAAAGGGGCTATAATAAAAAGAAAAGACCAAGACCTACTCATATAATGGTTATATGAATATATATATGGAGTTATAAGGATTCAATGGATATATGTATTACAAATTATTGGTATTCTTTCTTGAGTTATAAATGAGTTGCTATTAGATGTAGTTTCCTATCACACTTACTCTCTTCTATCATTGTAACCTCTAGGGTATGAACTAATTACATAAGGGATACCAGGGTACATATCTTCATACTGTAATTCCCCATTTCCTCTTGCTAACATTGGTTCCATTTTCGGAACCCTAGAAAGGAAAATGAAGAAAATTCAAAGTAAAAGAATAAAACATTAGTGGTAGAAAGAGATAACAATAACAAAGGAAAAAAATTCTTTACAAGCACCACTCTTAGGTACTACCTCTATGAGAGGGGTATAGGCACTTAAGGGATGAAAAATGGAAGGGGGAGTAATCTAAAAATATTCTTGAAAGGATGTAACTGTTCAAAATTTTAAACTAAACACGGGATATATAAGGATTAACAAAAGTCCAAATCAGTCAAACCTATGAAAAAAGGAGACAAAAAAAGAAAAATGGAGATCATTGAAAGGATTAAGTTGGGAATAGAAATGAATGTAGAAGAAAGGAGGCTAAAACAAATTCAAGAACAATAGGAAAGATACCGTAGAAGAATGGAAGAAGCAGAAAATAGAAAAAAGAATGGGACTTAGAGTTTGTGGAAGGAAATAGAAACAAAGAGGTTGAGCACACCATTGAGGGTGTTTTTGAGCGCACCATTGTGGGTGTTGCCAAATAATAAGAAAATCACGCCATTGGGGGTGCTTTTGAAGAAAGTAGAGAAAGGATTCTTCAACTAGGTTCTAGCATGGAGAAAATAAACCAAATTATACAAAACATATGAGAGATTGAAGACTATGGAAATACTAGAAAGGAATTGGAACAAGAAGTGGTAACAAATATGACACCACCTCTAACTAAAACAAAAAATACTGATCCAAATTGGAAAAATTTTCAATTAAGGATAAATGAAGATTGGTTACTGATGGAAACACCTATACAAACCCTTCGAAATATAGCATTTGACACCAACTACTTGGATGAGTTAATAACTAGAACTATTCTGAAAAGAAGAGGAGAGGATGCAATAGAAAATAAGGATGATTCTATAAGTTTGACAACCTCTAATAAAATGACATTATCAAATAACCAAATGACGCTTAAACTAACAAATGAATATCTCCTAGAATAAAAAGACAATTTGAACAAACACAACCCTTGAACTAAGAGTCACACTTAATGTCATTAAAAGTAAGAAGAATTTATGTGAAAGAAGTAGAACACAACTTAGAAAATCAAGTCATAGGAGAACAAGGAGAGGAAAATAATATAGATGATATGAGGGAATACAATTTTGACATAGGATATACAGACAATGAATCTAAAGAAGAAAAAAACATGAATACTTCGAGGAAATTGCATATTTTTAGAAAAGATAGAAATGAAGCAACATAACATATCTTTGTCTTAGAATCTGTGTGGCAAATACAACATATAAAAAGAGATGATACAAATCTATTTGATTTCATTGGATCAATCCACCGAGATACCCTTAAATGGTACCGAAAAAACAACCCTAACAGTGACAAAGATTGGGAAATAGTAAAACAAGATTTCTTAGCCAACTTTGACACTCCTGACCTACCTACAAAAGGAGTAAAAAAACTCTAGGAAATTACAAATAATGAGGATGAAACCATAAAAGAATTTGATAAATATTAAAATAAGTTACCAGAAGACTAGAAGAACCATTAATCAAAAAATAGAAAAATGAATGATTCATCTCCAAAGTAATACCAAAAATTAGAATAACCATAGATGAGAGATATTCTATTACCTACTTAGAACTGGTTACTTTTGTATGCTAGATTGAAAACCAATCCCGACAAAAATAAGAAAGGGAAAAAGAGAACAAAGTTGGATAAGCTAAAACTAGGGATAAAACAATTAAGACTCTAACAAGACATTATGGAAAAACAAGATGTGTTTGCACCAAGACCTAATATCTAGTGTACTTACTATGGAAGAGGACACATAAGAAATGAGTTCCTAAAGGAAATTGGAGAAAAATAAAGATAATGCGCTATGAGTAAACTTATGGGTACTACCCAAAAAGATAAAATCAATCTACCGTGACACTTGTGGAGAA